>CM016620.1:28843534-29174661 GCA_005393395.2 Gossypium australe | reverse complement strand
CTCCATTCAAAGGGACCCGAAATCTCCCATGGAAATATCAAATCATCAAATATCCTACTCACTACGTCCTATGAAGCTCGCATATCTGATTTTGGTCTGCACAGCTTGCTGGCCCCACATCGGCTCCTGACCGTGTTAATGGCTACCGTGCTCCAGAGGTAACGGATGTCCGTAGAGTTTCCCAAAAAGCTGATGTCTACAGCTTTGGCATCCTGCTTCTAGAACTTCTTACTGGTAAGGCACCCAGACATGCCTTACTGAATGAGGATGGAGTTAGACCTCTCAAGGGGTCCAATCCGTAGTTCCAGAGGAGTGGACTACGAGGTCTTTGACCTTGAACTTCTGAGACACCAGAACGTCGAGAGGATATGGTCAAGCTACTACAGTTGCCATAGATTGCACAGCTCAATATCCCGATAAACGCCCTTCGTTGTCTGAGATGACAACTCGAATAGAGGAGCTCCATGGGCCTAGTACAGAAAAGGAGATTCATCAAATCCATGAAGCAGAAATGGCTCTTCCGAGCATACTTAGTTGATGCAGATGACCATCTTCACTAAAGGGCTAAAAATATCAGCAATCTTTGAATTCTTATTTTCCATCTTTCTCATGCATTTAATTATCATTGTTTGTTTCTTTCAAAAAATATTGTCATTGTTTGTTTATTCTTGGGCTCATTACACGCACACGCACACATGCACATACATGTATATAAGAAACAGGTTTACGTTCTTTTCATTTTTCCTTCAATATATTACCCATCATTCATTGCTACACTTTTTCCTTATTTCCTGTAATTTCTATTATTCTAATTGGTAAGGGAATTCATATGTTATTAAATTTAATTGAGTTTTTCTGTGAAGATTGAATAATGAGTATTTAGGGATTATGATTTTAAACTTTGGATTTGGATTTCAAAATAGTGTAAATTAAGTAGTAAGCTATTAGATAAATTAAATTCAAGATGATATTTCAAATACATGAATTTGTTAATAAATTTAAAATCTTAAGATTATTTTGAATTTGACAAATAATGTTTTTATGTACATTATATTAAATTTCAACTAATCTATGGATAACATAAGCCTTTTATTCTTACAATTTATATAATAAATAAATTTAATCTAAAATTTAAATCCATTTTCCTAAATCTTAATTTTCCAAGGTGTTATCCTTTTATTTTTTACGCAAGAAAAATGAGGAAAAAAGAGTCTCGGAAGCCAATGTCAATGGCTTGGTATTGGTTGGGTCGGGAGTAAATGTAAAAGTGAAGAGAATAAGATAGTTTAGATTCTTACATATTATAACTAAAATATAATTAAAATATTTCAAATTTCATAGAAAAATAGTTTATTATATGAATTTATTTATTGTTTGTTAAAATCTTGCAATTGGAGTTTTTAGATATTTTTTGAGAAAATAATGGAATAAAAGACCAAGAGACCTTTCTTTTTCAGTTTTAGCATTTACATTTGCTTTTATTTTCTTCCTTTTAATACTTTTTAACATTCATAGATGGAAGATGGATAGACACAAACGATTAAATTTGAAGTTTAAATTTTAGAAAATGAATAGAGATTGTTGGAGAATTTTCTCAAGAAAATTGAGACCTACCTTTTAATTAAATTGAGAGTTTTTTATAGAAAATTTTTGTCACTTTTGCGACAACTTTATTGGGAAATCTATTTTCTATCATATAATCACATATTTGAAAACTTAATTACTTTTAGAATTATTATAGAGAATCTCACTTTATAGCTCCCCATACTGTAACACCCCAAACCCGGCCCACAAGCCATGACCGAATCTGGTATGTCACGGAATAAAAGAAGTTTGAAAGGTTTGGATTAACAGTAGAAATTAAAAATTTCCGTGGAGGGTATAAAACGGTGTTCGTTAAAAACTCAAGTGGTTTAATTTGGTAAATCCGATTGAGTTGAAAATCCATTCTTCCTTTTTAAAACCATTTGACCATTTAAATTTTAGAGCATTAGCGTGATCAAAAGCTTAGAAAATCTCGTTACCCGATGGTAACATTTCTTGAAAACGCGTACGAGTACTTATTTTTGAAAACGTTACTTTAACCGATTTGCATAACCGTCCGTAAGTTCGTCAGTTATAAAGTAAAGTAAAAACAACTACCCAACCATCCAAAATAATAAGCGGCCATATTACAACCCAATCGAATTGTAGTGAATAATTAAACTTAAAACGGGGCAAAATAAAGTTTCGAGTCCACAAAACCAACATGGCCGCCTCGAGCTCTCCTCGGCTCCGCATCCGTGCTCTACTCACCTGCAAGATGATATGGGAAGGGGTGAGTCACCAAGACTCAGTGTATAAATCCCCAACCCGGGAAATAACACTCATACACAAGATATTAGTATGACATGCAATTATGCAACCCAACCTAGCCATCCATGCTCCTTTTCTACCCCGTGTGGTACCAAACCACTGGTGGTGCCAAACCACTGGTGACGTATAGTCACAATAGAGTGATGGGGCCAACCCATCGTGTGATACCAAATCACTGGCGTCAATCCCGTATCTCAAATGTGGGGCCAACCCACGGTGGTACTAAGCCACAGGGACGAGACGCTATGAGGTGCCAAACCTCTGGAGGTACCAAACCTCTGGTGACCGTAGTCACAATGTGTTACCAAAACACTGGTGGTGCCAAACCACTGGTGACCCGAAGTCACAATAAAGTGATGGGGCCAACCCATCGTGTGATACCAAATCACTGGCGTCGATCCCGTATCTCATAGTGGGGCCAACCCACGGTGGTACTAAGCCACAGGGACGAGACGCTATGAGGTGCCAAACCTCTGGAGGTACCAAACCTCTGGTGACCGTAGTCACAATGTGTTACCAAAACACTGGTGTCCGTCGACACGAATATTACTCCCTCTCATCAATCCCACCATCATCATGCTCATATTACAAGTATCATGATTCCATATATCATGCAATCGAATATAGCATAGCATTTTTCAGCATATGATGGCATATACAACAACATATATAGTAAATCGAGTAATAGGGAAAACTTACCCGAGAACCAAGCTTATGCCCACTAAGCCAAGTTACCATATGAGAGGTTATTAATATCATTAAATAACAGTTTATACTAATAAAGTGTGTAAGAGTTTACACACCTATTTAATCGAAGATTTAATTAGCACTCTCGTGCTTATGGGATGTTACAGAAGTCACGAACTAGTCCTCGCAGTGCTCCTATATTCGGCCATCATAGATCAGTATTAGGGGTCTCATTCGATTTACTAATAATTTTTCAAAAGATCGGTCATCTCATAGTAAAATAGGACCTTGGCCGAACCTTGCTTAACACAACCCGTATGATTGAGAACTCGAAATTTCAGACTTCTAGCCGATTAATCCCCCTAAAAATATAGAGGACACTTGGTCATACATAGATATTAATGTGGCTTTCGGCCTAAGGTCAATAACCTCATACCTTGCCTACCGAGATTCTGAAATTTCCTTTTATACTTGAATAGTCAAGGCCCTTGAAGAAACGAGGCCCAAAGGACACTTCCAAGCCCCTAAGTATCGGATACCTACAAAGGATACACTAAAAATTATTTGTAGGCATTCGGCCAACCTTAGGAGTGCTTGAACTCATGCTTTAGGCCCTTCAAAAGAGAGGTAAGGAACCGAAGTAAAAGAGGGAATACTTACCAACTTTCGAAAATACATCTCTTTTCATGGATTCGGCCTAAGCTTTAGGGGGGTAAGTATCATTCGGCTAGGACTCGATGATTCTCCTCCTTGAAGAACACCAAAAATTCGGCCAAGCCTTGAGGATAGACGGTGTAGCCGATCACTTCAAGAGAAACTAAAGAGAGAAAGGTCAAAGCAATGCATTTTGGCCATGCTTCAAGAAAATGGTGATCCTTTAGCCAAACATTCGGCCAAGCAAAGAAAAAGGAATTCAAATTTCCTTGCAAAAGCTTCATGGCCGGCCAAACACCAAGACATTCTCCTTCCACCTTCAATTTCCTATGAACATTGGTTGGGTACATTCCCAACATCCCCCCCATGCTTAGATTAAACTATTGGCTAGATAAAAATAAGGATAATCCCCCATACTAGCATAAAATATTACACCATATTCCATAAATATAAATAATAATAATAATAAAATAATTAAATACTACCAACACCATCTCCCCCCCCCCAAAACCGTGCAACACCAAGGGGACATGGGCAGCATGCTTGAGCATGCGTGCGCCCCATGCAGGTGGCCAGCATGCTGGTAAAAAAATGTCCCCAGGTGCTGCTCCTTGGTCTCGAACCTGAGACCTGGAGGAAAGCCTTCTCAGCACCGTCCTTAGCCACTCGGCTGTGGCTCCTTTCATGCCATAATCTGGCATGAAAATTCTTTTAGGCTTTCCCTCCCCGGCTCCCTCATGCATTTAATGCCAAAAGCCAAAAACATATCGCCTCACTGCAGCCCAGGGGTTTCGAACCCCAGACGTGCGGAATGAAACCCCCACGCCTTAACCGCTTGACTAACACGACTTTCATGGTAGCATCGCGTCGCCGCTTTCTTTTAATCCTTTATTCCGGAGCTTCCCCTTTGCATTTAATAGCAGAGGTCAAAAAAAAAAAAAAAAAAACAAAATGGACAATTGCTTCCCAGGGGATTCGAACCCGAGTCCTGGAGCAACATCATGCCCTAGCCACTCGGCCAAACTGGAATTTCATGACATAAACTCGTCGCGAATTTCTTTTGAACCCTTCTCCGATGGCTCTTTGAGCTTAAGCGCTACAAGCCAAAATTTAAAGCGCCCTAGGTGCGATTCCTAAGGCTCGAACACAGGACCCGAAGGAGTATACCCAAGCGTCCTGCCGTTTCAGCTATCGCGACTTTCATGCCATGTTTCCACGAAACTTATTCTTAAGCCCTCCTCAATTAGTCTTCCTACACGCCAAAAATAACCTTCCTCCCCGTGACTCGAACCCTTGCCTAGCAGCCTTTTCTAGCCTTCCATCAGTACCCTAACCACTCTGCCAGCCGTTTCTTTGTGTCCATATTCGCCCCAATAAATAAAAATACTTATACTTAGCCTTTCCATCCCAATCACTTAAGGAACTTTTTAATCCTATACCAACTCAACTCGGGATTTCTGACCAAGCCAAAATACATACATTAATTTAGGCAATCATGCAATAATTAAATTACCTTGCAACCAACCTAGAGCAGGATGTTACAGTTCTACCCCCCTTAAAATAAATTTCGTCCCGAAATTACCTGGATCAGAAGAGTTGGGGGTATTGCTGCCGCATCGCATCCTCAGGCTCCCACGTAGCTTCTCCACGCCATGATTCCGCCATAGGACCTTCACTAAAGGAACTGACTTCCTACGCAAAACTTTCACATCTCGATCTAGGATCTGCACAGGTTCCTCTTCCATCGTCAAATCTGGACTCACCTCAACTTCCTCAACTGCTAAGATGTGTGATGGATCAGAACGATAGCGTCTAAGCATGGAGACATGGAACACATCGTGAATCTGACTTAGTTCTGCAGGTAACTCGAGCTGATAAGCCACTGGTCCCACTCGTTTCATCACCTTAAACGGTCCAATGAACCTTGGGCTTAATTTGCCCTTCTTTCCAAATCTTAGCACCTTCTTCCATGGTGAGACCTTCAGAAAAACTTCGTCTCCTACGGCAAATTCTATGTCCCTCCGCTTGAGATCCGCATAAGACTTCTGCCTATCCAGGCTTCTTTCAGTCGAGCTTGGATCTTCTTCACCTTATCCTCAGTTTCTGCAACCAATTCCGGTCCTAACATCTGTCGCTCACCCAACTCCGTCCAACAAGTAGGTGTGCGACACCTCCTACCATATAACGCTTCATATGGTGCCATCTTAATGCTTGCCTGATAACTGTTGTTGTATGCGAACTCAGCTAATGGCAAAAATTCCTCCCAACTACCTCCGAAGTTCAAAACGCAGCCTCTTAACATGTCCTCCAAAATTTGAATAACTCTTTCCGATTGCCCGTCAGACTGTGGATGAAATGCTGTACTGAAATCCAACCGTGTACCCAAAGCCTGATGTAGTGCTTTCCAAAACCTCGATGTAAATCTGGGGTCTCTGTCTGAGATGATCGACACTGGCACACCATGCAGCCTCACTATCTCCGCCACATACAACTTAGCTAACCTCTGAAGCGAATAATCCACCCTAACTGGAATGAAATGAGCCGACTTGGTTAGACGGTCCACAATCACCCAAACTGCGTCCTTCTTACTGGGCGTGAGGGGTAGCCCACTGACAAAGTCCATAGTGATCCTCTCCCATTTCCACTGAGGAATCTTCACCGGTTGAAGTAACCCAGATGGCAGCTGATGTTCAGCCTTTACCCGCTGACATGTGAGACACCTTCCCACGAATTCAGTTACCTCGCGCTTCAATCCTGGCCACCAGAACTGCTTACGTAAATCTCCATACATCTTGCTACCTCCAGGATGCATAGCGTATGGGCTGCTATGCGCATCCTGAAGAATTCTTTGCCTCAAGCCCACATCATTCGGCATACAAGGCCGTCCTTGAAAACACAGCACCCCATCACCGGTCAAACTATACCCTTCCAAACCGCCATTTTGAACTTGTAGCCTCCGTGCGTTTAAACTGTCCTCCCCTAATTGTTTTTCCTTAATCTCCTCGATCCAAGTTGGCTTAATTTGCAATTCTGCTAAGAGACTTCCGTCGTCGTATAGACTGAGACGAGCAAACATCGCCCTTAAGTCTGTCACGACCTTTCGGCTTAACGCATCAGCCACCACGTTAGCCTTGCCTGGATGGTACTCAATTGAACAGTCGTAGTCCTTCAGTAGTTCAATCCATCGACGTTGTCTTAGATTCAAGTCCTTTTGAGTCAAGAGATACCTCAGACTTTTGTGATCCGTGTAGACTATCGACTTTTCCCCATACAAGTAATGCCTCAATATTTTCAAAGCAAAAACCACTGCTGCTAACTCCAAGTCATGGGTAGGATAGTTAACCTCATGCGGTCTTAGCTGACGGGATGCATAGGCCACTACCTTCCCTTCCTGCATCAACACACATCCCAACCCATTATGGGACGCATCACAATAAACCGTGAACAATTTTCCCGCCTCAGGCTGTACCAAAACTGGAGCCTCCGTCAGAATCTTTCTTAGCTTATCAAAGCTTTCTTGCTGCTTTTCTGACCAAACAAATGGGACTCCTTTCCTTAGCAACTTAGTCAACGGCGCGGCGATTAAAGAGAATCCTTCCACAAATCTTCGATAGTACCCGGCCAGACCTAGAAAACTTCGAATTTCCGCCACTGACCGAGGTGGTTTCCAGTCCAACACCGCTTCAACCTTGCGAGGGTCCACTCTAATCCCTTCAGCTGACACCACGTGACCTAAGAAAGTCACTTCTCTAAGCCAAAATTCGCATTTACTGAATTTGGCATACAACTGCTCTTCCCTCAGCACTTGTAGAACTATGCGCAAATGCCTGTCATGCTCCTCCTCTGACTTTGAGTAAACCAATATGTCGTCTATAAACACCACGACAAATTGATCTAAGAATTTCTGGAACACCCTATTCATCAAGTCCATGAATGCTGCCGGTGCGTTGGTCAACCCGAACGGCATCACTAAGAATTCGAAATGCCCATACCGGGTACGAAATGCCGTCTTGTGCACATCAGCCTCCCTTACCTTAAGTTGATGATAGCCCGACCTAAGATCTATCTTTGAGAATACCGACGCACCCTTCAGTTGATCAAACAGGTCATCAATCCGAGGCAACGGGTACCTGTTTTTGATCGTTAACTTGTTTAGCTGACGGTAGTCGATACACATCCGCATTGACCCGTCTTTCTTCTTAACAAACAACACAGGTGCTCCCCACGGAGATATACTAGGTCGAATGAATCCTCTATCCAAGAGTTCCTGAATTTGAGCCTTCAGTTCCACCAACTCCTTTGGTGCCATTCGGTAGGGTGCTATAGACACAGGTGCCGTTCCGGGCAACAAGTCTATACTGAACTCAACTTCCCGGTCTGGAGGCAGACCCGGAAGTTCTTCAGGGAACACATCAGCGAATTCCCCTACTGTTCGGACCTTCTCAACTGTTGACTCCTCAGCCTCCAAGGCATAAATTTGAACCAACAATGCTTCACACCCTTTTCTGATCATTTTCTCGGCCTTCAAGGCAGACACTACATTGGATAGATAGTCTTTTCTGTTACCTATCATAACCACTTCATCACCCTCGGCCGACCTTAGAATCATGCGCTTAGCAGCGCAATCCAACCTTGCCTGATGCTTAACCAGCCAGTCCATTCCGAGAATTAGATCAAACTCCCCAAACGGCAGTTCCATCAGATCGGCCACAAACACTACCCCTTGGAGTTCTAGGGGTATATCTCTATATAGCTTGTTAACCATCACAGAATGTCCTAGAGGGCTAATTACAGTCATCTCGCTAGGGGTAGTCTCAAAATCCAAGTTCATAGCCTCTACCACACTACTGGCAATGTATGAATGCGTCGAACCCACATCAATTAATACAACATAAGGGAGACCAAAAATTAGGAACGTACTGGTGATGACGTCCGGTGCGTCACCCTCCTCGCGACGCCTTGCTGCGTAGACTAAACCGGGCTGCCTGGCTTCGATGTTGCCTACTCCTCTGCCCTGAGTTCCGCGACCTCGGTTAGGACCATTGCCTCCTCTACCATTTCCACGACCCCTCTGCGGCGGTCCCACATTTCGTGCTGGAGTACGGTTCTGCCCCTCTGGCTGATTCCTAGCCATCTTCCGAGGACAATCCCTTACACGATGATCTGGAGATCCACATTCAAAGCAACCCTTTTCACCTGTAACAACCTCCCCAATGTGACTTTCCACAGCGATTACATTGAGCCGGTCTCTGGTTAGAAGCCATGGGCCTCCCAGCCTGATTCGGCCCACTCAGTCTGGCCCTCTTTTGTGCAGTATTTCTCGATCCAGATGACCCAATACCTCTCTTCTGTTTGCTTCTATCATAGCTCTGTCTCACAGACTCCCGGACCCTTTCGGCTACCTTAGCCTTTTCTACCAGAACAGCAAACTCACGTACCTGTTGTGGAGCAATCAACAGCCTTAAGTCATCCCTAAGTCCGTCTTCAAAGCGGACACAACGATCGTGCTCAGTTGACACAATTCCCTGAGCATAGCGGCTCAGCCTCAGAAATTCTGCCTCATACTCAGACACCGACTTATTTCCTTGTACCAGTCCCAGAAAGATTTTCCTCTGAGTATCAGTGTAACTGGTGCCCACATACTTCTTCTGGTAGGTAGTTTTGAAGTATTCCCAAGTAAGGTCGTCTGCTGTAGCGCCGTTTCGAACCGTGAGCCACCACTGGTATGACTCGTCTTTTAGAAGTGACACCGCTCCTTTCAGCTTCTCCTCATCTGTTAAGTCGAGATCATCTATGATCCTCTCGGTTGATTCTAACCAATATTCAGCTGTACTGGGTGCGACACCTGACACACCCCGAAATACTTCAGCTCCATTGGATCGGAGCCGCTCAGATACCGACTTCCGAGCTCCTGTACCTCTGCTGGTCTCAGCCATCATTTCTAGAACACGCAGCATAGCCTGCGATACCGACTCACCCCCTGTCTGATCCTGAGGTCCATCACCAAAAGCTGGAGGTGGTGGTGGAGGTGGTATCTCATTATCCGATCCTTGGCCCGACCTAACTGGTTCTGTTACGGCCATCCGGCCTCTACCGCGTCCCCGACGGCCGCGACCTCTAGAACTCATTTCTTATGGCGCAATCTAGAAAGTTTTATGAGTTAGTCAATGTTCCACTGATTATTAGCAAGGAATCTTATGGGCAAAATTAAGAAGTTGTTCTTTCGATCAAACAAGTGTCAAGTCTTCTATCGTAATTCGAAGATACACGTTCACTTATTCCATCACTCTCTATGTCCAACTCTTAACCCGGGGGTATTTTCGTCCTTTACCCTACAGGGGTATTTTGGTAACAAAACAAGGTAAGTTGTAAATCTTGACAAATCAAGGGAATGCAAAACTTGGGGTTCTCTTTTTAGAAAAATTTTCTTCCCAAATTGGTAGTGTTTCAAAACTTTGAAAATCAGGGTCATTTTGGAAATTTGCAATCTAGGGGCAAATTTTGAAATTTTCCAAAGGCACAACATTTCGACATTTTGCAAATTAGGGATTTTAGGTATGCTTGTAAAATAAGGAAAATTTTGTTTAAAAAGAAAATTTGGGGTTATTTGGTAGAATTTTTAAAACTAGGGGTATTTTTTGTAATTTACCCCTAAGGGCATTTTAGAATGTCCATAAATCAAAGGAAATTTTGTAGCAAAATTCTCATAAGTTTGAGGGAAGTCCTTAAAAATTAGAGTTTTTATAAAAATGCGGCTAATTCCCTTTCGGGTTTTAATAGAAGGGTTTGGCCCATGAACAAGTCCTCACGGCTAGGGTGAACCGAAGCTACGCACCAGGTAGGATTCCCGCGAAGAGGAGGTGAGTCACTAAGACCACTTAAATACCAAGCTCTTCCGGATCCAATCCTAGACATGCGTACAAGGGTTACCACACCTTAACTCGCGACTTAGTCATGGGTTTGTTTAATTAGGCAATCAGAATCTTATGCGATTTGTTTGGGGTAACTAGTCCTAGAGTTCATATACCTTTCATCTCTACGTCCCGTTTTCTACCCATTTACAGATAACTATTTATACATAGATTGAAATATACTTACAAGAGCGGATCGGTGCCGGAGACTCGACGCCATGTTGTTCAACCAAAATCATTTTAACAGGTTTTAAGTAGCATATCTTAGCAAAACATTTTTGGGTCTTAGGCCCTCACAGCCGAGTTTTTGAACCTGGCTCTGATACCAACTGTAACACCCCAAACCCGGCCCACAAGCCATGACCGAATCTGGTATGTCACGGAATAAAAGAAGTTTGAAAGGTTTGGATTAACAGTAGAAATTAAAAATTTCCGTGGAGGGTATAAAACGGTGTTCGTTAAAAACTCAAGTGGTTTAATTTGGTAAATCCGATTGAGTTGAAAATCCATTCTTCCTTTTTAAAACCATTTGACCATTTAAATTTTAGAGCATTAGCATGATCAAAAGCTTAGAAAATCTCGTTACCCGATGGTAACATTTCTTGAAAACGCGTACGAGTACTTATTTTTGAAAACGTTACTTTTAACCGATTTGCATAACCGTCCGTAAGTTCGTCAGTTATAAAGTAAAGTAAAAACAACTACCCAACCATCCAAAATAATAAGCGGCCATATTACAACCCAATCGAATTGTAGTGAATAATTAAACTTAAAACGGGGCAAAATAAAGTTTCGAGTCCACAAAACCAACATGGCCGCCTCGAGCTCTCCTCGGCTCCGCATCCGTGCTCTACTCACCTGCAAGATGATATGGGAAGGGGTGAGTCACCAAGACTCAGTGTATAAATCCCCAACCCGGGAAATAACACTCATACACAAGATATTAGTATGACATGCAATTATGCAACCCAACCTAGCCATCCATGCTCCTTTTCTACCCCGTGTGGTACCAAACCACTGGTGGTGCCAAACCACTGGTGACGTATAGTCACAATAGAGTGATGGGGCCAACCCATCGTGTGATACCAAATCACTGGCGTCAATCCCGTATCTCAAATGTGGGGCCAACCCACGGTGGTACTAAGCCACAGGGACGAGACGCTATGAGGTGCCAAACCTCTGGAGGTACCAAACCTCTGGTGACCGTAGTCACAATGTGTTACCAAAACACTGGTGTCCGTCGACACGAATATTACTCCCTCTCATCAATCCCACCATCATCATGCTCATATTACAAGTATCATGATTCCATATATCATGCAATCGAATATAGCATAGCATTTTTCAGCATATGATGGCATATACAACAACATATATAGTAAATCGAGTAATAGGGAAAACTTACCCGAGAACCAAGCTTATGCCCACTAAGCCAAGTTACCATATGAGAGGTTATTAATATCATTAAATAACAGTTTATACTAATAAAGTGTGTAAGAGTTTACACACCTATTTAATCGAAGATTTAATTAGCACTCTCGTGCTTATGGGATGTTACAGAAGTCACGAACTAGTCCTCGCAGTGCTCCTATATTCGGCCATCATAGATCAGTATTAGGGGTCTCATTCGATTTACTAATAATTTTTCAAAAGATCGGTCATCTCATAGTAAAATAGGACCTTGGCCGAACCTTGCTTAACACAACCCGTATGATTGAGAACTCGAAATTTCAGACTTCTAGCCGATTAATCCCCCTAAAAATATAGAGGACACTTGGTCATACATAGATATTAATGTGGCTTTCGGCCTAAGGTCAATAACCTCATACCTTGCCTACCGAGATTCTGAAATTTCCTTTTATACTTGAACAGTCAAGGCCCTTGAAGAAACGAGGCCCAAAGGACACTTCCAAGCCCCTAAGTATCGGATACCTACAAAGGATACACTAAAAATTATTTGTAGGCATTCGGCCAACCTTAGGAGTGCTTGAACTCATGCTTTAGGCCCTTCAAAAGAGAGGTAAGGAACCGAAGTAAAAGAGGGAATACTTACCAACTTTCGAAAATACATCTCTTTTCATGGATTCGGCCTAAGCTTTAGGGGGGTAAGTATCATTCGGCTAGGACTCGATGATTCTCCTCCTTGAAGAACACCAAAAATTCGGCCAAGCCTTGAGGATAGACGGTGTAGCCGATCACTTCAAGAGAAACTAAAGAGAGAAAGGTCAAAGCAATGCATTTTGGCCATGCTTCAAGAAAATGGTGATCCTTTAGCCAAACATTCGGCCAAGCAAAGAAAAAGGAATTCAAATTTCCTTGCAAAAGCTTCATGGCCGGCCAAACACCAAGACATTCTCCTTCCACCTTCAATTTCCTATGAACATTGGTTGGGTACATTCCCAACATCCCCCCCCCCATGCTTAGATTAAACTATTGGCTAGATAAAAATAAGGATAATCCCCCATACTAGCATAAAATATTACACCATATTCCATAAATATAAAATAATAATAATAATAAAATAATTAAATACTACCAACACCATCTCCCCCCCCCAAAACCGTGCAACACCAAGGGGACATGGGCAGCATGCTTGAGCATGCGTGCGCCCCATGCAGGTGGCCAGCATGCTGGTAAAAAAATGTCCCCAGGTGCTGCTCCTTGGTCTCGAACCTGAGACCTGGAGGAAAGCCTTCTCAGCACCGTCCTTAGCCACTCGGCTGTGGCTCCTTTCATGCCATAATCTGGCATGAAAATTCTTTTAGGCTTTCCCTCCCCGGCTCCCTCATGCATTTAATGCCAAAAGCCAAAAACATATCGCCTCACTGCAGCCCAGGGGTTTCGAACCCCAGACGTGCGGAATGAAACCCCCACGCCTTAACCGCTTGACTAACACGACTTTCATGGTAGCATCGCGTCGCCGCTTTCTTTTAATCCTTTATTCCGGAGCTTCCCCTTTGCATTTAATAGCAGAGGTCAAAAAAAAAAAAAAAAACAAAATGGACAATTGCTTCCCAGGGGATTCGAACCCGAGTCCTGGAGCAACATCATGCCCTAGCCACTCGGCCAAACTGGAATTTCATGACATAAACTCGTCGCGAATTTCTTTTGAACCCTTCTCCGATGGCTCTTTGAGCTTAAGCGCTACAAGCCAAAATTTAAAGCGCCCTAGGTGCGATTCCTAAGGCTCGAACACAGGACCCGAAGGAGTATACCCAAGCGTCCTGCCGTTTCAGCTATCGCGACTTTCATGCCATGTTTCCACGAAACTTATTCTTAAGCCCTCCTCAATTAGTCTTCCTACACGCCAAAAATAACCTTCCTCCCCGTGACTCGAACCCTTGCCTAGCAGCCTTTTCTAGCCTTCCATCAGTACCCTAACCACTCTGCCAGCCGTTTCTTTGTGTCCATATTCGCCCCAATAAATAAAAATACTTATACTTAGCCTTTCCATCCCAATCACTTAAGGAACTTTTTAATCCTATACCAACTCAACTCGGGATTTCTGACCAAGCCAAAATACATACATTAATTTAGGCAATCATGCAATAATTAAATTACCTTGCAACCAACCTAGAGCAGGATGTTACACATACTCAACTTGGATGTGGATTCAAATGCATGACGCTACATCCATTGCTAAAGCAACTCAAACAAAATAAAAATGTAACACCAAAGTTAAATTAATTAGTGTAGTGTTCAATTTAACGAGTAAATATTATGTTAAATACATAATATTAACTCTAGTGGGTCCTCTTACAAAAGTCCGAGGTCAGAGATAGTAAAAAACGGGACCAAGTTACAAATCCTAAATTAGTTTTTCAAATTGAACATCTAATAGCATGCTAAAGGTCATCTAAACACTTGTAACATGCAGGGGCGAAGCCAGGGGGGCTGGCATGGGCCCGACCCCCCTAAAATGTAAAATTTCTATTTTGGCCCTTAGAATTTTTTTTAAAATTTTAAATTAGTAAAGGTAAAATTGCACTGTGGCCCCCCTTAAAATTATAAAAATTCAATTTAATCCTTTACAAATTATAAATATATAAACTATAAAAAATTAAAATTTTATCCAGCCCCCCTAAAAAATTCTTCTAGCTTCGCCACTGGTAACATGCCACCAAATAATTTTATATAAAATGGACTTTCGGCAACTCAAAATGCAATTAACGCATTCTTGTATAACTCAAAACAGCCGTGATGCTATCCAGATGGTGTTTTAGCCAAGTTCAACTTTTAGGACAGCTTGCTCTCTATCCGAATGATAACATCCATCATCTGAATGACGTTTTAGTATAACTCAACTACTAGGAAAGTTTTCTCTCCATCCGAATGACTAATATTCGCCATTTGAATGGCGTTTTGATATAACTCAACTACTAGGACATTTTGCTCTCCATCCGGATGGCTTTACAGCTGTCGGCCTAAATAATATTAATCAATGATACTACATTTCTAAAGCTTTATGAAAGCACATAAGATCTGTAACATCCGAGATTTAGGGGCTTTGCATTTACTTTGTATCTGTGTGTTTGGTATGCTTTTTATGTTGTTTGAGTGTGTTTGGGGTCCCCGGGAAGGCCCGGGGTTAAGTCGGAACCTTGGCTAAAATTTCCATTTTGGGTACTTTAAGGGGGAAATTAGTTGTGGCAGGGTTTAAGTAGTTTAGTTTGGGTTTGATGACACAAGGAATGTAATAGTAAAGTGGCTATGAGGCGCCACTTAGGAGGCAGGAGAGTGACGCCACAAGGAGCAGGGAAGGAGCAGTTCGAGGCGCACAGTTCACATTTTGGAATTCATTTTGGCGTCAGGATGGGTAGTATTGGTGTCGGCAAGGGACCTTAAAGAGTGGGTGTGGAATTGGTCAAATATTTTGAATTGGAGGCCATGAGAGAAAGGTGGGATTTGACTTGTTCAAATCAATTCAAATAGGAGGTTGTGAGGGAAGATAGGAGAAAATCAAGGGGATGAAGGTGGAGAAGGGTGTTAGCCGAATTTTTGAGTAGTGTTAGGGGGGTAGGTTTTCGGTTTTGGTAAGGGGTTAGATGCCGAAACTTATGTGTGTTCTTAGTAGCTTGTGTGTATGTTAAGGTTCTCATTTCGGCATTTGGGGTGTGTTCCTCTTTCAGCACTTTTTCTTGCTCTAATTGCCGAAATTACCAAGGTTGCTAATTGGTCATCTCTTCTTTGGTAAGCCGTAACCTGTTGAGGCATTCTTTTCTTTCTATTTCTTTCTTTTCTCTCAATTGCTTTGTAACAGACCGAATTTGAACCTAATCGGAACGGTGGTTTTGGGACCACGAATCCGAGTCTGAGAAATATTTAAATATTATATTTTGTGTTTATTATAGGTGAATTAATGTGTGTGAAAGTCTCGTAGAAAAATTTTATCGTTTGTGTGTTTAATTTAGAAAAAGGACTTAATCGCGTAAAAGGTAAAAGTTGCAAACTATAGTAAAAAGTGCCAAATTGATTATGGCTTTTTAATATGAGGTATTAAAAGGGTAAATAACCCATTTTTGAGTTAGTGGGTGGCTTATGCCAAGAATAACCTTGAGTTTTATATTATGGAATTTTATATTATAAGGTTATATTAGTAATTATTTTAATGGCATGATATATGTTAAAATAACATAAAAAAAATAAGCCATCATCTTTATGCTCTCATGGCCGAATGTAGCTAAGAAAAAGGGGTTGAAGAAGCCTTGAATTTTCGGCAACTACTTGGTTCAATTAGATCAAGAACAAAGAAAAACAGATTTGGATCGGGGGAAGTCGAAAGTTATCGAATAGTCGGTATACGCGGTTCGTCGGTAGTCGAGGTAAGTTCTTAAGTTAAAGCTCGTTAAGTTGATAATTAAAAATGTATGAAATCAAATTATGTGGTTAGTTTGAGTAAACAGCATGAGATAGCCGAATGTGTATGTTTAATTTTGAAATGAATATATGTTTTTGAATACAATGTGAATTAGTATACTTGACATGACAAATGAATTGGTTGTGTAAATACGATTGGATAGTAATGTATGTGTTGAGAACTGTGAGTTGATGAATTGAGTTGATAAATATATCAGGCTCTGTGCCTAGCAGGCCTTGTGCCGGTGTTGTATATTAGGCTCTGTGCCTAGCAGGCCTTGTGCCGGTGTTGTATATCAGGCTCTGTGCCTAGCAGGCCTTGTGCCGGTGTTGTAAATCAGGCTCTGTGCCTAGCAGGCTTTGTGCCGGTGTTACATTTCGGGCTTTGATGCCTAGCAGGCTTGATGCCGGTAATGTGTTTTAAATGAAGAAACCTTAAATTATTCAAGGTGAAACGCAGTTAAAGTACCAAGTAAACGCTCGAGTAAACGTAAGTCCCTTTTTCTTTCACCGAAAGCAAGGTAAGTTATGTCTAATATTAACTAAATTTGAATGATACAGTAGAAATGGTATTATGTGAAATTGAACTTATGATCAAAAGTATGAGTGGTACGTGACTGAAATTGAGATTGAATACAATACTTTGGTAGACTTGATTATAAATAGAAATGTTCATTGAAATGTGACTTTGATTGGGATAACATAGACGATGTGAATGGTGGATGTATATAATTTGTAGTAATGTGATTTATGTAAAACATATACCTTGTGTTTTGTTATAAAATACGTTTAAGGGCAATAAGTGAAACAATTAGGTAGATGAACTATGGTATTCGGCCTTACATGAAATTGTGTATTTGACATGTTTACTTTTCATTGTTAATGGTAACTATTATATATGTATTAGTGTTTGGACACTGTATTATCATTAACTTAAAACTTACTAAGCTAGTGTGCTTACTTCGTATATGTGGTCTTTCTGTTTTATAGATCGTTGACTCAGCTACGGACTCAGAGGATCATCAAGAAAGTCAACCACAGTATCACTCGTTT
This sequence comes from Gossypium australe, assembly GCA_005393395.2. NCBI lineage: Eukaryota > Viridiplantae > Streptophyta > Magnoliopsida > Malvales > Malvaceae > Gossypium > Gossypium australe. The sequence continues at coordinate 29,157,145 of CM016620.1, read as the reverse complement.
TGGTATAAATGTTTACCTTCGAATCAAAGGCATGTATAGGCTGAATGATGACTTGAATGAATGTGTGTTCGGTTGTATAAATGTATATATATGGCCTTGCGAATAAGGCTATTACTTTTGGTTAAGTATGGTTTACATGTTTGATATAATGGTTGGTTTAGATCTTTGATATAAGATGTGTGTGTATCATGATTAGAAGTTAAATGTGGTTACATAGAATTAATCATTTATATGTATTATATATATATATATATATATATATATGTATATAAGTATGCCTATTAGGTCGTGTGAATTTTCTTCTACTTAGATTATTATGTGCTCGGTTATAACACAAAGTTGATCATGAAAATGTTTATACTTATGTTTTGAGTTGATTATTAGAGTTTTAAATGAGAACCGAATGTATGGTCAATGAGTTGGTTGTATTTTTTTTTTATCTTGGACTAGTCACATATCATGTGTGTGTTTGGTAGGTTATTCAAAAATCTTGTGTGCATTAAATAATAAAGAAGGGTGAATTGATAATTGTGGTTTAACATGGCTTTTAATTTAGGGACATGGCGCATATTATGATAACATAATGTGTATGTTTGTTCTTGCTATAAAGTTCGAATGTCATGTATGTGAGGGAAAAACTAATAGAGTATTAAGGGCCTAATTGTTTTAATATGCATATTTGTAGAAGGTATAAAATGATATGTTGATTTTCGACTAATGCAATAGATGTATTTTTTTTTTATAAGTCCTTATATGAAATTTGGTGTTGTTATGTAAAAGCTTGATGCGAAACCTGTACAGATAATGAATTATGATGTATTGAAATTTTTGAAACATGGTTATTTGTAATGTAAGTCTTGAATCAGCAATTGTTAGTATAGAAATTTTAAATATGCGAAATGGATTTATTTCATGTAAGACTGTGTTAAACTGTGTCTAGTTCGATAACGCCTCATAACCCTAATTCGGCGATGCGTACGGGTTAAGGGGTGTTACATGCTTCATCTCCCCGAGCTCCCAACCCTTACCGAATTCTCTCAAGCCCTTTTTTTCATCTTTTTACTTTAGTTCTTTTCTCTTCTACACTAAAGCCATAGGACCCTTTGTTCTTCTTCTCTTTTGTTTTCTTGCTTCATTCTTCAAAGCCGAACCACATCCCTCATTTTTCTTCTTGACTGAATCATCATCTTCCATCACTCATCTCTCTCTAAATTCTTTTTGTAACACCCCTTACCCGAAACCCCCGCCGGAATCGAGTACGTGGCGTTACTAGACGTGACCATTAACTCGGGGAGTAAAATTTGTAAAGCTGTCCAACTGCATCACGCTGACTAAATCGGCCATAACTCGGGTTACAGAACTCGAAACTTGGATCCGTAAATTTTCCTTGAAACTAGACTCATATAACTATTCACCATAATTTTTCCAGAATTTTTCATGTGGCCAATTAGTACAGTTTATTCTTCAAAGTTACCCCTATTACACTGCTGGACAATTCTGACCTGACCCTATAAAATTGCAGTTATCTAATTGCACAAATTTCCTATGATTCTCTAGTTTATACCAATGAAAAATAGACTCATTGAGGATTCTACACATATAAACTATGATTCCTAATTATTTTTGTACAATTTTTGACAATTTTTCCAAAACAGAACAGTAACTCACGAATTCATTTAGAGTAGGTCTCGTTGAAACTTGATTATCTCATAATATACAAATCTTTTACCTACTCTGTTTCTTTCATGCAAAAATAGACACACTAAGGTTCAATTTCATAACTCACTCACCTCCAAATTCAATATACCCTATTTTTGGAGATTTTTCTAACTCACGCCACTGCTGCCACTACAAGCTGTTTTATTGCATTCTTAAAAATAAACTAGCTTCTACCCGAACCTCCTTACTTCTCAAATACAAGGATTCAATTCATATTCAAACATTTCCTTAATAAAACGATTAACTAGTTTAGGAATGCATGGACATTGCCACCATGAACCAACTTACATCAAATCACACCAACGTACTTAACAAAAATTTAGCCATTTTCGCATGGCTATTCTTTTTAGTGTTTACACATGAACCGTAAAATTTCCTCGAACAAAACCAAGCCTATCCTATACATGCCTTCGTTTAAAACCAACCCAAAATGAAGGAGTACCCAAAATGTAGGTTGATAGTGTGAGCGACTTTCCAACGATCCCGGTAAGCTTGTGGCTTGCTCCTAATCTATAAAACAGAGGAAACATCTCACACGATTAAGCTTACTAGCTTAGTAAGTCCCAACTCATAGAAATTAGAACATTTAATTATTTACGAAAATAAAACAATCCACATATGGCATTCTACATAAACAACTAAGCAAATAGTTTACACAAGGCCAAATATCAATAATTCAATAACCTACTTTCTTAGCAGTTATATATGCAATCAATTGTCCCAAAATAGCATGTTCTAAGCTCGACTTCCGTCAAATTACATTTATCAATGTCAATTTGGCACAAGTAATATTTAACATGACATACCTCACATACTTACCCGAACCATATTCTCGACAATTTAGCTCTAAATTGTCTTGACAAGGATTAAATTCCTCTTAGGTAAATTACATCACCGGCATCAAGCCTGCTAGGCGTAAAAGCCTGAAAAGTAACACCGGCGCAAGGCCTGCTAGGCATAAAGCCCGATAAATAACACCGGCACAAGGCCTGCTAGGCATAAAGCCCGATTTTGCCACCGGCACGAGGCCTGCTAGGCTCGAAGCCCGAATGTCAGAATATTTTTACATGCTTTCTGCATTTTCACTATACATATCGAATCATATACATTTATTCCCATTGCATTAAATAAACTTGAAATCAATCCAATTCATCATTATCACAATCGACCAACTCATGGTTTTACACCAAGCTTATACAAATTATATCATTCCCTAGATATGTAAATGATCCTTAAATATAAAGTAGCTCAAGAACTTACTTATTCACCTTGCATTAGCCAAAATAATTTCCATCACATTCTCAACATAATTCATCAACCAATATGTCAATATACATTCGGCCATGATGTAATTGGACATTAACATTCATAAATTTTTAATAGTCGAGATAATCATAATTAATTCTTTGACATGATTTAACTAAAGGACTTACCTTAGGAGTAGATAGATTCAAATCTCCAACTATTCGTTTAGCTTAGCTTTTCCTCGCTCCAACTTTTTCTCCTTTTGATCTTGATCTATTTTGGTTCAATTTAAGCCAATTAAACCACACTTCCATTTAATTCGAAAGCAAAATCATAAAAATAAGTAATTCCAAGACATAGACATTTGCATTCGGCATTCATCCTCTATTTTGTTCAAGTACATTCAAAATTATTAGGGAACACCTTGGTAGTACTTTCCTTGATATGTTTTAACTTACAACTTACTTTCTTATTTATTGCCATACGTTAATTTTATATATAATTATACATATACCACTAAATACAATAGCTCAAATTCATTCTCTCCTATGGCCGAATATGCCAATTCAATACCCATGCATTTTCTTCAACATGCAACCTAGCAACAAGCTAAATGGCCACACCAATTTCCGAGCATTTAACTAATCCAATTTAACCTATTGCACACTACAATAAAATTCTCAACCCATTTGGGTCTCTTCTCCATGGCCGAATGGCCCTTAGGTTCTTAGAATTCTCTCTAACTCTTCCTTCCATCCATTTGACCCCTTGCACTAATTTACTTCAAGAAAGCTAGTCTTATACTTAATTCACCCAATAATTTCACATCACATATAACAATTAATCTAGGGTCAATTTCATTATAAGTGGATGGCCGAACATCCAAACACAAGAAGAAATTATTTTCATGAATGTCCAACCCAATATTCGGCCAAATATGAAGGTATCTTCAAGCCAAAAATCGACAAAACTTTCTTACAAGTTCAAGCTATTTCTTCTTATACTATCTAAGTTTATTTTCAGCTCAAATCATAAACCCCCCCCCATGGCCGAACTTCATCATGCATGGCATCACAAAACTCTACTTGTTTTTCCCTAATGATCAAAGAAATCAACACAATCTAAAGGTAGGCTATCAAGCTAAGATTCAACTCTTATCTTGATTCCCACATGCATGGCCGAATCTCATCCTACCAAACTTAACAAGCTTTGCTTGTTTTCCAAAGAGAAATAATCAAGAATTCAAGCCATATCAAGATAGTTCTTACCTAATCTATTGCATGCAAGGCCGAATGGGGAAGATGAAGTTCTTCTCTTCTCTTCAAGGTAGAAATCGGCAAGAATGAATGAAGGATGAGAGAATTATTCTCTCTTTTTTTTTTTTTTTCCTTTTTGTTATTTTAACATAAATCATAGCATGCTTTTCTTATAATATTACTAAAATCAAAATATGTATAAATTAAAAGCATATATTCATAGCATGCTTTAATATAATAATGCCTAAATATCATACAAAAATAAAAAAGAGAGCATATATGCATGCTTGCCGTCCACCTTGTTCAAATGTGGGGAATTTGACATGCAAATTCCCATGTTTTGTGGACAATTCATTTAGCTCCCTTTTCATTAATGCCCACTACATTAATCCTTCTTGCAATTTAAGCCTTCTTAGCAAATTAAACACTTAGATAGCTAAAATTTTCTACGAAATTTTTACACTCACTAAAAACACACATAACAAACACAAAACATAATATTATAATATCCCTCAGGCTCGGATTCGTGGTCCCGAAACCACCGTTCCGATTAGGGTCAAAATTGGCCTGTTACAACTCTCCCCCCCTTAAAGATATTCGTCCCCAAAAATCTCACCGTTAAACAGGTTTGGATATTGCTGCTTCATTGATTCTTCAGGCTCCCACGTAGCCTCTTCAACTCCGTGACGATTCCATAGAATCTTTACTAATGGAACCCTTTTATTTCTTAACTCTTTGGTTTCCCGAGCTAAGATACGGATCGGTTCTTCATCATAGGTCAAATCAGATCGAATTTCAATTTCTGATGGGGTGATCACATGGGACGGATCCGATCTATATCTGCGGAGCATCGAAACGTGGAATACATTGTGTATCTTTTCTAAGTCAAGGGGCAATTTCAATCGATAAGCCACAGGCCCTATACGCTCGATGACTTCATATGGTCCAATAAATCTCGGACTCAACTTGCCTTTCTGATCGAATCGGAGTATTTTCTTCCACGGAGAAACTTTCAAGAACACCCGATCTCCGACCTGGAATTCAATGTCCTTGCGTTTTAAATCGGCATAGGACTTTTGACGATCCGAAGCAGTTTTCAAATTACTTCTAATTACCACCACCTTCTGTTCAGTTTCCTTGATCCAATCAACCCCGTGTATCTTATTCTCACTGAGCTCAGTCCAATACAATGGTGTGCGACATTTTTGACCATATAAGGCTTCATAAGGTGCCATTTTTATGCTAGATTGAAAGCTATTATTGTAAGCAAACTCAATCAAAGGTAGGTATCGTTCCCACGTACCTTCGAACTCGAGAACGCAACACCTTAACATGTCCTCAAGTATCAAAATAGTTCGCTCAGACTGACCGTCTGTTTGCGGATGGAAGGCTGTACTAAAATGAAGTTTAGTACCTAATGCATCTTGCAATTTCTTCTAGAATCGCGAGGTAAATCTTGGGTCTCTATCTGAAACAATGGAACTCGGTACACCGTGCAATCTTACAATCTGCGACACATACAATTCGGCGAGTTTGTCAAGTGAATAGTCGGTACGTACCGGCACAAAATGAGCTGATTTAGTCAGTCTATCAACGATAACCCAAACGGCATCTTTCTTACTAGGTGTCATAGGGAGACCAGACACAAAATCCATGGTGATTCTATCCCATTTCCATTCGGGTATCATGATTGGCTGAAGCAATCCGGATGGAACCTGGTGCTCAGCTTTCACCTGTTGACAGATTAAGCACTTGGAGACAAATTCGGATATATCTCGTTTCATGCCAGGCCACCAATAGAACTGTTTCAAATCATTATACATTTTCGTGCTACCCGGGTGTATCGACATTCGGCCATTATGGGCCTCACTCAGAATCATCTGTATCAAATCTGAGTTCATTAGAACACACAATCGACTTTTATACTTCAGACAGTCATTTGCATCTATCTGGAAATCTGATTCTGTAGCGTTTTCACACTGAATCCGAATAGCAACTAGCTTTTCGTCAACTTTCTGTGCATCGCAAATTTGCTGAATAAACATTGGTCTTGCTTGTAGCTCGGCTATGATCGAACCATCCTTAGACATCGTCATCCATGCGTTTAATGCACGAAGAGCAAATAATGATTTTCGACTCAACGCATCCGCAACAACATTAGCTTTCCCAGGATGGTAGTCAATCACTAATTCATAGTCTTTCAGCAATTCTAACCATCGGCGTTGTCTCAAATTTAGATCTTTCTGAGTCATTAAATATTTTAGACTTTTGTGATCTGAATAAACATGACATTTTTCACCGAATAAATAGTGACGCCAAATTTTCAATGCGAACACAATGGCTGCCAACTCCAGATCGTGAGTTGGATAATTTTTTTCATGTGGCTTCAATTGTCTTGAAGCGTAGGCTATCACCTTGCCTTCTTGCATTAGAACACAACCCAACCCATTCAAAGAAGCATCACTAAAAATAGTGAATTCTTTACCCGATTCGGGTTGAGTCAACACTGGAGCCTCGGTTAGAAGGGCTTTCAACTGCTCGAAACTTTTCTGGCATTTTTCTGACCACTCATATTTGACATCTTTCTGTAGTAGTCTCGTCAAGGGTGCAGCTATTACGGAAAAACCTTTTACAAATCGTCTATAATATCCCGCGAGGCCTAGGAAACTTCGGATCTCGGAAACATTCTTTGGTGGTTTCCACTCGAGTATCGCTGCTATCTTGTTTGGATCCACCCGAACACCTGACACTGAAACGACATGACCCAAGAAGCTGACTTCATTCATCCAGAACTCACACTTACTGAACTTTGCATATAACCGTTGATCTCTCAAAGTTTGTAGTACTACTCTCAAATGCTCAGCGTGTTCCGCTTCATTTTTAGAGTAGATCAATATATCATCAATAAACACTACTACAAACCGATCCCAAAAACCGTCGGAAGACCCGGTTCATTAGATCCATAAAAACAGCAGGTGCATTAGTAAGTCCAAAAGGCATAACTAAAAACTCATAATGTCCGTACCTCGTTCGAAATGCCGTCTTTGGCACATCGGAATCTCTGACTCGTAATTGATAATAGCCCGATCTCAAATCTATTTTCGAAAACACTGAAGCTCCCTTCAACTGATCAAATAAATCATCAATCCGAGGTAACGGGTACTTATTCTTTATAGTTACCTTATTTAGTTGCCGGTAGTCGATACACATTCGCATTGTCCCATCTTTCTTTTTCACAAATAGGACTGGTGCACCCCACGGGGAAAAACTCGGTCGTGCGAAACCCCTCTCTGTCAATTCTTGCAACTGCGCTTTCAATTCTTTTAATTCAGTAGGCGCCATTCGGTACGGGGCTATCGAAATTGGGGTCGCATCCGGCACTAATTCAATGCCGAACTCAATCTCTCGTACTGGGGGTAAGCCCGGTAACTCTTCAGGAAACACATCGGTGTATTCACATACAACTGGTACCGATTTCATTAGTATCTCGGACATTTTATTATCCAGCACATAAGCCAAATAGGCCTCACACCCTTTTCTCACATACTTTTGGGCTACCATTGAGGACATTACTGTAGGCAACTCATTTACATCACAGGATTTTATTCTGATTGTCTCACCGTTTCGGCATTTCAAATCAATAAGCTTTCTTTTGCAATCCACTACTGCCTCATGTGAAGTTAACCAATCCATACCCAAGATTATATCAAATTCATCGAAGGGCAACAACATCAAGTCAGCTGGAAAGCAATAGTCTCGTACCATCAACGGGCAACCTCTACACACTTTATTAACAAGCACACATCTACCCAAAGGGTTGGACACACGAATTACGAACTCGGTAGACTCAACTAGCAGAGTCTTACCAAATTTTAAAGTTTCACACACATAAGAATGAGTCGAACCAGGATCAATTAGTGCAATCACAGTAGTATCAAAAAGAGTGAAAGTACCGGTAATGACGTCGGGGGAGGAAGCATCCTCTCTAGCTCGCGCAGCATATGCTCTAGCCGGAGCTCTAGTCTCAGATCGATCTGTAGTGTTCTTCGCTCCTTTCTGGCTACCACCTACATTGCCTGAATGTCTGGGTGGTCTACCTCGCATTGGCACGTTGCTCGGTGTAGTGTTCTGAACTGCATTCCGCTCAGCTAACTTCGGACACTCTCTGATAAAATGATCTGACGATCCACATTTATAGCAAGACCGATCATGGAGTCTACAACTCCCTGAGTGCCACTTCCCACAGTACTTGCATTCAACTCTATTTTGTGGAATGTTACCAACACTGGCTATCGAGGTAGCTCGGGAGCTCATGGGAGGCCGGTCCCGTCTAGGCGGATCTGTAGTAGCTTTCTGTCGGCTGTAGTCATCTCTGGGCTTCTTGCTCGTGGAATGAAAGACTTTGCCCGAAGACCTCTTTCGGATGTCTCTGGCTTCGGTATCAGCCTTTCTTTTCTCCTTCCCGAGCTCTTCAGCTTTGCAAGCCCTCTCAACTAAAGTTACAAACTCTTGGAGTTCAAGAACGCCAACAAACATCTTTATATCTTCATTTAGGCCGTCTTCGAATCTTTTACACATAATGGCTTCAGTAGAGACACACTCTCTAGCATAACGGCTGAGCCTGACAAATTTTCTTTCATATTCCGTTACAGTCATTCGTCCTTGTTTCAGCTCAAGGAACTCTTTTCGTTTTTTATCAATAAATCTTTGGCTGATATACTTCTTGCGAAATTCAGTTTGGAAGAAATCCCACGTCACTTTTTCTTTCGGGACCACTGATACTAGTGTGTTCCACCAGTGATATGCGGTGTCCCGTAGTAAGGATATAGCACACTTCAAGCATTCATCCGGAAGTACAAGACAACTCATCAAGTACCCGAATAGTGTTATCAAGCCACATTTCGGCTCTCTCAGCATCATCATCGTCATTGGCCTTAAATTCTTCGGCCCCATATTTTCGGATTTTGTCAACTGGGGGCCTACTAGATCTCATTGGATCTATCATTGGGGGAGCTAGAGGATCCGGAGTTGGATTATTCGGGGGCGGAGGTTGGGGTACAGCCGGGTTATTTTGAATAAATTGGGCAAACCATTCGTTCATCATCCGATAAAAGGCTTGTTTAGTTTCTCCTTCGTGGCTACCCGAAACAGGTCGAGAGTCTATCGGTGCTGATCCGTGGGTACGGTCAGGCGCCACGCTCTCCACATCATCAGCCACAGCTCTTTCTGGTTCAGAGTCCATTTACTATACAAAACAAAAATTCAGGCTGTCAGAAGTCACCACACTATCAACATATAACCACAGGCATGTATAGCTAGACTCACACGCGCCACGGTAGTCCTAGAATCGACTAAACCGTAAGCTCTGATACCAATCAAATGTAACACCCCTTACCCGAAACCCCCGCCGGAATCGAGTACGTGGCGTTACTAGACGTGACCATTAACTCGGGGAGTAAAATTTGTAAAGCTGTCCAACTGCATCACGCTGACTAAATCGGCCATAACTCGGGTTACAGAACTCGAAACTTGGATCCGTAAATTTTCCTTGAAACTAGACTCATATAACTATTCACCATAATTTTTCCAGAATTTTTCATGTGGCCAATTAGTACAGTTTATTCTTCAAAGTTACCCCTATTACACTGCTGGACAATTCTGACCTGACCCTATAAAATTGCAGTTATCTAATTGCACAAATTTCCTATGATTCTCTAGTTTATACCAATGAAAAATAGACTCATTGAGGATTCTACACATATAAACCATGATTCCTAATTATTTTTGTACAATTTTTGACAATTTTTCCAAAACAGAACAGTAACTCACGAATTCATTTAGAGCAGGTCTCGTTGAAACTTGATTATCTCATAATATACAAATCTTTTACCTACTCTGTTTCTTTCATGCAAAAATAGACACACTAAGGTTCAATTTCATAACTCACTCACCTCCAAATTCAATATACCCTATTTTTGGAGATTTTTCTAACTCACGCCACTGCTGCCACTACAAGCTGTTTTATTGCATTCTTAAAAATAAACTAGCTTCTACCCAAACCTCCTTACTTCTCAAATACAAGGATTCAATTCATATTCAAACATTTCCTTAATAAAACGATTAACTAGTTTAGGAATGCATGGACATTGCCACCATGAACCAACTTACATCAAATCACACCAACGTACTTAACAAAAATTTAGCCATTTTCGCATGGCTATTCTTTTTAGTGTTTACACATGAACCGTAAAATTTCCTCGAACAAAACCAAGCCTATCCTATACATGCCTTCGTTTAAAACCAACCCAAAATGAAGGAGTACCCAAAATGTAGGTTGATAGTGTGAGCGACTTTCCAACGATCCCGGTAAGCTTGTGGCTTGCTCCTAATCTATAAAACAGAGGAAACATCTCACACGATTAAGCTTACTAGCTTAGTAAGTCCCAACTCATAGAAATTAGAACATTTAATTATTTACGAAAATAAAACAATCCACATATGGCATTCTACATAAACAACTAAGCAAATAGTTTACACAAGGCCAAATATCAATAATTCAATAACCTACTTTCTTAGCAGTTATATATGCAATCAATTGTCCCAAAATAGCATGTTCTAAGCTCGACTTCCGTCAAATTACATTTATCAATGTCAATTTGGCACAAGTAATATTTAACATGACATACCTCACATACTTACCCGAACCATATTCTCGACAATTTAGCTCTAAATTGTCTTGACAAGGATTAAATTCCTCTTAGGTAAATTACATCACCGGCATCAAGCCTGCTAGGCGTAAAAGCCTGAAAAGTAACACCGGCGCAAGGCCTGCTAGGCATAAAGCCCGATAAATAACACCGGCACAAGGCCTGCTAGGCATAAAGCCCGATTTTGCCACCGGCACGAGGCCTGCTAGGCTCGAAGCCCGAATGTCAGAATATTTTTACATGCTTTCTGCATTTTCACTATACATATCGAATCATATACATTTATTCCCATTGCATTAAATAAACTTGAAATCAATCCAATTCATCATTATCACAATCGACCAACTCATGGTTTTACACCAAGCTTATACAAATTATATCATTCCCTAGATATGTAAATGATCCTTAAATATAAAGTAGCTCAAGAACTTACTTATTCACCTTGCATTAGCCAAAATAATTTCCATCACATTCTCAACATAATTCATCAACCAATATGTCAATATACATTCGGCCATGATGTAATTGGACATTAACATTCATAAATTTTTAATAGTCGAGATAATCATAATTAATTCTTTGACATGATTTAACTAAAGGACTTACTTAGGAGTAGATAGATTCAAATCTCCAACTATTCGTTTAGCTTAGCTTTTCCTCGCTCCAACTTTTTCTCCTTTTGATCTTGATCTATTTTGGTTCAATTTAAGCCAATTAAACCACACTTCCATTTAATTCGAAAGCAAAATCATAAAAATAAGTAATTCCAAGACATAGACATTTGCATTCGGCATTCATCCTCTATTTTGTTCAAGTACATTCAAAATTATTAGGGAACACCTTGGTAGTACTTTCCTTGATATGTTTTAACTTACAACTTACTTTCTTATTTATTGCCATACGTTAATTTTATATAATTATACATATACCACTAAATACAATAGCTCAAATTCATTCTCTCCTATGGCCGAATATGCCAATTCAATACCCATGCATTTTCTTCAACATGCAACCTAGCAACAAGCTAAATGGCCACACCAATTTCCGAGCATTTAACTAATCCAATTTAACCTATTGCACACTACAATAAAATTCTCAACCCATTTGGGTCTCTTCTCCATGGCCGAATGGCCCTTAGGTTCTTAGAATTCTCTCTAACTCTTCCTTCCATCCATTTGACCCCTTGCACTAATTTACTTCAAGAAAGCTAGTCTTATACTTAATTCACCCAATAATTTCACATCACATATAACAATTAATCTAGGGTCAATTTCATTATAAGTGGATGGCCGAACATCCAAACACAAGAAGAAATTATTTTCATGAATGTCCAACCCAATATTCGGCCAAATATGAAGGTATCTTCAAGCCAAAAATCGACAAAACTTTCTTACAAGTTCAAGCTATTTCTTCTTATACTATCTAAGTTTATTTTCAGCTCAAATCATAAACCCCCCCATGGCCGAACTTCATCATGCATGGCATCACAAAACTCTACTTGTTTTTCCCTAATGATCAAAGAAATCAACACAATCTAAGGGTAGGCTATCAAGCTAAGATTCAACTCTTATCTTGATTCCCACATGCATGGCCGAATCTCATCCTACCAAACTTAACAAGCTTTGCTTGTTTTCCAAAGAGAAATAATCAAGAATTCAAGCCATATCAAGATAGTTCTTACCTAATCTATTGCATGCAAGGCCGAATGGGGAAGATGAAGTTCTTCTCTTCTCTTCAAGGTAGAAATCGGCAAGAATGAATGAAGGATGAGAGAATTATTCTCTTTTTTTTTTTTTTTCCTTTTTGTTATTTTAACATAAATCATAGCATGCTTTTCTTATAATATTACTAAAATCAAAATATGTATAAATTAAAAGCATATATTCATAGCATGCTTTAATATAATAATGCCTAAATATCATACAAAAATAAAAAAGAGAGCATATATGCATGCTTGCCGTCCACCTTGTTCAAATGTGGGGAATTTGACATGCAAATTCCCATGTTTTGTGGACAATTCATTTAGCTCCCTTTTCATTAATGCCCACTACATTAATCCTTCTTGCAATTTAAGCCTTCTTAGCAAATTAAACACTTAGATAGCTAAAATTTTCTACGAAATTTTTACACTCACTAAAAACACACATAACAAACACAAAACATAATATTATAATATCCCTCAGGCTCGGATTCGTGGTCCCGAAACCACCGTTCTGATTAGGGTCAAAATTGGCCTGTTACGCTTTTGCTTTAGCCGAATTTCCCTATCCCTTTCTTCTTATTTCTTTTCGACCGAAACCTTTCCTGTTGATTTTTTTCTCATCCGTTTCTTTGGTGTTAATCGATTGTTAGGGTGGTGACTTGAATCATCTGTATCTTCTGCCATCTACTATCTCGTTTCTACCTAGTCGAACTAAAGCCGGTTCTGCACCTTCTCTGTCGACTTTTGGTTGATTGCCGAACATAAATCTCTCATTTGGCACATTTTAGTTTCGGTAAGGGATCTTCCTCACTTTACTGCTCGTTCTCTTTTTCTTTTCTCTTAGGGTTGTTAAACCAAAGGTGTTAATGTGGTGTTTTGGTGTTTTGGCTGAATGGTGGTAGGAGGGTTCATGTTATTCATTTGGCCAAAAAGCCATCTCTCCTAATCTATTTTTCTTTCTTTCAACATGTTCTTACTTGGTATTTGTATAGGTACTCAATCGACTCCTTAATCCAAGCCTTAAAGCCTTCGGGTTCTATCGATCTAGGTAAGAAATTCTTGCATATTGAGCGTCTATTTTTATTTTCTCTGATTCAATGCCTTAACCCGGTCTTCTGACCAAGATTTCTTTCATGGAGTCAAATACCAGCCAAGCAAAGGAGGGGGTTAGACTCGTAATCCCAGCCCCTAAGTTCAAAAAGCGTGCGGTGTCTGCCGTTCGTGACTTTCCACCGGGTTGTGGGCCGGTTTCAGAAAGGGATAAGCAGATCGCTGTGATCCCTACGAGTGAGGACGTTAGCGAGATTGATAGTGTAGTTCTTCGGGTTTATAGGTGTGTAATTACCACACTACTCCTTTTTGTATAAATTGTGTATGTGTTATGTTTGAAAGCCGAAAATCTCGGCAATGGCGATTGAGTTACCCATGTTGGGTAAAACCGAAACCCCAGGTCAGTGTATTTTGTTTAAGCCTTATAAATAATGTTGATAGCATGATTATGTGTGCACTCTAAATATTGCATGTATGACATTATATAACCTGTTTATTATACTATGTTGCATGTGCATGGGATTTGGGATATTATTGTTATGAAGGGGAAGTGTATATTGGTGACACTGTCACAGTAAATGATGGCTCTGTCCCTCATTATTGTATCGGTGATTTGGTCACATGGTTATCGGTGGCTAGACCACGTTATATTGACTTTGAGCAGTGTGACTGTCAGCATAACTGCCAAAGAGGAGTGTAGAGGATGGAGGGTTGATTGTAGAAATCCCCACAGGTGTGTTGAGGATGGACATATGGAGCAGAGTGTAGAGGATGGAAAATTAGGCTGGGTTGGGTTATCATGTTGATTATTTGGTTATGCTGTAATGATTGGGCTTCGGCCGATGGTGTTTTGGGGCTCAGGCCCACTTGTGGATTTTGTGGACTAATTGCACACTGAGTCTTGTGACTCACTCTATTTGCTTAAACAACTTGCAGGTGACTCTTAGATCTTTGGACTGGGCTGGAATGGACTCGGGGTGGCCATGCGTGGGTGATTCTATCAAAACTTTATTTTATTTGTCTTTTGCTACTTTTGGGGAATTTTTAGTATGTAATAAGGCCACTTCAAATTTGGTAAACTTTGACTTTAGTTTTTGGACTTATTAGTTACACTCTACTCGAGGAGATGTTTTTATAAAACACAAACGAATATTTTCTTTACAACCTGTCAAACAACATTTCTTATACAAAGGGATTTTGCTAATAATCTAATAGTCAAATAATCGATAAGTGTTTTCAAATGTCACCTAATCGCAAGGCTTGGCTAACTAAATTCTCTAACCTAAATGAATAATGGGTTTTCAACTGAACCACGAAACTTGAGATTTTAAAAATGACTTAGAATTCTTCTAAAGCTCGTAAAACTTTTAAACTCTTTTCTAGTGACATGCCACATCTGGTCGTGGTGGTTGGGCCAGGTTTGGGGTGTTACAAGATCATGGAAACCGATACATTATATCATAACATTTATAGCAATTCATTTAGTAACATAAAAGCATACATAATTAAATTCAACCGAGCTGCAAAAGTTCGTCATATGAACTATTCTAGGTCTAAGACATAACCACTGTTTACATGCATGACCATGCTATACCAACTAACAAAAATCACCCTAAAAAGAGTTATAAGTTTTCTAGAACTTAGGTAAATGCCATTTACCAACAACTTCCAAATGAATATTACAATCACTTTGTAATAACCCATTTTTCAATGATGTCAGAAAAAACAGTTTTGGAATAAAAAATTCGACGAGTAAGTTCATATAATTAATATTTAATTATGTGAGTCAATAATAATTTTATATTGAATTTTGATTTGATGATTTTAAACAATTGAATTAAAAGTTAGAATAAGTGATTTGGTTCAAAAGTCAAGTGGTTATTGAAAACGACGTAATAGGACCTAGTTTTCGTATTTTAAAACTGTAAATATTTTTATTAAATATTTATAGAGTCATATTATAGGTGAATTGAAGTTCGGTCCGGTAATTTTGACGATTGATTGCTTAATTTAGGTAAAAGGAGTAAAAGATGTAAAAGTTGATTGCTATAGATTTAAAATATAAAAAGGACCAAAATGATAATTGGACCATGGTAAAAAATCCCGAGCGGTGGTGGATATGATTAATCAACTAGCTTTTGAGCTATTTGCTCTTTTAGTCCTAATTAATTTAGGATTAAACTGTAATGAAGTTTATTTAATTGAAACTTAATTTAATTGAAGGACTAATTGTGCAATTAAACCCTACTTAAATAGTAATTATACCATTTGTATAGTATTGGACTGTTTTAGACTTAAAAATGTTAAAGTTTTGAATGTAAATTAAAAGGGATATAATTGTAATTAGGTAAATAAATAATTTATAACTAAAATAAAGCCAAATTAAAAGTGATTTTTCTTGTTTCTTCTTCCTAAAAACCTGAAACACCATGGTTGAAGCTAGGAAGACATTCGGCCAAGCTTAGGCCCTTTGATTTTGTAACAGCCCGTTTTCGGTAAAATCGGAACAGTGGTTTCGAGACCACAAATCCGATTCCGGAAAGAAAATTTATTTTAATATTATTTTATGATCTACAGTATGATAATAATGTCATATAAAAATTTCGTAAAGAAATTTTACCGATTATATGTTTAATTTGATAAAGGACCAAATTGCACAAAGTGCAAAAGTTGAGTTCTAATAGCTAAAGGGATTAAATAACTATGGAATTCAAAATTTGAGTCTTTATATGAAAAATAGACCATTAAAAATACTTAGTTGTTAAGGATTAAATAAAAGGACAAAATTGGAAAGATGATAAATAAAGATGATAAATAATAAAATAAAGAAAATATCATCATTTTTATCATCATCTTTCCAAAACAAATATGGAAACCCTAGCCATGGAGAATGGAAGAAAGAGAAAACTTATTTGGTCAAATTAGGTAAGTATTCAAGTCTCGTTTTTAGTAATTTTTATATTTTTTAGATCGGGATAACCTAATCTAGCTATTTTGGGGATTAATTTGAAAAGTTATCAAAGTATAGAAAATTTTCCATGGATGAATATGATAAAATTTTGAAATTTTTGGTAGAAAATGAAAGTTTGTTGATAGATAAACAACTTTTATAAAGTGAATTTTGATGAAAATGTGAATTAGGGACTAAATTGTAAAGTTGTAAAATTTATGGAAAAATTATTAATTTTGTGAAATACATGGGCTGTAAATGTTGTAAAATTTTTCTAGGCTTGGAATAAGGATTAAATTGCATGAATTTCATTTTCCGAGTCTAGGGACGAAATCGTCATTAATTAAAAGTTTAGGGGCAAAATGGTAATTTTGCCTAAAATGTGAATTGGACTGAATTGAGTATGAACTGTATTAAACTAATGTTAAATTTTCTCGTATAGATCTGGATAGACCAAATTCAGAGTTAGAACGAGGAAAAGAGAAAAAAGCCGGATTAGTAGATTTTACATACACGAACATTTGTCGAGGTAAGTTCGTGTAACTAAATTATGTATAATTAATTGTATACTTGAATTGAATGTTGTGCATGTGAATTGTATAAATATCATATATATATATATATATATATATATATATATATGAAGTTGAATACATCCGACAAAGCCCGATAAATGATAAAGACTGATAAATGTAAAGTCCTGTTTGAATAAATGAAAAATTGATGGATAGAATTTGCCCGTATTGATAATGGTCCTACATATGTTGTGGACAGAGTATAGCTTGGACAAACAATCCTGTTATAAGCCCTCTCGAGCATCCTGTTATATAGTTCCTGTGAGCATCCTGATCGGTAGTGATTCTGCATGTGTTGCACACTACCGCAACTCTTTGTATAACACCCCTTACCCGTATTCAACGCTGGAACAGGGTACGAGGCATTACCGGACATGCCACACAAGCATTCCCGCAATTCCGAGACAAAAAAGTTGCGTCTAAATTAAAATCATCCACATTCAATTATAAAGTCCCTAATACGAGCCTACGAGGCCCAAAACATGCATTGGAAGTGATTTGGGACTAAACTGAGAACTTAGGAAATTTTTACAAAACTTAGAAAATTTTTGCTAACTGCAGGGCTCACATGCCCGTGTGGTCCAAGGGACACGCCCGTGTGACTTTGAAACATGCCCGTGCTTTAGACCGTGTTCAATTTAGGGTGCTCTCTAACTTGTGCCACACACCCATGTACTAGGCTGTGTGCTTATTTAATTTAATTCGAATTAAGTGTAGGTTTCACACGGCCAAGACACACGCCCGTGTTCTAAGCTGTGTAGCACACATGGCTGAGACACACACCCATGTCTTTGTGTAACAGCCCGATTTTGGGCCTAGCCAGAATAGTGGTTTTGAGACCACAAATTCGAGGTTGGAGAAATTATTTTAATATTATTTCAGGTGTCATGGCATGATTATATTAGTATTTGAAAATTTTGGTAAATTAATTTTAGCGAGTTCATGCTTAATTTTGAAAAATGACTAAATCGCATAAAGTGCGAAAGTTTTGTTCTACAAGCTACATGTGTTAAATAGCTATGGAACACTAAAGTAGAGGTCCTTATTGAGTAAAAAGACCAATAAAATTAGTGGTGGCTGAACATGTAATTCAAAAATCATGAATGGTCAAAGTTTGGTGGCTTTAGGTGACTAAATGAATAAAATAAAATAAAACAAAGAAAAAGTTATCATCTTTTCCCATCTTCTTCCTCTTCAACCGAAATTTTTAGCAAAAATAAGGGTTTTGGAAGCTTGAAATTTCAGCAACTCTTCACCCTTGCAAGTAAGTGATTTTAATGGTCATTCTTGATAATTTTTGTGTTTTTGGAACCCCTATAGCTTAATCTAGCTAATGACGGGACTATTTTGCAAAATGGTTGAGAGTCTAGAGTCTTGCCATGAGAGTATGTATATTGTTTGCTGAAATTTTATGAAAGAGAATGAAACTTGGTTGTTTAATAAACAACTTTTGTGAAAGGATTTTTCATGAAAACACTTAAAATGGACCTTTTTGTAAAAGTTATAAAATGGGTAGTAAATGTGTGAAATAATTGGATTTGTGAGTTGCTATAATAGTAATAAAGGTTCGGCTAGGCTTGTTAAAGGAGGAAATTTAATTAAAATCGTTTTACGAGCCTAGGGGCAAAATCATAATTATGTGAAAGTCTAAGGGCAAAATGGTGATTTTGCCAAAGTAGGAATTTTGGAATGTCTTGATTAATGTGGTGATTAAATAAGTAAATTTTGTCATTAAGATCAAGAAAAACGGAATTCGGACCTAGACCAAGGAAAAACCAAGCTTTTGGACTAAATTTGGACTAGTCGCCCATATTTTGTATACCGAGGTAAGTTGTACGTAAATAATACAACTCTATTGTTATTATGCATTAAACAATTGATATTGCATAAAATGTTTGATTATTGTTATGAATATGCATGATGAAATTTGATGTGGTATACTCTCGGTTGAACCTTAGGAATAGATCGGATATCCATGCCATGACATTAGGGATATATGAGAGCCAGTGTAAGACCATGTCTGGGACATGGCATCGGCCTCGATATGTGAGCCAATGTAAGACCATGTCTGGGACATGGCATCAGCATTTTACCCTCTTGTGTGAGGCTTGTCGAGTATCCTTTGGTATTCCAACTGGTTCAACGGGTAATTTAAAGCCTGAGTCAAAAGTGAGAAAAGTTACAACTATGTTGTAAGTGATACAGGTACCTACACAAAATTCATGAGAAATGAGCTCGATTTATGTTGTATGATTAGTAAGGATGAAAATGAGTAAGTTATGCCTTTAATCATTTGAGAATTATGTGCAAGTTTATAATATGTTATGAGTATGATAATGCATGGTAATTGTTGTTAATTATTTACATGCGACTTACTAAGCTTTATGTTTACTCCTTCTCTTTTCCATTTTCTTATAGTGCCGCCAAGCTAGCTTGGGGATCAATAGACGTCGGAGGCATCGACCACACTATCAATTGAAGCATTTGGTATAGTTAGCCTTATTATTTTAAGTATGGCATGTATAGGGACTGGGTCTTTTGTTAAGTGTCATATTGTTTTGGCAATATGTGTTGGCTTATCATGAAGTTGATCCATTTTGTCTAAGGCCATGGATAATGGCTAATATTTGTTGTTGATTTATGCAAATGATGATTGTTTTTCATGATTGAGAAAATTGCATGGTTGAGTATTTGGTGTAGAAGTTACGCATGAATGTAACACCCCAAACCCGGCCTAGACGTTACGCTCAAATTTTGCGTGTCACATCAAAGTGTTTTTCGAAATCAAAGTTCGATGGGAGAAATTGTTTGAGTTAAAATCCATTTAGTTCTTATTTCTTGGGAAACAATTGGAAAGTTAAAAAAAACCAACATTTAGTAAAATGATTACCATGTTTGTTACTATTGGTTAAAAGTTCGCGGAAGCTACTCTAATTAATGTCATTTTGAAGTTTGAAAATACGTGTTTGTCTTTTAAAATCGTTATTATTTTTGATGACTTATTTGTATCAGTTTGGCTGTTTCATAATAAGAATTTAAAAACCAATTAAGAGAAAATAAAATCACTAGAGGCCTTATTACATAAATATCAACCCAATATAAAAATTAAATAACTAAGTCTGACATTAAATAATAGCGAACGTGTGGTCACCTCCGAGTCCTTGCAGCTCCAAATCATCTAAGGCTGGGGATTACCTGTATAGTTAAAAGAAAAAGGGTGAGTTATGAGAATTCAGTGTGTAATCCCCTATCGTGCAGTAATAGCCTGGGCTTGAGCCCTATTCAGTAACAGTACAGTGTGGGCCTTGGCCCAATACAGTAACAGTGTGGGCCTAAGCCCGATACAATATCAGTATGGTGCAAGTATGCAAACCCACCCGTACCAACCCAACACACCACATGGGGACAAAGTCGACCCACCCACCCACACCAATATTGCAGCATAGCTGCCAGCAATAATAACGCAGCAGAGCTGTCAGTACAGTATATGTGGCAAAGCCACCAGTAACAATAATTGTTGCAAAACCACCAGTATCAGTATGTGTGGCAGAGCCACCAGTAACAGTACTTCCTCCGTAACAGAAACCCAACCCCATGCAGTATGCCAAGTCATCAATATTTTGTGTATGCAACGTGTCCTACTCAATACAGTTATACAATACATATTTTCATCTGTCCATCTATCTCTAGGGATAAAATAGTCATTTTCATGTATTAGGGGTAAAACGATAATTTTGCCATTTAGGGGTATTTTAGTCATTTTACTCATTAGGGGTATTCCAGTTATTTTACTCATTGGGGTATTCCAGTCATTTTATTCATTAGGGGTATTTCAGTCATTTTACTCATTAGGGGTATTTCAGTCATTTTACTCCCTAGGGTCTCGGTACAGTTAACGACCTTGTCGAAGGCTTACAGTCGCCTCGAGTGACACGGATAATCCATTTGGTCGAAACAGTGTAAATGGGCTCAAAGCCTAATATTTGGCCCAAATGGGCCCACATGCTCGTGTGGCCCATTTGGCCCAAATTCAATCACGGTTATGTGATCTACATGGCCCAATTCAGTTTCTGCCACTTTTCGTAAATTTTATCCGTGTGGGGCCCACGAGCCCATTAGGCCCACACGGCCTATTTTAGCCCAACGAGGCCCATAACGGTCCAAGTGCACGAGAACACTCGTAGTGGCCTCTTCAGTCTACCACCCTCAGTTGTGGGCTCAATTTTCCACACGAACGATCGCACGCTCGTGAGGCCTCAAATGCCGAAGTTTCGGCTTTTCGGCTTTTGCCGATTCTTAGCGGGGATAGTGTGATTACATACCTTTTTATGGAGTTGTTCCAAGATCTACGAGCACCCAACCTAAAATCATCGTGATCCAAAGTTAGTCCTTAATATGTTAGGGTAAAACACCCTCTTATCACATTTGTTCCCAAAAAGGCACTTACTACCTTACCTTGATTGAACGAACTACGGCCTGTTCCTTTTAGCTCGTGGGCTAAAACTGATCACACTTTTCTTGCCGATAAACTGTGATAACAAAAGATTTTAACAGATGGGACCGATCATAGCTGTGGCTTAAGTCCATGAATATTGGTCTTACAGAAATATATAGAGATATTTGGCCTATTCAAAAGGTAAGGTAGTGTCTTTACCTTAATGGAAAATAGGGTTTGACGACTTGAGTAACTTCTACACTTCTCCACTCCTCGGAAATACCTAAAACCCAACGATCACCAGACCAAGAGGAAGGGATCCCAATCAAAGACCATGAGTAGCAGAAACATTCGGCTTTTACAGAAAATGGGGATAGGAGAGAGCAGAGATTCGGCCAACAAGGAGCTTGAAGAAAAAGTGTAAAACCGAAACAACAAAAATGTGGTAAGTTGCTATTTCAGCATTTAAAGAGAAAAGAAAGATAGCAGGAATTAGAAGTCCAAAACCGATGACAAAACTGAGGGAAAAACCCCTCAGTCGAAATTCCTAGGCTTCCTATACCCTTTCGGCACAACACTCGCACACACATCCACTTCCTTGATTCTCTCCACAATACTCTCATTTAATCCTCTCTACGTTTTGCTCCTACAATCTTTCCATGACCAATTCAAACACATCCTCAGCAGTGTTTCAGTCAAACTCTTCTACCTTCCCAGCTCAAGCAGTAAAATAAACATTCCATTGCTTATCCCAGGATTTGAACCTCAGACCTCATAGTTACACAACACGCCACTTGCCACTAGGCCAGAAGCTCTTCTTGTGTCATTAAACAAGCATTATTATTAATAAAGCCTAAGTGCCAGTGTCCAGGGTCACTTAAGGGAAAAAAATTAAAATTTTGTAAGAGCCAAGACTTGAACCCATGCTTCTCAAATACCCCCATACACACCCAAATTACTTAGCCATTAAAGAAAACAAGCAATTTTTTCAGAACATGAAAAATTAAAGACCCTATATTTTTGGAGCGTTACAATTCTACCTCCCTAAAAGAAATTTCGGTCTCGAAATTTACCTGGTCAGAATAGGTGAGGGTATTGTTGTTGCATCGCCTCCTCAGGCTCCCACGTGGCTTCCTCGGTACCGTGATTCCACCAAAGCACTTTAACCAGTGGGATCGATTTCTTCCTTAGTACCTTAACCTCACGGTCCAATATCTGCACTGGCTCCTCCTCGAAAGTCAGATCTGGCCTAACCTCGATCTCCTCGACTGGTATTATATGTGTGGGATCAGAGCGATAACGCCTTAGTATGGAGACATGGAACATATCATGAATTTGGTCCAATTCTGATGGCAACTCAAGTTGATAGGCGATTGGTCCCACACGCTTTAGTATACGATAAGGCCCAATGAACCTAGGGTTAAGCTTACCCTTTCGCCCAAACCTCAGTATCTTTTACCATGGTGAGACCTTAAGAAATAGCAAGTCTCCCACAGAATATGTAACACCCTGGTTTTAGGGGTTGGATTTTTGGTGCTTAGCTCAAGTGTTGGCACACTTCAGTGTGTGGTTGGGTAAGTTTTAGGGGTCCTGAGAACCCTAGGTGATGGTAGAACGCTTTGGAAAATTTTTAGTTTTAGGGGCTAAAAAGGGGAACTTGGATAGAGGGGGTCTTAAGAGAATTATTTGGGAGTTTATGTCACAAGAATTGGGCTGGTGGAGTGGCAAGGGAGACGCCACTAAGAGCTTGGGGAAGTGACGTCTCAGGTGCAAGGGAAGGGGGCCAGTGTTCGATTCGCAAGGGTAGCAGGGGGCTTTGTTTTTGCGTCATCTAGGTAGAGTGTTGGACGGTTTTGGGAGGCTTAAAAGATGGGCAAAGACTTGGTCAATTTTTTTTGAATTTGGCTAGATAGGTTTGACTTTTTCAAACTTTTAAAATGGATGGAGGGGAGGTGTTTTAGGAGTGATTTTAGGATTTTTTTTTGGGAGCTTGGGGCTTGGCCGAATGCTATATAAAGGGAGGGGGTGGTGCTCATTTTTCATTCACCATTTGCTTTCTCCCTTAGCAAAAAGTTCTTCCCTTTATTTTTATTTATTCTTCCCTTCTCCATTGCCGAAAGTTAGTCCAAGCAAACCCCTTTTCCATCCTATTTCCTTGTAGCCGAAAGTAGCAGAGGGCTTAACCTTTTATGAACCTATATCCCTCTCCCTTCTCACCTTTTTCTTTTTAAACCTTGCTTAAACCGTAACCATCCATAGAAAACTACCATTGCTGAATATCCCAAACACTGTTTAAGAGCCTTGCCGAATCACCCATTCTCACATTTCTCTTCACTTTGGTTACAAGTCCCTGAGCCGAACCTTACTTCCTTGGTGGTGGTCGTTTCTAGCTGGAGCAATAGGGAGTGGTTAGCAAGGTCGTTTAGTCAGCAGTTGCAGTGGCATAGAGTAGCGTTCGGGATTCAAGTTGAGTTGGTAAGAGATATTTATTTAGATTAAATGCTTAAGTGGTGTTTTGGGGGTTAACCTGTTTACCTGATTAAGCTTTTTGATGGAGGCCACAACCAGTCAAAGTGGGCAAGGGAAGGTCCCTATCCCAAAGTTCAAGAAAAGAGCGGTTTCAGCAGTTCGGGATTGGCCACCGGGGTGTGGGCCAGCGGCAGGAGATAGTTATAGGCAGATAGCGGTAGTCTCGCTAGTCGATAGCGTTGGGATCAAGGGTTTAGAGCTCCAGGTTATAAGGTGTGTAGTTAAACCATTGTTTCCGGGATTTGAGTATATCTGTTTATGTTGTATGATGCTAATAAGTGCAGTTAAATGTGAAAATGGTACCCTTAAGGGGTATGAAGATGATCAGGTTAGTAGCAAAGTTTGTAAATATGATCACTGATTTTATTATGTGAGTATGCCTATGATTGTGTTTAATATGTACATGCACCACCTTATCATCATTTTATGTTACATGTGCATGGGCGGGTTATGAAAAGAAGGTACGGGTGTACTTCGAGTACGAGGTTGATGTCAGCTTTGTGCTACATCGTGGATTGGCGCTGACTGAGGTCGCGTTGTGGATCTTTGCGATTTAGTTCGCGTGGTTACCTTGATTGATATCGGCTTATGCCATATCGTGGCTTGATGGATTGCTATGTGCTCCATCGTGGTTTGATGTTAGCTATACGCTACATCGTGGATGGCATTGGTTGCCTTTTGGAGGGAAAAGGAGAGGGTGACTCGATAGTCCCCTGGTGTGTGGTAGGCTGGATCAGGGGGTGTGTAGCGGATGGACCCTAGGCTTGGGTTGGGTTTCATGATTGCATTATTCCGCTTATGAAATAATATGAAAATGGGCCAAGCCCAATGAATAGGTATGTTTTGGGAACATACGTGGACATGGGCCAAACCCAGTGATCAGTGGACTAATGTGAAAAGGGCCTAGCCCAGTAATTGTTATAATTTGAAGGTGGGCCAAGCCCAGATTGTGGTAATGTCTAATAATTATACTTGCATGTTGCATTTGATAATTGGGATGTTATGTGGTTAGCATGTGGGTGGATTTCGATGGTTTGGTTACACACTGAGTCTGTATGACTCACCCAACTTTTTAAGCATCGCAGGTGACACGTCGATCGGACCGGGTTGGAGTGGACACATGGTGGCCCATGCAGAAGAAGAGATTAAATGTTTTAGGCTTACTTTAAGTATTTGGGTTTAAATAGAATATGTAATAAAGGCCTTTTAACTCTTATTTATTTTTGTTATGATTATATTAGTATTTATTATGGTTTGAAGAATTTGAAACACTATGTGAAGATAAGTATATTTTTTTCCAACCTACTTATTCAATTTGGCTTGTATATATTAATCTTTTAGTATGAGTATATTTTAATAACAAAGTTTTAATCATAAGTTTAAATAAACATGGATTTTTCAAAAGTTAGCAAGTTTTAAATTTTTCTAAGTTAAATAGATTTTCCACCGACTTTTCCGCACTAACATAACCAGATTCGGTCGTAGTGAATGGGCCGGGTTTGGGGATGTTACAGAATACTCAACCTCCCGGCGTTTAAGATCTGTGTAAGACTTCTGCCTATCAGACGCTTCCTTCAACCAGTCTCAAATCAATTTTACATTTTCTTCGGTCTCAGAAACTAACTCTGGCCCCAAAACTCTCTGCTCGCCCAGCTCAGTCCAACAGGTAGGGGTACGGCACCTATGACCATACAACGCCTCGAATGGTGCCATTTGAATATTGGACTAGTAGCTGTTATTATATGCGAACTCTGCTAGTGGCAAACAGTCTTCCCAGCTGCCTCGGAAATCAATAACACAACTTCTTAACATGTCCTATAGTATCTGAATCAACCTCTCTGACTGACCATATAACTAAGGATGGAACGCAGTACTGAAGTCCAACCTAGTACCCAAAGCCTCGTGTAATTTCTTCCAGAACCGAGAAATGAGTCGAGGGTCTCTTTCAGATATGATGGAAACCAGTTGATACGATCTCACCTACGAAGCCTGTGACGGACGTCAACCATGACCCGATGAGGCTACCTAATGGGCCAATTACACGTTCCCGAACCAAACAATTCAAAGATGCTGCAATGGTGTTGGTGGCACAAATTTGGGATGACCATAAAAGAGAGCCCAAAAACATGCTGAACTCATATAACTTATTTGAAGTTGAATATGCTAGCTAGTCCGACTGCTAGTTTATTTAACACTTTAATTTACGCATGTTTTAATTTTAATTTTCAGTAGTGACTTCATTTTCGTATTTTATATTTTTGATGGTACAAGTTTTTAGTTAGTCTTTGTCGAAATTGAATATTAGTATGTTCTTACCTAGTGTTTAAATAAAGTGATTAAAATGTGTGCTAATTTATGTTCAACCGAATTTTTACTAATGTTGGTTTATATGTTTGTAGTTTGCTCCACGTTATTTCTAAGCAAGATGGATTTGATGAAAACAAATGGAGGCATGCGTGAAGATAAGAGAAGAATCCTGGCTTGAATAAAATAAATGAAGAATTTTTAAGTTTGTGGAAGCATGGACGGCATAGTGGAGGGGTGGAATAAACTATGAAATAAAACATGTGTGAATTAAGCCTATATGGACGGCAAGATGGGAGTTAGTGCTTGAAGTCTTAACTATGTGGGTGCATAAGAAATGGAGCAAGAATATGCGTGAGGGTGCATGAGGAATGGAACATAAAATGAGAATTAAACAATTAGGCATGTGCTAGTGGAATATTAAAGAAATTGGAGCATGTATGGCTAGAATTTTTACGGCAATACTTGGATTAAATAAATTGAAGTGCAAAAACCACCATGAGATAAATTAAAATAGAGATAATAGGAGCTTGGTAGTGGACGGCGGTTAATGGGAGAATAAATAATTGAAGATCAAGCTTGGTGATTAGTGGAACAATCAATTAATTTGGACGGCAAGCTAATGTTTGGGGAGCTTGGAATTTAAAAGTATTTTGCTAAATTGAAGGTGCATGGACGGTAGACACTTGGAGCATGAATTGGAGATTAAAAATTATTTATTTTGGGATAGTGCAAATTGAAGGCACCCACGAGAATTAAAACACTTTCAAGCTTGTATTTTTGGCCATTCGTCTAGTGGCTATAAATAGGACGTTTATTTGTAAAAAGATAGAACAACTTGAATTTTAATGAAAAGAAGCATTTCTTTTGGTGAGTATTCACTCTCCTTATTCTCGAGGTTTGAATTGACTTATCTAGTTTTCTAGTGGCGTCGTTCTTCCCTTGTTTTGAACTTATCATCCTCACGGGTGTGGCGTTCATCTACCTATACTGTTGGTTCCTATCTCGCTAGATAGTGGGTCTCGGTTTTGTTTCAAAACTCATTCCATCAATTTGAAACTTATAAGATTCGGGTCTTTAATTTTTATTAAAGGTTCTTTCTTGTTTCAAATACGTATCCATTTCAACCAATCACCTATCTTTACCTTTCAAAGATTTTATTTCCAATAAAATTATCCCTTTGTTAATTAAACGAGAAACTACATAATTTACGATCGGGCAACATTTACGATTCGCCTCCTAACCCGAGATGGACCGTTATCATCTGGTATCAGAGCCAATCAAATTAGGCACATTTTGATCGTCTTGAGTATTTCCGAGTAAGTTTCTGAAAAAAATTTTGAGTTAAAAAAAAAAAAGAACCCTCTTCCTACCTTGGCCTGTTTAGATTGTCAAGATCTTCTCTAAGAAGACGAACGACATTTGCTTGCTTATATTCCCAGTGTTTTACAAAGTATACGAACTGAGACGAGTCCTTGTCTGTATAATTAGTTAGCTCTATAAGATGTTGGGAATCAACTATAGTTGACTTCCCCGTAATTGTTACCTCTTCCAACATATCTTGGTCATCTCTTGGCTTTTCTACATTAAACTGCTTCCCAGCTATCAACCAAACTTACCTTTTTAACTCTCGAAACGACCTACGAGTTGCTAGTAAGTCAAAGACAACCTTCTAGAATCTAAAAGAGTGAATTCGAGCGGTAAAAGGCAAGAGTGAATACATTAAGGAAAAAGCCAGAATTGAGTAAAAAAAAAAACACGAGTGTAAGTGTTGATAATTTTCTTTGTGAGTGAACAAGTGAGGATTGTAGTGAGGATTTATTAATTTTGTTTAAAAACATGTCTAGGAGCCTCGAACATCGAATAATAAGTGACGAAGCATCCGACGCCGCCGGAGGTGGAAGAAGATTGCAACCCCGAAGGACTGATCCTGAAGGGAGAGATCCAGAATTGCAAACAGTAATGCAAGAAATCACACGTATGTTCAGAACAATTAGTGAACGATTAGATCAAAGAGATGAACGAAGACCTCGAGCAAACACCCCTCCAATTCTGAGAAGGGGACGAGAACAACCTTGGTTACGTGACAACGAAGTCTACGAACCAAGTGAAGCCGACAGCAACCCGGTTTACGAACACGATGAACGGAGAAGAGATCCACGAGTCCGTGATCGAAGGGATCGAGAATGGGCCGATGACGACTTGAAGAACATTAAAATGGCGATTCCTACTTTTCAAGGGCGATCCGATCCGGAAGCCTACCTTGAGTGGGAAAAGAAGGTGGAATTAATCTTCGACTGTCATAATTATTCAGAAAATAAGAAGGTGAAACTTGCTGCCATCGAATTTTCTGATTACGCCCTCATTTGGTGGGATCAATTAACGACGAGTCGAAGACGGGATGGTGAACGCCCAATATCCACATGGGCGGAAATGAAGGCATTAATGCGGAAAAGATTCATCCCAACCTACTATCACCGCGAGTTGCATCAAAAGTTGCAAAGCCTAACTCAAGGTCACCGAAGCGTGGAAGATTACTACAAGGAGATGGAAGTGGCCATGATCCGAGCTAATGTGGAAGAAGAACGAGAAGCCACCATGGCACGTTTTAGCGCTGGCCTTAATCGAGATATCGCAAATATTGTAGAATTACACCATTACATCGATATCATCGAAATGGTCCACATGGCAATAAAGGTCGAAAAACAGCTGAAACGAAAAGCTACACCTAGAGCAACCCCCAATCATGCTTCAACATCTAAGTGGGGGCAAGTGACCAACAAAAAGGACATACCGAACCGAGCCAAAGAAACAAGTGGCGCACCCAAGTCTAACAAACCAATCGGTGAAACGAGCAAGGGCAAAATGGAAGCTCTTCCAAATCGATCCCGAGACATTAAGTGTTTCAAATGTTTGGGACGAGGACATATTGCAAGTCAATGTCCAAACCGAAACACTATGTTTGTTCGAGATAATGGCGAGATTGAATCCGAAAAGGAAGATGATGCCAGTGAGACATCCCAAGATGAGGAAGAGGTAGAACAAGCTGAAAGTGGAGAAATCTTGGTGGTAAAAAGGAGCCTTAGTTTACAAGGTGTCGAAAATGAACAACAACGCGAAAACATCTTCCATACGCGTTGCCAAATAAAGGGGAAGATTTGTTGCGTCATTATTGACGGAGGAAGCTGTACTAATGTGGCCAGCACCATATTGGTAGAGAAACTTGGATTGACTACCACCAAACATCCCCATCCGTATAAGCTACAATGGCTTAATGACGCGGGAGAACTTAAGGTC
Organism: Gossypium australe; assembly: GCA_005393395.2. Taxonomy (NCBI): domain Eukaryota; kingdom Viridiplantae; phylum Streptophyta; class Magnoliopsida; order Malvales; family Malvaceae; genus Gossypium; species Gossypium australe. The sequence goes on along the minus strand of CM016620.1, from coordinate 29,127,376 downwards.
ACAAAACAAGTTTTGGTTTCCTTTTCAATAGGGAAGTATCAAGATGAGGTTTTGTGCGATATGGTTCCGATGCTAGCGGGACATCTCCTGCTTGGACGACCTTGGCAATTTGACAAGCGAGTAATCCATGACGGCTATACTAATCGGTACACCTTTAAATACTTGGGCCGGAATGTGACACTAGCTCCGCTAACACCCAAGCAAGTTTACGAAGATCAGTTGAAGATGAAGGCATCAATAGAAAAATCAAAAGAAAGCGAGCGGAAAAATGAGAAAGAAAAAGAGAAAAATTTAAAAAAAAAGAGGGGCAAGAAATTAAGTGATAAAACAAGAGAGTGTGAACAAAAAGAAGAGGAAACGAAGGAAGAAAAAGAAAATGGAAAAATGAGTGTTTTTGCAAAAGCCAGAGATATTCGAAAGGCTTTGTGTGTGAGACAACCGATGTATGTCTTACTATACAAGGAGTCATTTTTGAACACTAACAACTTACCCGAGAATCTTCCTTCTTCTGTGTTGTCTCTGATTCAGTAATTCAAGGACATCTTTCCAGAAGAGATACCAAGTGGTTTACCGCCCATTCGAGGCATAGAACACCAAATTGACTTGGTGCCGGGAGCTTCACTGTCCAATCGACCTGCGTACCGGAGCAATCCCGAAGAAACGAAAGAGCTCCAAAAGCAAATCACTGAATTGCTAGAAAAGGGATATATCCGAGAAAGCCTTAGTCCATGTGCGGTACCGGTGTTACTAGTACCAAAGAAAGATGGTTCGTGGCGGATGTGTGTAGACTGTCGCGCCATCAACAAGATTACCATCAAATACCGACATCCGATACCCCGACTCGATGACATGCTCGACGAGTTGAGCAGAGCTCGAATCTTTACAAAGATTGACCTTAAAAGTGGTTATCACCAAATTAGGATGCGAGAAGGCGATGAGTGGAAAACGGCTTTCAAAACAAAGTTAGGTTTGTATGAATGGTTGGTAATGCCATTCGGACTTACAAACGCTCCGAGTACTTTTATGCGACTTGTGAATCATGTTTTACGAGCTTTTATTGGCAAATCATGTGTTGTTTATTTTGATGACATATTAGTGTACAGCAAATCTTTAGAGGATCACCTCCAACATTTACGTGCGATCTTAGAAACACTGAGGAAAGAAGTATTGTACGCCAATCTCGAGAAATGTTCTTTTTGTACTGACAAGGTTATTTTCTTAGGATACGTCGTAAGTGCAAATGGATTAGAAGTGGACCAAGAGAAGGTTAGAGCAATCCAAGAATGGCCCCGTCCTACAACGGTTAGCCAAGTACGAAGTTTCCATAGGTTGGCTAGTTTTTACCGCCGATTCGTGCCCAACTTCAGCACGATAGCTGTTCCTTTAACGAGCGTGATCAAGAAGAATTCAGCTTTCCATTGGTCTGATGAGCAAGAACGGTCTTTTAAGGCCCTTAAAGAATGTCTTGTTAAAGCTCCATTGTTATCCCTTCCTGACTTTACTAAAACTTTTGAAATTGAATGTGATGCATCAGGAGTAGGGATCGGAGCCGTTCTAACTCAGAATGGAAGACCGGTGGCGTACTTCAGCGAGAAATTGAACGGAGCTGCACTCAATTACCCCGTGTATGACAAAGAGATGTACGCTCTAATAAGATCTCTTGAAACGTGGCAACATTACTTGAGACCGAAAGAGTTTGTTATTCATTCAGATCATGAAGCACTCAAGTATATTAAAGGTCAGCACAAGCTCAACAAACGACATGCTAAATGGATCGAGTATTTAGAATCATTTCCGTACGTAATTAAGTACAAGGAAGGTAAGGAAAATGTAGTAGCGGATGCGTTATCATGAAGGTACAATTTATTAACCTTTCTTGATTCTAAAATACTTGGTTTCCATCACATTAAGGAATTGTATGCTAACAATGCTGATTTTGGCAATGTCTATAATGCTTGTGAGAGTGGTGCTTTTGATAAGTTTTACAGGCATGAAGGATTCCTTTTCAAGGAAAACAAGATTTGTATACCGCAAGGTTCTATACGAGACATGCTTGTGATAGAAGCACATAGTGGTGGCCTTATGGGTCACTTTGGAAGAGACAAAACATTGTCCACTCTTCAAGAACATTTTTTTGGCCAGGAATGAGCAAGGATGTTGAACGAATTTGTGAACGTTGCATTGCTTGCAAACAAGCCAAATCACGGGTCCAGCCTCACGGTTTATATACGCCCCTTCCTATTCCAGACACTCCGTGGGTCGACATTTCCATGGATTTCATCCTTGGATTACCAAGATCAAAAACCGAGAAGGACTCAATTTTTGTCGTAGTTGATCGTTTCTCTAAAATGTCCCATTTTATCCCTTGTTCTAAGACTGACGATGCTGTGCATATTGCAAACTTGTTTTTTAGGGAAATCATACGATTGCATGGAGTTTCGAAGACGATCGTATCTGATCGGGACGTAAAATTTTTAAGTCACTTTTGGCGAACTCTGTGGGGAAAGTTAGGGACAAAACTACTATTCTCGACCACGTGTCATCCTCAAACGGATGGACAAACTGAAGTAGTGAACCGAGTCCTATCAACTTTGTTGCGAGCATTGGTGCAAAAAAATCTCAAAACATGGGAAGACTGTCTGCCCCACATCGAATTTGCTTACAACCGAACTGTTCATTCTGCAACTAAATTTTCGCCTTTCGAGATTTACGGGTTTAACCCTCTCACTCCTCTTGATTTATTGCCACTGCCTTCAGATAAATTTATCCATTCTGATGCTAGGAAAAAGGCGGATTACATAAAGGAACTGCATCGAAAGGTGCGCGAGAATATTGAAGCAAAAACCAAGCAATACGTCCAACGAGCTAACAAAGGTCGTAGACGCATTCTCTTTGAACCAGGGGACTGGGTTTGGGTTCATATGCGAAAAGAAAGGTTTCCCAAGCAAAGGCGATCTAAACTTCTCCCAAGGGGGGACGGCCCATTTCAAGTCATTGAACGCATAAATGACAACTCGTACAAATTAGACTTGCTAGGTGACTATAATGTGAGCGCAAGTTTTAATGTTTCTGATCTTTCTCCTTTCAATGTAGGTGATGACGATGATACGATCTCACCTACGAAGCCTATGACGGACGTCAACCATGACCCGATGAGGCTACCTAATGGGCCAATTACACGTTCCCGAACCAAACAATTCAAAGATACTGCAATGGTGTTGGTGGCACAAATTTGGGATGACCATAAAAGAGAGCCCAAAAACATGCTGAACTCATATAACTTATTTGAAGTTGAATATGCTAGCTAGTCCGACTGCTAGTTTATTTAACACTTTAATTTACGCATGTTTTAATTTTAATTTTCAGTAGTGACTTCATTTTCGTATTTCATATTTTTGATGGTACAAGTTTTTAGTTAGTCTTTGTCGAAATTGAATATTAGTATGTTCTTACCTAGTGTTTAAATAAAGTGATTAAAATGTGTGCTAATTTATGTTCAACCAAATTTTTACTAATGTTGGTTTATATGTTTGTAGTTTGCTCCACGTTATTTTTAAGCAAGATGGATTTGATGAAAACAAATGGAGGCATGCATGAAGATAAGAGAAGAATCCTGGCTTGAATAAAATAAATGAAGAATTTTTAAGTTTGTGGAAGCATGGACGGCATAGTGGAGGGGTGGAATAAACTATGAAATAAAACATGTGTGAATTAAGCCTATATGGACGGCAAGATGGGAGTTAGTGCTTGAAGTCTTAACTATGTGGGTGCATAAGAAATGGAGCAAGAATATGTGTGAGGGTGCATGAGGAATGGAACATAAAATGAGAATTAAACAATTAGGCATGTGCTAGTGGAATATTAAAGAAATTGGAGCATGTATGGCTAGAATTTTTTACGGCAATACTTGGATTAAATAAATTGAAGTGCAAAAACCACCATGAGATAAATTAAAATAGAGATAATAGGAGCTTGGTAGTGGACGGCGGTTAATGGGAGAATAAATAATTGAAGATCAAGCTTGGTGATTAGTGGAACAATCAATTAATTTGGACGGCAAGCTAATGTTTGGGGAGCTTGGAATTTAAAAGTATTTTGCTAAATTGAAGGTGCATGGACGGTAGACACTTGGAGCATGAATTGGAGATTAAAAATTATTTATTTTGAGATAGTGCAAATTGAAGGCACCCACGAGAATTAAAACACTTTCAAGCTTGTATTTTTGGCCATTCGGCTAGTGGCTATAAATAGGACGTTTATTTGTAAAAAGATAGAACAACTTGAATTTTAATGAAAAGAAGCATTTCTTTGGGTGAGTATTCACTCTCCTTATTCTCGAGGTTTGAATTGACTTATCTAGTTTTCTAGTGGCGTCGTTCTTCCCTTGTTTTGAACTTATCATCCTCACGGGTGTGGCGTTCATCTACCTATACCGTTGGTTCCTATCTCGCTAGATAGTGAGTCTCGGTTTTGTTTCAAAACTCATTCCATCAATTTGAAACTTATAAGATTCGGGTCTTTAATTTTTATTAAGGTTCTTTCTTGTTTCAAATACGTATCCATTTCAACCAATCACCTATCTTTACCTTTCAAAGATTTTATTTCCAATAAAATTATCCCTTTGTTAATTAAACGAGAAACTACCTAATTTACGATCGGGCAACATTTACGATTCGCCTCCTAACCCGAGACGGACCGTTATCACCAGTACCCCATGCAGTCTCACAATCTCAGCCACATACAACTTTTCCAGCTTCTGCAATGAGTAATCCGTATGGACTGGTATAAAATGGGCAGATTTGTCAGTCTATCTACAATAAACCATACCGAATCATTTTTAGTAGGCATTTAGGGCAGCCCACTCACAAAATCCATGGTTACTCTCTCCCATTTCCAAAGTGGAATTTTAACTAGCTGCAGTAACCCTGAAGGCAGTTGATGCTTAGCTTTAACTTGCTGGCTCAAGCACTTACTCACAAGATCAGTAACTTCCCGTTTCAGCCCTGGCCACCAGTACAACTCACGAAGATCTCGGTATAACTTGTTTCCGCTAGGATGCATAGCCTATGGACTACTATGTGCCTTTCGCAGTATAGACTACCTTAACTCAAAATCCTTCGGTACACAGACTCTCCCACGGAAACACAGTACTCCCTCACCATTAAACCCAAAATCAGTAGTCTCTTCATTCTCCAATTGTCGAAAACGAGAAACCAGTGACTCATCCACCAACTATTTCCCCTTAATTGTTCAGTCCACGACGGTCTCACTTGAAGCTCAGCTAACAAGCTACCATCATCATACAAGCTGAGACGAGCAAACATTGCTCTCAAATCAGATACAGCCCTACGGCTCAGTGCGTCAGCTACCATGTTAGCCTTACCAGGGTGATATTCAATCGAGTAGTCGTAATCCTTAAGCAGCTCCATCCATCTTCGCTACCTAAGATTCAGCTCCTTTTAGGTGAGGAGGTACTTGAGGCTCTTATGATTGGTGTAGATAATACACTTCTCGCCGTATAAATAATGCCTCCAAATTTTCAGTGGGAATATCACCGTGGCTAACTCCAAGTCATGAGTTGGGTAATTCGCCTCATGAGGCCTAAGCTAACGGGACGTATAAGCCACCACCTTACCCTCCTGCATCAGTACACAGCCCAATCCAATGTGTGGTGCATAGTAAATCCCTTCCCTGACTCTGGCTGTATCAATACAGGGGCCTCAGTCAAAACCTTATTCAGTTTCTCGAAAGTTTCTTGCTGCTTATCAGTCCAGTTGAATTGTACTCCTTTACGTATCAACTTAGTCATAGGTGCAACAATCATAGAAAACCCCTCTACAAAACGTCTGTAATACCCTGCCAGACCCAGAAAGCTCCGAATCTCAGATACGGTCTTAGGTGGTTTCCAATCCAGTACGACTTTAATGTTTTGAATATCCACCCTAATCCCCTCGATAGACACCACGTGACCTAGAAATGTCACTTCTCCAGCCAGAACTCACACTTGCTGAACTTAGCGTACAATTGCTTCTCCCTCAAAATCTGCAGAACAATTCGGAGATGTGCATCACGTTCATCCTCGGTTCTCGAATACACCAAGATATCGTCTATAAATACCACCATGAACCGATCCAGGTCAGGCTGGAATACTCAGTTCATCAGGTCCATGAAAGCAGCTGGTGCATTCGTCAGCCCAAACGGGTATCACTAGGAACTCGTAGTGACCATAACGGGTCCTAACGCAGTCTTATACACAATAGCCTCTTTAACCCTCAGTTGATGGTGCCTAGAACAGAGATCTATTTTAGAGAAGACCGATGCTCCTTGCAACTAATTGTATAGATCGTCGATTCTCAGTAAGGTATACCTATTTTTGATGGTCAGTTTATTAAGTTGCCGATAATCGATGCACATGCACATGGACCCATCCTTCTTCTTGACGAACAACACTGGTGCTCCCCTTGGAGACACACTTGGTCGAATGAATCCTTGGTCCAGTAGCTCTTGAATTTGAGCCTTTAACTCCACCAGCTCCTTCGGTGCCATCCTATATGGGGCATGGACACTGGGGCTGTTCCAGGTAAGAGCTCAATTCCAAATTTGACCTCGCGGTTCGGAGGCAACCCAGGGAGCTCATCAGGAAATACATCCGGAAAATCCTTAACAGTTCTAATATCTTCGACAGAAGGACCTTCAGAATAAAAAATACTAACGTAGGCTAAAAATGCCTCGCTACCATTGCGAATCAGTTTCTCGGCCCTTAATGCTGAGATCACGTTAGACAAATAATTCCTTCGCTCCTCAATCACAGCCACCTCTCCATCCTCAATGGTCTTCAACACCATACACTTAGTAGCACAGTCCAAACTAGCTTGATGTTTCACCAGCCAATCCATACCCAAAATAAGGTCGAATTCACCAAATGACAGTTCCATCAACTCCGCTGGAAAAATTACTCCTTGGACCTCAAGGGGCACAAATCTGAATAACTTATTTACCTAGCTGACTGACCCGGTAGGCTTATCACAGTCATTTCACTAACAGTATTTTCGTACTGAATACCCAAGGTTCCCGACACAGTGCATGCAATGTACGAATATGTAGACCCAATATCAATTAAAGCAGTGTAAGGTACATTGTAATTTAGGAATGTACCGGTTATGACGTCAGGGGCGCCACCATCCTCTAAGCGACAAGCAGCATATACCAGAGCTGGCTGCCTTGCTACAGTGTTGCCAGTACCCCTACCTGGTGCTCCACGACCTCGTCCCACACTATTTCCACCTCTGGCCTGCCCACGGCTTCTTGGTGGCTGCTGACCACCTCTTACTGACTGAACATGACTTGGTCCTGCAGCTTGCATCTGAACAGGCCTCTGAGGACAATCCTTAACCCGATGATCCATGGAACCACAACTAAAGCAAGCCCCAGTCCTCTTCCAGCACTCGGATCTCCCACAATCAGCGCAAGGCTGCGGTCTATTAATAACAACAAGGACTCTAGTCCGAACCGCCCCGTCAAACCTGGCCTTCTTAATAGGCCTCTTAGAAGAACTTGAGGGCCTAAAATCCTTCTTATTTCTGCCCTTATCTTTTTCATGGTTCTAGCGCTCCGAGCGCTTCACCTCTTCAGCAATCTTTGCTTTTTCTACAATAGTAGCAAAATCTCGCACCCTCTGTAGAGCTATCAAGACCTTTAGCTCATCTCGAAGACCATTCTCAAAATGCACACATCATTCATACTCAGTTGCTACTATCCCTCGAGCATACCGACTCAACCGCAAGAATTCTGCCTCATATTCTGCCACTGTCTTACTCCTTTGGGTTAGGTTCAGAAATTCCTTTCGTCGGGCGTCCACATAACTGGTGCCCACATACTTTTCTTGAAATGCCACCTTAAAGAAATCCCACGTCACACGATCGGCCTGCGTACCCTCTCTTACGATGAGCCACTATTGGTAAGCCTCGTCCCGCAGTAAGGACACTGCCCCTTTTAATTTATGCTCCGTAGTACAATCAAGGTCGTCCATTATTCATTCAGTCGCCTCTAACTAGTACTCCGCCACATTTGGGACTACTCTAGAAATACCTCTAAAAATTTCCTCCCTATTAGACCGGAGTCGCTCTGAAATTGACCCTTGGCCCACTGTTCCAGTACTAGCTCCAACAACCCTTTTTAAAACGCGGAGCATTGCTTGAGATAGAGCATCATCCCCAGCTGCTCGATCATGAGACCCCGTCTCAATTACTGGTGAGGCTGGTGCCTCCCTAGCGGGCATATGGCCCGATGCCGACGATCTTGCCCGAGCACTTCTTCAGCCTTTACCTCGGCCTCGTGTACCCCTTCCGCGAGTACCTCTTGTGCTCATTTTGATATACGCTTTATCTGATTAAAAAGTCTTATGTATTAGCTTATAATTTCAGTAATTATTAACAAATGTATTATGAAAAGCAGTTATTAGGGGTTTGTTTTCACAGATCGAGGTCTCACTACAGTTTACAGTCTCCTACGATCTCAATTTCCTCTATCTAGAGGTTGACAGTATAGCAGTAATCAGAATTAGAGGACTTACAGATTTGGCGCCGGAGACTCGGTGTGCCACACTTGTACATCTTTCGAAAACATTTCAAATCTTTAAAATCTACTTTCAGAAAAACTTTCCAAACCCATTCCACAGCTGAGTTTTATAATCTGGCTCTGATACCACTAAATGTAACACCCCAAACTCGGCCTAGACGTTACAGCCGAATTTGGTGTGTCACATCGAAGTGTTTTTCGAAATCAAAGTTCGATGGGAAAAATCATTTGAGTTAAAATCCATTTAGTTCTTATTTCTTGAGAAACAATTGGTAAGTTATAAAAACCAACACTTAGTAAAAAGATTACCATGTTTGTTACTGTTGGTTAAAAGCCTGCAGAAGCTTCCCTAATTAATGTCATTTTGAAGTTTGAAAAAAAGTGTTTGTCTTTTAAAACCGTTATTATTTTTTGATAACTTATTTGTATCAGTTTGGTAATTTCAAAATAAGAACTTAAAACCCAATTAAGAGAAAATAAAATCTCCAGAGGCCTTATTACATAAATATCAACCCAATATAAAAATTAAATAACTAAGTCTGACATTAAATAATAGGGAACGTCTGGTCACCTTCGAGTCCCTCACAGCTCCAAATCATCTAAGGCTGGGGATTACCTGTATAGTTAAAAGAAAAAGGGTGAGTTACGAGAACTCAGTGTGTAATTCCCTATCGTGCAGTAATAGTTTTGGCCTGAGCCCTATTCAGTAATAGTACAGTGTGGGCCTTGGCCCAATACAGTAACAGTGTGGGCCTAAGCCCGATACAATATCAGTATGGTGCAAGTATGCAAACCCACCCCAATCCAGCCAACACACCACCCGTACCAACCCAACACACCACGTGGGGACAAAGTCGACCCACCCAGCCCACACCAATATTGCAGCATAGCTGCCAGTAATAATAACGCAACAGAGCTACCAATACAGTATATGTGGCAAAGCCACCAGTAACAGTAATTGTGGCAGAGCCACCAGTAACAATACTTCCTCCATAACAGAAACCCAACCCCATGCAGTATGCCATGTCATTAATATTTCGTGTATGCAACATATCCTACTCAGTACAGTCATACAATACATATTTTCATATGTCCATCTATCTCTAGGGATAAAATAGTCATTTTCATGTATTAGGGGTAAAACGATAATTTTGCCCTTTAGGGGTATTTTGATCATTTTATTCATTAGGGGTATTCCTGTCATTTTATTCATTAGGGGTATTTCAGTCATTTTACTCATTAGGGGTATTTTAGTCATTTTACTCCCTAGGGGTCTCAGTACATTAACGACCTTTCCGAAGGCCTACAGTCACCTCGAGCAACACGGATAATCCATTTAGTTGAAATAGTGTAAATGGGCTCAAAGCCTAATATTCGACCCAAATGGGCCCACACACTCATGTAGCCCATTTGGCCAAAATTCAATCACGATTATGTGATCTACATGTCCCAATTCAGTGTCTTCCACTTGATTTAAATTTTATCCGTGTGGGGCCACGAGCCCATTGGGCCCATACAGCCCATTTTGGCCCAACGAGGCCCATAATGGCCCAAGTGCATGAGAACACTCGTAATGGCCTCTTCAGTCTACCGCCCTTGGTTGTGGGCTCAGTTTTCCATACGAGCGATCGCACGGTCGTGAGGCCTCAAATGCCGATGTTTTAGCTTTTCGGCTTTTGCGGATTCTTAGCGGGGATAGTGTGATTACACACCTTTTTACGGAGTCATTCCAAGATCTACGAGCACCCAACCTAAAATTATCGAGATCCAAAGTTAGTCATTAATATGTTGGGGTAAAACACCCTCTTATCACATCTATTCCCAAAAAGGCACTTACTACCTTACCTTGATTGAACGAACTACGGCATGTTCCTTTTACCTCTTGGGCTAAAACCGATCACACTTTTCTTGCCGATAAACTGCAATAACAAAAGATTTTGGCAGATGGGACTGATCATAGTTGTGGCTTAAATACATTAATATTGGTCTTACAAAAATATATAGAGATATTCGGCCCATTCAAAAGGTAAGGTAGTGTCTTTACCTTAATGGAAAACAGGGTTTGATGACTTGAGTAACTTCTACACTTCTTCATTCCTCGAGAATACCTAAAACCCAACGATCACCACACCAAGAGGAAGGGATCCCAATCAAAGACCATGAGTAGCAGAAACATTCGGCTTTTAGAGAAAAGGGGAATAGGAGAGAACAATTTTAAACAAGAAGTGAAGAATATGAACACCTACCGATTTAAGGAACACTTGTAGAACTGAAACAGAGAGGGAAAGAAAGCAGAGAATTTGGTCACCACAAAACTAATCAAGAGAAAAGATTTGGTTCATAAGCTAATAGGAAGCCAAAAAAATGAATGAAGAGGGAGGGAGAGGAAATGTATTCGGCCTAAATTGGGGGAGCGAGAGGGAAGCAAAGATTCGACCAACAAGGAGCTTGAAGAAAAAGTGTAAAATCGAAACAACAAAAATGCACGAGTGGTAAGTTGCTATTTCGGCACTTAGAGAGAAAAAAAAAAGAAAGCAGGAATTAGAAGTCCAAAATCGGTGACAAAACTGATAAAAAATGAGGGAAAAACCCCACAGCCGAAATTCCTAGGCTTCCTATACCCCTTCAACACAACACTCCCACACACATCCACTTCCTTGATTCTTTCCACAACACTCTCCCTTAATCCTCTCCATGATTTTCTCCTACAATCTCTCCATGACCAATTCAAACACCTCCTCAGCAGTGTTTTAGTCCAACTCTTCTACCTTCCCAGCTCAAGCAGCAAAATAAACACTCTATTGCTTATCCAAGGATTTGAACCTCTGACCTCATAGTTACACAACACGCCACTTGCCACTAGGCCACAAGCTCTTCTTGTGTCATTAAACAAGCATTATTATTATTAAAGCCTAAGTGCCAGTGTCCAGGTTCACTTAAGGGAAAAAAATTAAAATTTTGTAAGAGCGAAGACTTGAACCCAGGTTTCTCAAATACCCACATACACACCCAAATCACTTAGCCATTAAAGAAAACAAGCAATTTTGTCAGAATATGAAAAATTAAAGACCCTATATTTTTGGGGCGTTACAATGAATAAGTAGGTTACATGGTTGGATTGATAAAGTATGTGATAAGTTTTGCATGTGAATGAAGTGTAGTGGCCTTGATGTGTGTATGTCTTGGTTGTGGCTGATTTGGTCATCTGTTATGTGTGAATTGGTGTTACTAGATGTGGCTTATGTTGGTGCAAGTAAGGGTGGCAAAAGGGCTTGGTAAATAGCCCTGTTTTTGTCCATACAAGTAGACACATGGGCTTGTGTCTAGGCTGTGTGTGACACACGGCTGCCCCATGGGCGTGTAGTCCGGCTGTGTGTCCCTTGCACCTTAATTTAGTAAAACAGGATGCCCAGTAGTAACCACACGGGCTGAGGCACGGCCGTGTGTCTCAACCGTGTGGATGACACGGCCATAATATATGGGCATGTGCCTAGGCCATGCAAAGTTTGCACTTTAAATGCGAAATTAAATTCGCCACACGGCCTAGCACAAGGGCGGGTGCCTTGGCCGTGTGACCCTAAAATGTTGCTGACGTCAGAAACAGAATGTCAAGGTTTTAACACACGGGCTGAGACACGGGCGTGTCATGGCCGTGTGAAGGACACGTACGTATGCCAGGACGTGTGAAAACCCCTGTAGGTTCCAGTTGAAAAATAAATCCACACGACTAGGGACATGGGCGTGTGTGACCACACGGCCTGCCCACACGGGCGTGTGCCCCTATTTTCAGTGAAATTTTCCAAAGTTTTCTAAAGTGCCTGGTTTAGTACCGAACCATTTCTAAAGTATGTTTTGGGCCTCGTAAGCCCGTATTAGGGAGTTTAAGATGAAGTTTGAAAAGTTTTATATTTGAACGGAATTTCATAACCCGAGAATGTTTGTATGCATGTTATTAAGTTAGGTAACCCTCGTACCTTGTTCCAGCATAGGATACGGGTAAGGGGTGTTACACTTTGCCCGTGTGCTCAATTCTGGACATTCTGTTTTGCAATAATTAAGATGTAGGGACACACGGCCGATACACACGCACATGGGGTAGGCCGTGTGTCACACACGACGCAGACACACACCCATATGTCTACCCGTGTGACAAAATAAGGCTATTTACCAAGCCATTTGCCACCCCTTTAATGCACACATCTACATAACATAACATAGCACCAATTCAAGCTTATACATGCAACCAAATCATCCACAGCCAAGACATCAACTCATGTTAGCAACCAAATCATCCACAGCCAAGACATCAACTCATGCTAACATCTATCATACACAAACATCACATAACTTATCAACTCAAATCATGTAAGTTTCCACATTCATGAGAGGTACCATCATATAAATACTTAAACCAATATTAGCCAGTTTCAAATGGCCTTATACAAAATGAACTTCTAACCAACATAAGCCAACACATTTGGCCGAATCAATTATGACACATAACAAAATGACCAAGTCCCCTATACATGCCATGACTCAAAATGTTGAATTCATTGATACCAAAATAATTGTTGATAGTGTGTATGGGTCTCCGAACCCCAAGCTAACTTGGTGATGCAATAAGACAAGGAAAAGAAAGGGGAGTAAGCTATATAGCTTAGTAAGTTCCTATGCAAATAATAAGCATCATAACCACACATTTAACATACAATTAACATGATAAAATTTAGCATGAATGTTACTAAAATCTTATAATCATAACTTACTCAATCACCACTTTACCAAGGGTTTATCACATATTGAGCTCATTACTTATGAATTTTATGACCATACCTGTACCAACTCACATCATAGCCATATCCTTTCACAACTTTGACATTCCCGTTGAACACTCAAAATATTAACGGATACTCAAAAATCTTGCACATAAGTGTCATATATGTAGCTAAAGCTACCTCATATCTCGAAATACATATAGGCTCACTTTCGAGCTATTCACGGGCTTGCTCACACAAGCTGTCGGTCAGGACATAGCTACATAGTGCTGCTCACACAAGCTGTCAGGTATCCGCATCACATGCCGGACTACCTAGCCATTAGTAGGATGTACAAGACCAGCACCCAGATCACATAATCACATATACACATGGGCTCCTAGTGACATGTCACTCGTATCCTATTCTATTCCTAAGGTTCAACCGGGATTTCTCGTTTGTCAAAATTTTATCGAATACGTCCAAAGAGTCAATCACAATTCATACAATATTAAAACATTTAAAACATAAATATAACAATGTATTATTTACATACGAACTTACCTCAGTACAAAAATAGTAGGATTGGACCTAATCGTCAAACACTTTGTTTTTCCCCCGATCTAGGTCCGAACCTCGTTTTTATTGCTCTATAATAACAACTTTAACTCATAATACTCACGTTATTCAATTTAGCCCAAAAATCATATTATGGAAAAATTTCATTTTTACCCCTAATGTTTCACTTTTTTACAATTTAGTCCCTAGGCTCGTAAATTGAAATATAGTAAATTTCTTCAAAACCCAAGCCTAGCCAAACCATTTTCATACTCATAACAACCCACATTTTCCATTTAATCACACTTTTACTACTCATTTTATAACTTTTACAAATAAATCATTTTTGACATTTTCATCAAAAATCACCTAGTAAATGTTGTTTGTCTAACACCAAACATACATTTTCTACCATTAGACAGCAAACTACACAAATATCTATCATGAGTAAAATTTTAGACCTTGACAATACTTCAAAATAGTCCTTGAAAAAGCTAGATTAGGTTGCAAGGATCTCAAAAACATAAAAATCATTAAAAACTAGGCTAGAACGGACTTACAATCGAGCTTGAAAGTGGCCAAAACCCTAGCTACATCTTCTCTTGCAATATTCGGCCATGGTGGACTAAATTGATGAAGATGAAGACTTTTATTTAGTTATTTTGGCTTTATTTACTAGATTACCAAAATGCCCTTCACCTAAACTTTGAAATTTTTCATTATCCATGCACATTGTTTTCCATACTAAAGCATAATGGTCTAATTACCATCTAAGGACCTCCAATTTAAAATCTCATAGCAATTGGACACCTTTAACATATAGAATTCAAGTTTTGCACTTTTTGCAAATTAGTCTCTTTAACTAAATTGAGTGCCCAAACGTCAAAATTTTCAAACGAAATTTTCACGAAATCATTCAATAAAATTGTAGACCATAAAAATATAATAAAACTAAATTTTACTACGTCGGATTTGTGGTCCCAAAACCACTGTTCTAACTAGACCCAAAATCGGGCTGTTACAACTCTCCCCTCTTTAGGGATTTTCGTCCCCAAAAATCTTACCAGAAAAGAGGGTTGGGTATTTTTTTCTCATAGCTTCCTCAGGCTCCCAAGTAGCCTCTTTGACCCCATGTCGTTGCCATAAAACTTTCACTAGCGCTATACTTTTATTTCTCAACCGTTTAACTTCCCGAGCTAAAATCTTAATCTGTTCTTCAACATGCGTCATAATCGATTGAATCTCAATCTCTATTGGAGAAATAACATGTGAAGGATCAGAACGGTATCGTCGCAACATTGACACATGAAACACATTATGGGTCCTTTCCAACTCTGTCGGTAAAGCTAACCAATATGCTACTGGGCCTATTCTTTCAATAACCTCATACGGCCCAATAAAACTCAACTTGCCTTTATGACCAAATCTCAGGATCTTCTTTCACAGAGATACTTTCAGAAATACTTTATCACCAATCTAAAATTCGATCTCTTTTCTTTTCTTTTCAAATCTGTGTACAAGTTTTGTCGATCTGAAGTGGCTTTGAAATAGTCACGAATTACCTTTACCTTTTCTTCTGTTTCTCTAACCAAGTCAACCCCATGAATCTGTTTCTCACTAAGCTCTGTCCAATACAACGGAGTTCGACACTTACGGCCATACAATGCTTCATACGGTGCCATCTTTATACTCGACTGGAAACTATTGTTATAAGCAAATTCGACTAATGGTAAATATTTCTCCCAACTACCTTCAAATTCTAGAACGCAACATCAGAGCATATCTTCAAGAATCTAAATTACTCTTTCGAATTGATCGTCGGTTTGTGGATGAAAAGCGGTACTAAAATTTAAATTTGTACCCAAAGCTTCTTGTAATTTCTTCCAAAATCTCGAAGTAAACCTCGGATCTCTATCTGAAATAATAGAAATAGGCACTCCATGCAATCTCACAATCTCGGCAATATATAATTTGGCTAGCTTATCAAGTGAATAGTCAGAACGTACCAGTATAAAATGAGCCGGTTTCGCCAGTCTATCAACAACAACCCAGACGACATCTTTCTTTTTTGGAGTCAAAGGCACACTCGTTACAAAGTCCATTGTAATCTTATCCCATTTCCACTCGGGTACCATCACTGGTTGAAGTAAACCCGAAGGCACTTGGCGTTCGTCTTTTACTTGTTAACAGATCAAACATCTCGAAACAAACTTCGAAATATCTCATTTCATACCTGGCCACCAATACAATTTCTTCAAGTCATTATACATTTTCGTACTACCTGGATGAACTGATAAACAACCACTATGTGCCTCGTGTAAAATTTTATAAATAAGTTCATCATCTTTCGGTACACATATTCTATCTCAAAACATCAAACAATCATCTAAATCGATCCGAAAGTCTAAATCACTACCCGATTCACACTGAGCTCTTTTAGCTTGCAATTCACTATCATTTTTCTGAGCTTCACAAATTTACTGAAGATATATCGGTCTAGCTCTCATCTCGGCCAAAATTGAACCATCATTAGACAAAGTCAATTTCGTACTTATAGCTCTCAAAGCGAACAAGGACTTTCTGCTCAAAGCATCTGCGACTACATTCGCCTTTCCCGGATGATAGTCAATCACTAGTTCATAATCTTTCAGTAAGTTGAGCAACCTCCGTTGTCCCAAGTTTAGATCTTTCTTAGTCATCAAATATTTTAAACTCTTATGACCAGTAAAGATATGGCATTTCTCACCGTACAAATGATGACGCCAAATTTTCGAAGCAAAAACAATGGCAGCCAATTCCAAATCGTGCGTCGGATAATTCTTCTCGTGCGATTTCAACTATCTCAAGGCATAAGCTATCACTTTGCCCTCTTGTATCAACACACAACCCAAACCATTCAATGACGCGTCATTGTAAATTATGAATTCTTTTCCCGATTCATGTTGTACTAAAACCGGTGCCTCAGTCAATAATGCTTTCAATTTCTCAAAATTTTGCTAACATTTTTTAGACCATTCAAATTTAACATCTTTTTGCAACAAATTGATCATAGGAGTAGCAATCATCGAAAATCCTTTGACAAAACGCCGGTCAAAACCAGCTAAGCCCAAAAAGCTTCTAACTTCAGATACATTTGTAACAACTCGATTTTGGGGCTAGTCGAGACAGTGGGTTCGGAACCACTAATCCAAAGTTGGAGTAATTAGTTTTAATATTATTTTATGTGTTATGGCCTGATTATATGAGTGTATGAAAATTTTGGTGCATTAATTTTGATGATTGCATGCTTAATTGCGATAAATGACTAAATGGCATAAAGTGCGAAAGTTTTATTTTACAAGCTAGAGGTGTCTAATAGCTTTAGAATATTAAATTGGAGGTCCTTAATGTGAAATTAGGCCATTGGAAGAGTGTTGGCCGGCCATAGGGACAAGGAAATCAAATTGGTCAATGGTTAGGTGGGTTTTAGTGACTTAATTGAATAAAATAAGATAAAATAAGGAAGCTATCATCTTTCCCCATTTTCACTACTTCTTCCACCGAAAATATCATCAAGAGAAGGGGTTTAGAAGCTTGAAAATTTTCAGCAACTTCAATCTTTACAAGCTTGGTGGTTTTTATTAATAATTTTTGTACTTTTGGAACCCCTAAAGCTTAAGCTAGCTGATGAGGGGACTATTTTGCAAAATGGTTGAGAATATAAGTATTTGCCATGTGAGTATTCATGTTGATTTCTGAAATTATATGGAAGAAAATGAATATTGGGTGTTAAATATACAACTTTTGTAAAAGATGTTTCCATGAAAACACCTAAAAGGACCTTTTTCTAAAGGTTATAAAATAGATGATAAATGTGTGAAATAATTGAAATATTGAGTTGCTATAAGAGGGGCTGTGAATCGGCTAAGCTTGGGTGTGTGAAATATGAACACATTTCATTTTACGAGCCTAAGGGGTAAATTTGTAATTTTGTGAAAGACTAAGGGCAAAATGGTAATCTAGCCAAAATAGCAATTTTGGAGTGATTTGAATAATATGATTAATTAATAAGCTAAATATCTCATTATAGATCAAGAAGAACGTGGAATCAACCTTGACTGAGGAAAAGGCAAGGTTTCGGAGTAAATTGCAAATCGACATATTTGTATCGAGGTAAGTTTATATGTAAATGATACATCCTTCTTACTTATGTTTTTACATAAATAGTGCATTGCGTGAATTACGAGTGAATATTATTGGAATACATTAAAACAATAGAAAGTGAGGACATTCTCGGATGAACCTTCGGAATAAGAAAATGATATGGATAAAATCCATGAATAAGTGAATATTGGTGGGCTATGTGCGATACCACCGTAATATTTCTGATGGTGGGCTGTGTGCGATACCACCTTGTTATTATTGATGGTGGGCTGTGTGCGATACCACCGTAATTATTATTGTGGGTGGGCTGCTTGCGATACCACCATAATTATCATTTTGGTTGGCCGTGTGTGATACCACCGTGTGATTTATTGATGGTGGGCTGTGTGCGAAACCATCGAGTATCTATTATTATTCTGAAGTGTTCATCGAGAGACTTGTCTAAGTGAAATTACATATGGCTTTGTGGTGATAAGTGCAGGGTATAAGTGCAAGTAAATGAGAGCAATGTTTTATGGCATGTGTTTGGAATGTGGTAAGGTTTGAAATGAGTAAGCATGATTATGAGGATCTGAATTGTTTTTACTTAGTATGTAATGTTCTTGATTAAAACATATGTGGGACGATGTTTATTGTTTACACATAGACTTACTAGCCTTAAAGCTTACTCCCTTCACTTTTCCCTTGTTTTATAGTGCCGAAGAGCCAGCTCGGGATACGGAGATCGTTGAAGGATCACCCACACTATCCACACATTTTGGTATAATTAGATTTAGCGTTTTGAGTATGACAGATATAAGGAATTAGTCTTAGTTGAATGTCATATTGTTTTGGCCAAATGTGTTGGCTCATTTGAGGATGAATTCTTTTGTATAAGGCCATAGTTGATGGCTCTTTCATATTAATCTACGAAATGATGAGGTTATTCATGAATGTGCAAATTGCATGATTGATTAATTGGTTTAATTATGTATGAATGAGTTGGTGGCTTGATGTGGTTTATGCTTGTACAAGTTGGGGTGGCAGAAAGTGCTTGGCAAATAACCTTGTTCTTCTCCACATGGGTAGGCACACGAATGTGTGTCTAGGCCGTGTGCGACACACAGTCTGCCCCATGGGCGTGTAGTTAGGCCGTGTGCCCCTCTGCATCCTAAGTTGGCAAGTCAGAATGCGCAGTAGTAACCACACGGGCTGAGACCCGGCCATGTGTCTCAACCGTGTGGAAGACACGGCCATATACATGGGCGTGTGTCCAGGCTGTGTGTAGTCTACACTTAAATTTAGGAATTTAATTCGCCACATGGTCTAAGGACATGGACGTGTGCCTTGGCTGTGTGACCTTAATACCATGATGACGTTAGAAACAGAATGACAAGGTTTTTACACACGGGCTAAGACACAGGCGTGTCAAGGCCGTGTGAGGGGCACGGGCCATAGACACAGGCGTGTGTCAGGCCGTGTGAAAACCCCTGTAGGTTTGGAATGAGAAATAAATCTACACGGGTGTGGAACACGGGCATGTGATGTTCCATACGGGTGTGTCCTTTCCCCACACGGGTGTATGGACAATTTGATGAAAATTTTCTAAGTCTTTCTAGAGATCTTTTAAAGAATTCGATTTGATACCGAACTGTTCCTAAAGTGTGTTTTAGGCCTTGTAGGCTTGTGTAAGGGAGTGATATGAAGGTTCATGAAAAATTTTAATTTTGAGTGGAAAGTCATGTCTCGGTTTTGTATGATTGCTTGTGTATAAGTCTAGTAATGCCTTGTACCCTATTTCGGCTATGAATACGGGTAAGGGGTGTTACATTTAGTGGTATCAGAGCTATGGTTTAGCCTGTAACACCCCTAACCCGTATCCGTCGCCGGATTAGAGTTACGGGCATTACTAAACCTAATACCAAATCGAAGCATTCAAATTGTACTATCACGTGCCAAACACATATCATTTGTATTATAGGATTACACATGCATATTTCATCTAATTTCAATTCTTCCAAGAATAAAATACACTCCACATGATAAATTCCAAGTATTAGCCGAATTGATACATATATATATATAACATTCAACATTTAATTATTTATAATTCAACCATACATCCTAGCATATAATTAAGGCCGAATATATATATATATATATACAAAGTAGTACACATCCAATAATCTAAATCAATGAACAATTTCGTTAATAATATACTTGGCTTCTCATGACTTCCATACAATTATTCATAGCTCGATGTAATTTAAACATATACTTAACAATTTACAAATTTCAATAATTATACCGACCATATTAAAAATTTAGCCATGACCATTTAAACAATATGTTCAAATTAAACTTCATATTTAAAAACCAGCTCATTTCTGTTACTACTTTTTTTTCTTTTTTTTTTTAAAACATACTTAAGTCAAACCTATAATGCACATACATATACATCATTATAAGCAAAAATCAAGTCAACCAAATCATAGGAATATAGCCTTTTTTGCATGGCATTTGTATATACATCCAAAATATCATTTGAGTCAACTTTAAAGTGGTTTAGCCTATACATGCCATAGTATTTAAGGTCATTCTCAGAAAAGGGTACCAAAATATCGTTGATGGTATGAGGAGCTTCAAACGTGATTTCCGAGTACGAGATGAACACCCCAAAAAGATCTACATTACACAAACAATCACATTCGAAGTAAGCTTCCATAGCTTAGTAAGATTTAAGTAATTCATACACAAATAAACTTATTGAAGATCTCATAATTAAACCCCTTTGTCATGCTCTAGCCGAATAACCAATATTCAAAAATAAAGTTTATAGCAAACACACACACACACACACACATATATATATATTTGTATACATTCTTATACCCATTTCCATATATCACCATCATATATTAAAACAATTTGCATACACATCTTCTACTAGCCGAATCTTATACTTCCATTTTAAGTTTTCATGAATTTCAAGATAGCATATACATAACACATACCTTTAATTACTTACCTTTCATGACTTAACAGTTCATGCATCACCTATGATACTATATCCGATCATTCCCATAGACATAACGACATTAGCAATTAAAGTTATTTACCGAATCTCTTACCTACACACTTAATAACAAAATTTTCCCAGTAACGTCTCGCACACATAGTGCCGTTACTCGTTATTTCCGCACACTTAGTGCAAATTAATCCAGTAACATCTCGCACACACAGTGTCGTTACTTATTATTTCCGTACACTTAGTGCAAATTGTTCTAGTAACGTCTCGCACATACAGTGCCGTTACTTATTATTTCCGTACACTTAGTGCCTTATGTTCGGTATCGTACACTTAGTGCCCGGATATGTATTCGTACACTTAGAACCATTTAATAAACCTGTAAATTGTTTAATTTCACAATACATGAATTTCCAAAAAAATTTAAATTCACCACAGAACATGTAAATACAATCAAGTGAATCCATACCTCAATTTAAAATCTTGTATTCGGCCAAATTCCAATACATACAACCGAATTATGATTGAATACCACCATACCATAATTTATTATTCCTCGACTATATGCCAAATTAACAAATCAAAGCAATTATTCATCTATGAATTCCGAACCAAAGTACCAAAGAAAACTCATTAAGCCAAGTATGAATTTATATCTAAACTTTTTTTTCTTTTTCCATCACATTCGGCAATGTGAAATTTCATACTTACCTATATTTACATTAACATACATAAATATATAAGAAGCATAAGCTTAACTAAATTACTTAAAATCTTACCTCGGATAACAACGGATAGAACTTCTCGGTTAATCATTCAACTTGGCTTTTCCTTTATCCAATCCTTTTTCCTTTGAATCTTGATATTTCCATTCACCTTGATCCATAAACACATAATTTAAGAAATTTACAAATTTACCCCTAGCTTTTACAATATATACAATTTAGTCCCTAATGCAATACTCATGAATTACTCAAAGTTAGTCCAACATCCTTTAGGGCCGAATCTTTCTAAGGACTACACAAGTCCATTTTTCACATTAATTTCTAAATTTAACCTTTCTAAGAAATATTTTCTCAAATAAATCCTTAATCATCTATATTCACCAAAGACTCAAGACTAAAATGTGTACATCTAGCCCAAATATATCATTTCATACTAAAATCATCACAAAAACTCAACTTCACATCAATGGCATATCTCACATACATGATTAATACACAAAATGAATACATGGGCTTAAAAGTAGAATGAACAACAATCTTAAATATGCAAAAATCATAAAAAATCCAAAACTAAACTTACCTAATTTAAGTTGCAAATAGCCAAAAATTAGAGAGAGTTCAAGCTTCTTACTTTCGGCCAAGGATGAAGATAATGGCCTTCTTTTTGCATGTCATTATTATTATTATTATCTTATATTATAATATAAAACTTTAACTCATATTTTATGCTTATAAACACAAAATAATATAAAAATCAAAGTCATCATGCCGTCCACTATGCCAACAAATGGACAATTTATAACTTAAGTCCTCTCTCATAAATAAACACATTAATTCAACCACTTAATTAAGAAATTAGCTACTTTTTACACTTAAGCAATTTAATCCCTTAACTAAAATTAAACATCCAAACAAACGAATTAACCCACCATATTTTAGGACATGCTCAAACACATAACATAGATATCAATTTAAACGTAAAAAAAATATTTATCTAACTCGAATTCGTGGTCTTGAAACCACCGTTCCGACTAGGGTCGTAATTGGGCTGTTACATAGCCGGTTCTCAGATTACCGTAGCGTTTGTGAGAGTCTAGCTATACATGCCATAAATATATATTGATAGTGTGGTGACTCGTGACAATTTTAAACTGTGTTTTCATATAGTAAATTGATCCTGAACGAGCTGCTGCTGATGATGCTGCTAGTAATACGTCAGCTCCCACGCAAGGGACCGCGCCAGTAGAGAGTAGACCTGAGAATTGGGTCAATATGAAGAGGCTTGGGAAGCCTTTCTCCATATGATGAGTAGCTAGTATTCTGAGTTTGTACGAGAAAATCCTAATGCTCAACCTCCTCCACCCCCTCTTATACCTCAGTCGGTCCCCGTAGCTCCTCAAGGTATAGATTTGGTAAGAATGACTAAACCCCTGGTCAATAAGATTCGAAAGTAAGGGGCCGAAGAATTTAAAGACAATATAGATGATGACCCTGAGAAGGCAGAGTTCTGGCTTGAGAATTCTATGCGGGTGTTTGATGAACTCTCTTGCACGCCCGAGGAAAGTTTAAAATGTGTGGTATCATTACTGAAGGACTCGGCATACCGCTAGTGGAATACGCTGACATCTGTAGTTTCGAGGGAGAGAGTGACATGGGATTTCTTCTTATAAGAGTTCCAGAAGAAATATATAAGTCAGCGATTCATTGATCATAAACAGAAAGAGATCTGCGAATTGAAGCAAGGTAAAGTGTCTGTGGCAGTGTATGAGCGCGAATTTGTCAGACTCAGTAAGTACGCTCAAGAGTGTGTATCTACTGAAGCTATTATGTGCAAGAGATTTGAAGATGGATTGAACGAGGACATCAGACTGTTAGTCAAGATTTTAGAGTTGAAAGAATTCGTGGTGTTGGTCGATAGAGCTTGCAAGGCTGAAGAGTTGAATAAATAAAAGAGAAAAGCTATTATTGAAGCTCGTGATGCAAGGAAGAGGCCGATAAGTAAGTCGTTCCAAACCCAATTAAAGAGATCCAAAAAAACGAACCCTAGAACGACTGCTTCAACTAGGTATTCACACCAAGATCGTGGTAACACATATTCGGGCTCTAGAGTTCAAGCTACCTGGATGGCAAGTGTGGGTAATGCGAAGTCAAATAAACCCGAGTGTCCCAATTGTGGTAGACAACATACTGGGGAGTGTTGGGGAAACAATCGAGCTTGCTACAAGTGCAGTTCACTAGACCACTTCATTCAAAACTGTCCTGAGAAAGATGAGAAAGATAGAAAACAAGAAGTGAGGGCGAGTAATGTACCTTCAAAGGGTAGACCACAGAGGAACCCGAGAAGTGGGACTAGTAATAGTGGTGTGCCTAGAGATTCTGCTGTGAGGTCAAAGGGCAGAGCACCTGCAAGGACTTATGCCATTCGCGCTCGCAAAGAGGCATCATCTCCAGATTTGATAACGGGTACTTTTTCTCTTCATGATATCTCTGTTGTTGCTTTGATTGATCCGGGGTCTACCCATTCCTATATTTGTATGAAATTGGTGTCTAGCATGAGTATGCTTGTTGAGTCTATAGAATTTGTGATAAATGTGTCAAACCCGTTAGGCAAGCATGTGCTGGTTGACAAAGTGTGTAGAAATTATCCCTTGGAAATTAGAGGTCATTGTTTTCCTGCTAATCTCATGTTGTTGCCGTTTGATGAATTTGACCTAATTCTTGGCATGAATTGGTTGACTGCTCATAATGTTTTAGTAAACTGTGGTAGTAAGTCTATTGAACTGAGATGTGTAAATGGAGATATTATTCGGGTTGAATCAGGTAAATCGAATAGTTTGTCTATAGTGATTTCGTCTATGGCAGTTGAGAAATGTATGAGAAAAAGGTATGAGTCCTATCTTGCATTTGTGTTAAATGCCCAAGAGTCGGAAGTAAGGATTGAAACAGTGCCTATAGTATGTGAGTATTCGGATGTGTTTCCGAAAGAGTTACCCAAATTGCCTCTAGTTAGAGAAACCGAGTTTGACACTAAGTTGGTTCCGGGTACGGCACCTATATCAGTTGCCCCGTATATATGATATTCAAAAATGATTAAACATTGTAAGTTTGAAATGTAGGCATTTATATATGACATTGGATATTGAGAGTAAGTATCAAAAAAATTTGTGAGCCGGCTAATAAGACGAAAAGTTGATTTGATAAGATAAGGAATGAATCATTTGATGTCATAATGTGATGAAACATGATTACATGTTATAAATTAAGTAATTGCACAACTCGGTTTAGCATTGTGATAATGTTATTGTAACACCCCTAACTCATAACCGTCGCTGGACTAGGGTTAAGAGGTATTACTAATCATTTCCGAACATTTCATATCATTCCGCATCCAAACAAAACAATTCTCATTCATATAGTCCCTTAATTAGGTCAATGATACCTTAAACATGCTTTATAATAGGGCCGGGACTAAACTGAACACATACAAAAATTTCAAAAATTCAAACATTTTTTTCAGTTACAGAGGTCACACACCCGTGTGGGCAGGCCGTGTGCCTCCCACGGCCTCAGACACGCCCGTGTGTCTAAGCCATGTCAAAACAGGGCATACATACTGACTTGTCCACACGGCTACATGACACGCCCGTGTGCTTCACCCGTGGTCGCTACTGACTTGCACCACATGGCCAGTCACACGCCCGTGTGTCCAGCCCGTGGTCGAGTCTGACTTGCTAGAAATACAACCACGAGGGACACGGTCGAGCCACATGCCCGTGTGCTCAACCGTGTGGGCAGTTATAGGCCATTTTTAATGCCAAACTTGCCTCCCACACATTGAATCACCTACAAGCTTCAAATCAATACCAATTCATGCCTCAAAATGCATCCAAATATACTAACACAAACACAAACACAAATTCATCATCAATTATACCATCTCCAATCATACATTATTTCTACTCAAATATGTCCATCTAGAATACCCAATTTCACGTCCTAAATCATACCAAAACAAGTATCATGCATTACATATCATAATTCCACATTTAAACCTCATTTCTCAAGAACCATTTAAGCATAAAATATACCATATCCATTTTCTCTAACTCATGCCATATTCATCATTTCCATAGCTCATATATAAGTATCAACATCATTCAACTTCCAAGCCAAATCACATGGCAAGGTTCAAACATCTCAAAATGTACCATATCAACTAGCCTATACATGCCATATATCAACTATATACATCTTTCAAAAGTACCCAAAATAGATAGCCGATAGTGTGATAGAGATGCTGACGATCCCCAGATCCGAGCTAGCTTTACTGCCACTATAAAATAGATAAAGAAATCACACAGTAAGCTTTCAAAGCTTAGTAAGTTCGTAATATAATACATACTACTCAATAGTGCAACATCAATATACAATTAAACCATCACATAGATAGATACACAATTAAGCATATTATCATCCTCAACCATATGCTCAAATATCCATTCATTCAATCTTTAAACTATTATCAACCACATAGGTTCAAACATACCCTTGCCAACACTTAGTTACCATACATACTTACTATTCAATGCTCGATACCATGTCTCATTCAATGCTCGATATCCTTTCAACTCATTCGCACACTTAGTGCCCAAAACATAGCCAAATCTTAATTAAGATCACACACTTGGTGCCTCGATACAAAATGAACTTAATTCAGTATCGCACACACAGTGCAAATCAAGAAAATCGAAGCTTCCAATACTTCGCACACACACTGCCATTCAACTCTGTCTCAATTCAATTACGCACACTTAGTGCCTCATTTCTCAATTTCATTTATTACATTTCTAATTCAATATCTATCATTCAATTCATATCACATAGAAAATAAATTAACAACTTGTACTATATCCGAACTTACCTCGGTCGTCGAAATACCGAAACTAGCCGACTAGTCGAGTACTTTATCTTTGCCTCGATCTCGATCCGAATTTCTCCTTTCTTGGTCTATACATATTCAAATTTAGATCATTTAATTACCAATTCATTCAATTTAGTCCAAACACACATATTTAGGGCATTTTACAAAATAGCCCTCACATTTTCACATTTCGACACTTTAGTCCCTATTTCACAGAATCACAAAATACACAAAATTTTTCTACACCATGCTTAGGCCGAATTCTCCCTATACCCATACAAGCCCACACATTTCCTTTATTTCACATTTTAGTCCTCCAATTTCTTATTTTCACAATTTAGTCCAATATACTCAAAATCACCAAAAATCCAAAGACAAACTATGTTAATCTATCACATAACTTTCACATTTCATCATCAAACATCACAAAACTCATGGATTCATTAATGGCTCTTTTCAAAATCTTTATCAATTCTCAAAATTGAAGCATGGGTTTTGAAGAGCACTAAGCAACGATTACAAAAACGTAGAAATTATTAAAAACCGAAGCAAAACATACCTTGAATCAAGCTAAAAGCTAGCTGAAACCTAGTTGTTCTTCCTTTCTTTATTTTTCTTTGTATTTTCGGCACTAAGAAGATGAACATGACTTATTTTCATGTTTTTGTTATGTTAATATAAGTTTATTTACCATATTACATTTTTACCCTTAATAACATAATAAAACAAAATATTTAATCTATGGATATAATTGTCCACTAGCTTAAAAATGGCATAATAACATCATAAGGACTTCACCTTTAATAAGCCATGTCAATTAAGCAATTTAACAATCAGCACACAGTTTTTACATTTTATGCGATTAAGTCTTTTTTGCAAATTAAGCACACATTCGATAAAATTTTCACACAGAATTTTCACACATACTCAATCACATATCGTAAACACCAAAAATAATATTAAAAAATTTTTTCGACCTCAGATTTGTGGTCCAGAAACCACTGTTCCGACTAGGGTCTAAAGCGGTCTGTTACATTACAAGTAAGTGATCTTGGTGGTTTTTATTGAAAATTTTTGTACTTTTGGAACCCCTAAAGCATAAGCTAGCTAATGAGGGGACTATTTTGCAAAATGGTTGAGAGTTTAGGGATTTTCCATGTGAGTATTGATGTAGATTTCTGAAATTTTATGGAAGAAAATGAATCTTGGGTGTTAAATACACAACTTTTGTGAAAGGTGTTTCCATGAAAACACCTAAAAGGACCTTTTTGTAAAGGTTATAAAATAGATGATAAATGTGTGAAATAATTGAAATCTTGAGTTGCTATAAGAGGGAATGTGAATCGGCTAGGCTTGGATGTGTGAAATATGAACACATTTCATTTTACGAGCTTAGGGGTAAAATTATAATTTTATGAAAGACTAAGGGCAAAATGGTAATTCAGCCAAAATAGGAATTTTGGAGTGATTTGAATAATGTAATTAATTAATAAGCTAAATATGTCATTATAGATCAAGAAGAACATGGAATCAACCTTGATCGAGGAAAAGGCAAGGTTTCAAACTAAATTGCAAACCGACATATTTTGTATCGAGGTAAGTTTATATGTAAATTATACATCCTTCTTACTTATGTTTTTACATAAATAGTGCATTGTGTGAATTGCGAGTGAATATTATTGGAATACATTAAAATAATAGAAAGTGAGGAAATTCTCGGATGAACCTTCGGAATAGGAAAATGATAGGATAGAATCCATGAATAAGTGAATATTGGTGGGCTATGTGCGATACCACCGTAATATTTTTGATGGTGGGCTGTGTGCGATACCACCTTGTTATTATTGATGGTGGGCTGTGTGCGATACCAGAATAATTATTATTGTGGGTGGGCTGTGTGTGCTACCACCATAATTATCATTTTGGTGGTCTAGGTGTGATACCACCATCTGATTTATTAATGGTGGGCTGTGTGCGAAACCACCGAGTATCTATTATTATTCCGAAGTGTTCATCGAGAGACTTGTCTAAGTGAAATTTCATGTGGTTTTGTGGTGATAAATGCTGGGTATAAGTGCAAGTAAATGTGAGCAATGTTTTATGACATGTGTTTGGAATGTGGTAAGGATTGAAATGAGTAAGCATGATTATGAGGATCTGAATTGTTTTTACTTAGCATGTAATGTTCTTGATTAAAAGAAATGTAGTACTATGTTTATTGTTTACATATAGACTTACTAAGCTTAAAGCTTACTCCCTTCTCTTTTCCCTTGTTTTATAGTGTCGAAGAGCTAGCTCGGGATACGGAGAGCATCGAAGGATCACCCACACTATCCACACATTTTGGTATAGTTAGATTTAGCGTTTTAAGTATGGCATATATAGGGACTTAGTCTTAGTTGAATGTCATATTGTTTTGGCCAAATGTGTTGGCTCATTTGAGGATGAATTCTTTTGTATAAGATAATAGTTGATGGCTCTTTCATATTAATCTACGAAATGATGAGGTTAGTCATGAATGTGCAAATTGCATGATTGAATAATTAGTTTAATTATGCATGAATGAGTTGGTGGCTTGATGTGGTTTATGTTTGTACAAGTTGGGGTGGCAGAAAGTTCTTGGCAAATAGCCTTGTTCTTGTCCACATGGGTAGGCACACAGGCGTGTGTCTAGGCTGTGTATGACACACAGTCTGCCCCATGGGAGTGTAGTTAAGCCGCGTGTCCCCCTGCATGCTAAGTTGGCAAGTCAAAATGCCCAGTAGTAACCACACGGGCTGAGACACGACCGTGTGTCTCAATCGTGTGGAAGACATGACCACAGGACATAGGCGTGTGCCCAGGCTGTGTGTAGTCTGCACCTGAATTTAGGAATTTAATTCGCCACACGGTCTAAGGACACGGGCGTGTGCCTTGGCCGTGTGACCTTAATAGGATGATAACCTTAATAGGAATTTAATTCGCCACACGGTCTAAGGACACGGGCGTGTGCCTTGGCCGTGTGACCTTGAGTTCTAATTTAGGTGGGTCCTCGATTGATGCTTTTAGCTGCATGTAATCTCTTTTCTCTAATTCCAAAGATTCAAAATGGGATTGCGGATTAAATCCCTTTTGATTAGCTTCTAGCAAAACTAAGTATTCATCCTCATCTTTATCATTTGGAGGATCCAATGTCAAAATCCTTTCCAATGGGTCATCAACACAGTTAAGTTCCTTCTCTACTATTAATTCCTCTAAATTGGCTAATCCATTGTGTCAGGAAATTGCATTAACTTAAAAACATTGAATGTTACCTGATCATCCTGAACACACATAGTCAGCTCGCCCTTTTGCACATCAATAAGGGTACTTCCAGTTGCTAAGAATGGTCTTCCTAGGATAATTGGCACGTCTTTGTCTGCTTAAAAGTCTAGAATTACAAAGTCAGCAGGAAAGATAAACTTATCTACACGTACCAATACGTCCTCGATTTTTCCTTCTGGATGCGGTAAGGATCGGTCTGCTAGTTGAAGTGTAACCGTAGTTGGTCTAACTTCTCCTATCCCCAACTTCCTAAATATTGACATAGGTATCAAGTTGATACTCGCGCCTAAGTTACATAATGCTTTACCACAATATGTTGATCCAATATTGCATGGTATGGTGAAACATCCAGGATCCTTCAATTTTGGGGGTAGTTTGTTCTGAAGATATGCACTGTATTCCTTTGTCAGAGATACTGTCTCAAATTCTCCAAGCCTTCGTTTCTTTGACAAGATATCTTTTATGAACTTGACGTAGTTCGGCATTTGCTCAAGTGCTTTGACCAACGGGATGTTGATGTGAAGTTGCTTGAGTATGTCAAGGAACTTCTTAAATTGAATCTCCTACTTCGGCTTCTAAAGTCTTTGAGGGTAGGTGGTGGTGGTTTCACTACTGGAACTAATTCTGGTTGATTCACCTTTGGTGGTAATTCTGCATCTAACGAAGTTGTTGGGAGATCAGAATTAACCAGTCTTGAGGTTTCTTTGCATGGTTTTGCAGATTTCGGTTCTAGTGAAACTGGGGTTTCAGCACTTGGTTGAACTTCTTCTGAGTCTTGAGCATCAGCTTGCTCCTTTTCAACTTCAACAGTGTTGGGCTCTACTATCTTTCCGCTCCTCAATGTCAACGAGTTGCAATGTTCATTCCCCAGATTTCTCAGATTTTCCGTGTCACTAGGTAAAGCACCTAGTGGTCGGTTCCTGAGTTCAGTTACAAGCTGGCCCACTTGATTCTCCAAATTCTTCAATGTAGCTACTTGGCTTTGGATTAAAGCATCATTCTTTGCTAAGTATGTTTTTAGCAAACTCTCCAGGCTATTGGATGCTTCAGCTTGAACTGGTTTCTGAACTTGTTGCGAAAAATTAGGGGTCTGAGTTGGTCTGTAACATCCTAGATTAGGGGTTATACGTTCGTGCGTAATTCATGAGATAGTGGGCTCAGTGGGTGTGTTGGATGTGAGCTGAGGAGTTTTAGGAACCCTAAGATGTAAGGAAATGTATCGAAATGTAAGGAAATGTATGGAAATGTAAGGAAATGTCTTGTCTTGGAAATGTAAGGAAATGATTTAGAAATGATTCAAAAGAGGAAAGTAAACATTTCGGGAAACTTGGAAATGTAAGGAAATGTTAAATTTAAAGGAGGCAAACGAAAATTTTTGGAAACTTGGAAATGTAAAGAAATGTCAAGTTTTAAGGTTTAAAAAGAGGAAATTAAGGAAATGTGGCCTTAAGAAAATTAGTAGGAGGAATTTGACACACAATCAGGCTTGGAAAAGTGGCCTGAAGATGCCACTTAAGGCCCAGGTGGGTGACGCCACAAGCAGGTATTTGGGACAGGGTTCGAGTCAATTGGGAAGCAAATAAAAGAAGTTTTATTTTTGCTTCCAGAAGCAGAGAGGTGGACGGCATTAAGGCTCTTAAAAGAGGAGTTTTATTCTCTTTAAATTTCGGCTAAATAGGGGATAAATAAGGGATTTATTTATCATTATTTTCAAGGAGATAATAGGGGATTATTCTTTTAATAAAGTGATAATTAAAAGGATAAAGCTATCAAATAGAAGAGTGGTGGCCAAGTAAGGGACTCTAGCCTAGTAATTTTGGCTATAAAAGGAAGAGTAAGGCTATTCTTCATTCATTCTTTTCTCTTCAAGAAAACCTCTGCCGAAATTCTCTAAAGTTTCTTCTCTTCTCTCTGCCGAATTCTCTCTGCCATTATTCTCTTTTTCTCTTTTCTTTCCTTCTTCTATTACAAACACAATCAAAAGCCGAAGATACCAATAGCCCTAGTCGATTTCTCACTAAGTCTCAAGAGCCGAAATTGTTATCCACATCAAAGTCATAGCCGAATACTGCTAAGGGTTCAAGCAAGAGTTCCATCAAATTCTTCAATAAGGGTAAGATTAGGTTAGATTCTCATTCTATTTCTTTTAAGGCTATTGAAATTAAGATTCTAATACCCTTAATATCTGTTGCCGAAGAGATCTTCCGAGATTTACTAAATGTCAACTACAAGGAAGGAGAAGTTCTTTTCCCGAAGGTACACCATAGGCCGCGTGTTCCCTAGTTATTCGGTGAGTTTCGGGATTTAAAATCCACAAGGTAAGTGTCTATAGCATTCGGCCAAGGCCTATTTTAGTAGTTAGATCTATTATTATGTGTTTTAAGCCGAAAACTAACAGATTCAAGGGATCTAGTGAGTAGCCGATTTCAAAGGAGAAGAATACAAGTTTTCGGGATTTGACTATAGTCAATTCGACAACAAGGTAGGTTTTAAGAATACAAATCCTACTAGGATTTGGTTTTATAGGCTTTATGCTAACATATTAAGGTTACCAAATGTAGGAATTGAGATCTAAAGTAATAGATCGGTTTTTTTGGGATTTCAAGGAATTCGTTAAGCAAATCAGGTGTGTACCCCACACTAATTCTTAATATGTTTTATGGCATGTTTAATAAATATATGTATGTGATATTAAGAATATGAGAGTGTAAGAATGTGGCTAAGGTACCATGTATGGTACAAAGTACTCAGGTACGTTTCCTACTCCTACTAGGATTATGAAATATGTTATATTTAACATGAGAATAATGATAAGAATGTGAACTTTGGCATGTTAACGCATAATATGATATGGGGCATATGGGTTATTGAAAAGGGGAAGTGAATGTGGTGACCTAAGACCACGAACACGGTGACCTAAGACTGTGATATCTGAATGTGGTGACCTAAGACCAAAGTAATCTGAACGTGGTGACCTAAGACCACGAATGCGGTGACCTAAGACCACGAATGCGGTGACCTAAGACCGCGATATGGAGTGCAGCGGAAGGAGGGTCGACTTAGTAGTCCCCACGGTGTACAGGTTGGTACGGGGGAGTGTAGCGGATGGCTTAATAGGTTTGGGTTCGGGATTGTATCATTATCTTGTATTATTATGTGAATATGATATGTATGGTTTGCCTAATTCTATTTGGACTTAGTGTTGTGTACACATTGAGTCTGTTGACTCACCCCGTTGTGGGAACTATTTTCAGGTGACGATCAGTAATGGACCGGGTTCGGCAGAAGCTTAGGGGTGGTCATGCACAGCAAGAAAATTTACGATTTGGATTTTTATTTTATTAAGTACTTTAATTTCATTTTGGGATTATTTGATGTAATAAGGCCATAGTTGAATTTCTTTACTTCACTTTGATTTATTATGTTACAAATATTTACTAATTGAAAGATAAAGTAAATTTATATTTAAAATAAACCCTGAATGTTTTGTCACCTTAAATAAATGGATTTCAATATAAGATAAATTTGTTTTCAACTCAAGCCCAACCCAAAACAAATTTTCTTTCAAAACACACAAGTTTTTCCTAAGTCACAAAAGAATTTGAAATGGTTTACACCGGGGAACATACCAGATCTGATCAAGGCTCGTGGGCCGGGTTCGGGGTGTTTTAGTTTGGTATCAGAGCCCAGTTTCGAACCCTCGGCCTGGGGTTTAAGGCCCAAAATGTTTTCAAATCGAGCCCAAATGAGTTTTTGAAGATAAGCAGGTTTTTCTGGCATGGCACCTAAGTCTCCGACCCGAAGTCCACCAGGTAAGTACCACTATCCTTTGTGTGATTTATATTGTGATTTGTAGGAGGGTAGAAATGGAATGGAACGTAGAATAGTATGATAGGTATTTGAATCCTAGGACTAGTTTACCCCGACTATTACATAAGACTTAATGCTTAATTAAACAAACCTATGGCTAAGTCGCCGAGTTAGGGTGTGGCAACCATTGTGCGCATGTCTAGGATTGGATCCGGAAGAGCCTGGTTTTTAAGCAGTCCTAGTGACTCACCTCCTCTTCGCAGGAATCCTACCTGATGCGTAGCTTCGGTTCACCCTAACCAAGAGGACTCAGTCACAGGCTAAACCCAATAACTAAAACCCGAAAGGGATTAGCCACATTTTTATGGAAACCCTAGTTTTAAAATGACTAAATTACCCTTTTGATTTATACAAGCTATCCCATAAAATTTTTCTGAAATATTTCTTGATTTACAAAATTACAAAAATACCCCTAGTGGTAAAATTACAAAAATGCCCTTGGTTTATAAAATGTCCAACTACCCAACAGTTTTACCAAAATTTCATTATTTTATAAATGTTCAAAAACCCTAATTTGCAAAATACCAAAATACCTTGATTTTGGAAAATTACAAAATTGCCCCTAACTTACAAAATTACCAAAATGACCCTGATTTCCGAATTTTTGCAACATCACCGTTTTGGAAAGTACAATTCTCAAAAAGAACTCTCAAAGTTTTGCAAAATTTGGAAATACCCCGGAAACATTAAACTTTACAAATTTACCCTGGTTTATTACTAAAATACCCCTGAGATCCAAAATTACCGAAATACCCCCGGATTTCGAAAATTTTCCAAAATACCCCGGGAATTTAAAAATTCCAAAATACTTCTTGACAAAATCACCAAGGAACTTTTACTTTTGAAAAATTACGAAAATACCCCTGTAGGACAAATTACGAAAATACCCCTGGGTAGTGGGAGAACAACAACAATGAAAACTACAACGTTTCTCTGAATGAACGAAAGTTCATAATTGATTGATGGATGTATGAATGAAAAGACTGTGTGCATGTATGAATACGAAAGAACCACTCCTAAAATTCTTCTCATAAAACTTCTTCGCGGGTAATAAGTGAAACAATGACTAATGCATAAAACTTTGTAATCAGATTAAATCCCGACGTTAGAAATAAGTTCTAGGGGACGTGAACTTAGAGATTGTGCCTAGAAAGTATGATGGTTCTATTAAGATCAGAGTGCGCAGCGTAAGCATAGTGCGGTGAGAAGGATTGTACGACTGTTAATAAGTAATTTCGAGGACGAAATTATTTTTAAGGAGGGTAGAACTGTAACATCCTAGATTAGGGGTTATGCGTTCGTGCGTAATTCATGAGATAGTGGGCTCAGTGGGTGTGTTGGATGTGATCTGAGGAGTTTTAGGAACCCTAAGATGTAAAGAAATGTATGGAAATGTAAGGAAATGTCTTGTCTTGGAAATGTAAGGAAATGATTTAGAAATGATTCAAAAGAGGAAAGTAAACATTTCGGGAAACTTGGAAATGTAAGGAAATGTTAAGTTTAAAGGAGGCAAACGAAAATTTTTGGAAACTTGGAAATGTAAAGAAATGTCAAGTTTTAAGGTTTAAAAAGAGGAAATTAAGGCAAGGTGGCCTTAAGAAAATTAGTAGGAGGAATTTGACACACAATCAGGCTTGGAAAAGCGGCCTGAAGATGCCACTTAAGGCCGAGGTGGGTGACGCCACAAGCAGGTATTTGGGCTAGGGTTCGAGTCACTTGGGAAGCAAATAAAAGAAGTTTTATTTTTGCTTCCAGAAGCAGAGAGGTGGACGGCATTAAGGCTCTTAAAAGAGGAGTTTTATTCTCTTTAAATTTCGGCTAAATAGGGGATAAATAAGGGATTTATTTATCATTATTTTCAAGGAGATAATAGGGGATTATTCTTTTAATAAAGTGATAATTAAAAGGATAAAGCTATCAAATAGAAGAGTGGTGGCCAAGTAAGGGACTCTATCCTAGTAATTTTGGCTATAAAAGGAAGAGTAAGGCTATTCTTCATTCATTCTTTTCTCTTCAAGAAAACCTCTGCCGAAATTCTCTAAAGTTTCTTCTCTTCTCTCTGCCGAATTCTCTCTGCCATTATTCTCTTTTTCTCTTTTCTTTCCTTCTTCTATTACAAACACAATCAAAAGCCAAAGATACCAATAGCCCTAGTCGATTTCTCACTAAGCCTCAAGAGCCGAAATTGTTATCCACATCAAAGCCATAGCCGAATACTGCTAAGGGTTCAAGCAAGAGTTCCATCAAATTCTTCAGTAAGGGTAAGATTAGGTTAGATTCTTATTCTATTTCTTTTAAGGCTGTTGAAATTAAGATTCTAATACCCTTAATATCTGTTGCCGAAGAGATCTTTCGAGATTTACTAAGTGTTGACTACAAGGAAGGAGAAGTTCTTTTCCCGAAGGTACACCATAGGCTGCGTGCTCCCTAGTTATTCGGTGAGTTTCGGGATTTAAAATCCACAAGGTAAGTGTCTATAGCATTCGGCCAAGGCCTATTTTAATAGTTAGATCTATTATTATGTGTTTTAAGCCGAAAACTAACAGATTCAAGGGATCTAGTGAGTAGCCAATTTCAAAGGAGAAGAATACAAGTTTTTGGGATTTGACTATAGTCAATTCGGCAACAAGGTAGGTTTTAAGAATACAAATCCTACTAGGATTTGGTTTTATAGGCTTTATGCTAACATATTAAGGTTACCAAATGTAGGAATTGAGATCTAAAGCAATAGATCGGTTTTTTCGGGATTTCAAGGAATTCGTTAAGCAAATCAGGTGTGTACCCCACACTAATTCTTAATATGTTTTATGGCATGTTTAATAAATATATGTATGTGATATTAAGAATATGAGAGTGTAAGAATGTGGCTAAGGTACCATGTATGGTACAAAGTACTCAGGTACGTTTCCTACTCCTACTAGGATTATGAAATATGTTATATTTAACATGAGAATAATGATAAGAATGTGAACTTTGGCATGTTAATGCATAATATGATATGGGGCATATGGGTTATTGAAAAGGGGAAGTGAATGTGGTGACCTAAGACCACGAACACGGTGACCTAAGACCGTGATATCTGAATGTGGTGACCTAAGACCACAGTAATCTGAATGTGGTGACCTAAGACCACAGTAATCTAAACGTGGTGACCTAAGGCCACGAATGCGGTGACCTAAGACCGCGATATGGAGTGTAGCGGAAGGAGGGTCGACTTAGTAGTCCCCACGGTGTACAAGTTGGTACGGGGGAGTGTAGCGGATGGCTTAATAGGTTTGGGTTCGGGATTGCATCATTATCTTGTATTATTATGTGAATATGATATGTATGGTTTGCCTAATTCTATTTGGACTTAGTGTTGTGTACACATTGAGTCTGTTGAGTCACCCCGTTGTGGGAACTATTTTCAGGTGACGATCAGTAATGGACCGGGTTCGGCAGAAGCTTAGGGATGGTCATGCACAGCAAGAAAATTTACGATTTGGATTTTTATTTTATTAAGTACTTTAATTTCATTTTGGGATTATTTGATGTAATAAGGCCATAGTTGAATTTCTTTACTTCACTTTGATTTATTATGTTACAAATATTTATTAATTGAAAGATAAAGTAAATTTATATTTAAAATAAACCCTGAATGTTTTGTCACCTTAAATAAATGGATTTCAATATAAGATAAATTTGTTTTCAACTCAAGCCCAACCCAAAACAAATTTTCTTTCAAAACACACAAGTTTTTCCTAAGTCACAAAAGAATTTGAAACGGTTTACACCGGGGAACATACCAGATCCGGTCAAGGCTCGTGGGCCGGGTTCGGGCTGTTTCATGGTCTGGGTTGCGTGTAAGTGGTACTGGTTCCAGCCCCTTGGTTACTCCAGGAAAAATTCGGGTGGTTTCTCCACGATGGGTTGGATTGCAGCCCTTGCCTTCCTCGGTTTTGGTTCTGATTACCCATGTAGAATACAGATTCTGGGTTCGACGGACATTCTTCGAACAAATGTCCCTCCCCACAATAGACACAGGCTATATTCTCAAATTGATTAGGCGGTTGTGTTGCAAAACTATTAGACCCATTAGTAGTAAGGTTTTTAAGCATTGAGGATATTGATGATACTTGAGATGCGAGTGAAGTAAGAGCGTCTACTTCATGTATTCCAGCGACTCGTCTTCCTGACGCTGCTCGACTGGTTGGCCATTGATAGTTGTTGCTGGCAATCCTCTCGATAATTTCATAAGCCTCGTTATAAGACTTAGAAAGGAGAGCACCATTAGCAGAGGCATCCACTACCATCCTTGTGTGAGTGTTGAGACCATTATAGAATGTCTCAAGTTGAATGCAATGAGGAATTCCATGATGAGGGCATTTTCGTAATAACTCTTTAAATCTTTCCCATGCCTCATACAAGGACTCGTCATCCATTTGGTGGAAAGCAGTGATCTCGTTCCTCAGCTTAGCATTCTTGCTTGGTGGATTAAGATCGTTCCTAAAACCCGGATTAAGATTGTTAAATACTGGCACGACATATTTTCCTAAGGCTCTATCCCTATCATCAGCAATAAGGATAGGATTCTGAGCAGGGTTTGCTCCGTTTCCTTAGTTCATATTCTCGAAATTCATTTCTTTGGTCATTCTCTGGTTTGCTTGTCTTCTTCGTTGACGAAAGGTTCGTTCTATTTCAGGGTCCACAAGGAGTAAATCAATAATCTGGTCAATACTCATAAACACCTGAAATAATCACAGAAAAATTGAGTAAGTAAAAAAAAAGACGTAAAATAAATAAACCAAAATGCAAAACAGATTCACAAATAATGGCTTTGAAAACAGTCCCCGGCAACGGCGCCAAAAACTTGGAACGGTGGAAATGTGCAAGTGTACACAATCGTAACAAGTAATAAAGTGACAAGTAAATGTCGAGTTATCGTACCCACAGGGACTGTAAAAGAATTATTTATGAAAATGATTTCAAACAATTTGGTGACGGAAAAATATTTGGATTTGAGAGATATTTAAAAACTAAAAGAAAAACAAAGAAAAATAAAATAAAACAAAGTTCTAATGCACGATTTCAAAAACTGATTTTAATCAAGATGACATAATTGTGTTGGATTAATCACATTTCTTACCTTAGAATTATTAAGCTTGTGTTTATACTTGTTAAAACATGGCAACTCGGTAATTTGCTAACTTATGAACATTCTTACAATTAAAAATCCATTCATCTTTTGTACATATTCCTATGTCAATTCGACTGATAAAACAGATTTATAAAAGTAAACATGTCATTGCACATACATACTTACTAAGATAAACAATCTCTCGCATATTCCTATGTCAATTCAAACGATCAATTCAACCGAATAAGCATATAAAAGATCATGTGAATTTGTTATGGAAATGAAAATGAAATTGAGAACTGAAATACCCTATTAACTAGTCGGGCTGAGTCGGATATAATTGGCATGCCATAGGATTGGAAGAGTTTTGGGATACTTCGACCTCGAGTCGATGAGACACTGGGTGTCACTATATTTCTTCGGATAGTTTCGATGAGGTACTGGGTACCAATTTTCTTCGGCACTGCTGATGAGACGCTGGGTGTCACTATATTGCTTCGAACTATCTGATGAGGCACTGAGTGCCAATCTGGTGTGTTTGGTTGGATCCGCGTATCTGCCAAAGTCCGAGTCTGTTAATAGGGGTAAAGAGAAAATGAAAAGCTAAATTAAATGAAATGAATCGGTTGAGCCATTGAAGAAATGTGAAAATAGAACTTGAATTGAAAAATGTAATTTGAGTATGAGTATGTGAATGGAAAGCATGAACCATAGGTTCATGAGATGGATAATGGCTCAACATGAATGTGTATTATTTCAATTGTTGAATAGCTAAAATTGAATTGTATGAATATATTATTTAGCCAATAAGTACAGTTTATTCTTTAAAATTACCCCATGTTCTGTTGTCTGATAGTTTCGACCACTCTTTGCTAAAATTTAATTATCTTTTTGTACAAAATTAAAATGATGTTCTAGTTTGTTTCTTATAAAAATAGACTCAATAAGGAATCTAACCATATAAATTATGTCCCATAATTATTTTTGTATAATTTTTAATGAATTTTCCAAGTCAGAACAGGGGATCTCGAAATCACTCTGAACCAGTCTCACAACAATCTAAATATCTCAAGATATAGAATTTCTTTGCTTTCTATGTTTCTTGCATATGAAAATAGACTCAATAGGCTTTAATTTCATATCTCACTGAACTTCTAATTCCATTTCTACCATTTTTGGTGATTTTTCAAAGTTACTTTACTGCTGCTGTCCCAAAACTGTTTTCTTATAACTCATTTTACAATTTAATCCTAATTAAGTTTACTTATTTTCTTAACTTAATTCATACTTTGTTTCTTCTTAAATTCCTTCCATATTCAACTTGACTATCTAATATTCATATTAAAACTTTAATTTCTAATTTCTTCCAAATTAATCCCTCTAACACAACTTATAGCTTACTTTACAATTTAATCCTCTTACTAATTCTAACTTAAATTTCATTCAATTTAATCCCTGATTCATCTTTTTCTTCAACATCAACTACACTTGAAAACCTATAAACTCTCAAAATATCAACTTAGTTTCATCAAAGTCTTGCTTAAAGCTTCTAAAACATCAAAATTAAAATAATAGGACTTGATTGACTTACCTTTTAAAGTTCAAAACCTTGAATCTTTAGTTTTTCCTTTTTCCTTCTTTTTCTTCTTTCTTTCCTGCTTGTGTCGAAATGCTCTCTGTTTCTTTTTCTGTTTCTTTGTTTTGTTTTGTTTTCTATTTACTTTATTATATAATATAATATTATATTAATAAAGTTAACTAATAATAATATATTTTAAGACATAAAAATCTAAGATTTTTATGTTTATGCCGCCTCAAATATGCTAAATAGTCTATTTGCCATTTTAGTCCTTTTTATTTTCTTTTAATCTACAATTCAACTTTTACCCTTTATTCACTTTAGTCCTTTTTCCTAATTTCTCTCAATTAAGCTAAATTCACTAAATAAAAATCTAGTTAAACACACTATTAGAGTCATAATTACTCCTAATAATTATTTACTAACTCAGTTTACTAAGACGAAGGCCCGATAATACACTTTTCTGGTGTCCACTGATTTTGGGTCGTTATATCTCTCCCCCCTTAAAAAATTTCGTCCTCGAAATTTTACTTCAAAGAGATCAAGATACTATGCTCTCATCGTTTCTTTCAGTTCCCAAGTCGCTTCTTCCATATTATGATTTTTCCATAACACTTTTACTAGAGGAATCTGTTTATTTCTTAACTCTTTACTTCTCGAGTTAATATCTGAATCGGCTCTTCTTCATAAGTCAAATCAGATCGAATTTCAAGATCTTCAGTAGGAATAACATGAGAAACATCGTGAATCTCTTGTAATTCCAGAGGTAGAGTTAACCGATAAGCAACCGGCATGATTTTTTTTATAACCTCGTACGGCCCAATGTAACAAGGACTTAATTTTTCTTTTCTTCTTCTTCTTTTTTTTAATCTCTTTCTATCAAACCGAACCATCTACTAGTCAATTAAAGCTTCCGCAAATTCATCCATATTTTACGATTATTTTTCGAAGGCTGAATCCCTCCTCGTAGACGATTGGGCAACTAGCATACGTGTCGACTCATCCCCGACCCGGCCCGCATCACAAAGTTTACTGTAGCTAACTCCAAATTGTGTGTCAGGTAGTTGCGTTCATGTAGGTTTAACTATCAAGATATATAAGCTATTACCTTTTCTTCTTGCATTAGTACACATCCAAACCATTCAAAGAAGCATCGTTAAACATAATGAAGTCTTTACCCAATTTTGGTAATGTCAGAACTGGTGCCTCTATCAACGTTTGCTTCAATATCTCAAAACTTTTCTGGCAATAATTATCCTAGATAAAAGAAACATTCTTTTGTAGCAACTTTATCATCGGTAAAGCTATTTTCGGAAATCCATTCATAAATCTTCTATAATACTTAGCTATACCAAGGAAACTGCGTACCTCTGACACATTTTTCGGTGCTTTTCACTGAACAATTACTTCAATTTTCTTTATATCAACCCGAATTCCATCTGCCGATACCACATGTCCCAAAAATACAATCTCTGACAATCAGAACTCACACTTGCTAAGTTTTCCATATAGCTACTTTTCCCATAGTATCTGTAATACAATTCTGAGAGCTAATTCATACTCTGACTCTTGCTCAACTATCAATAATAAATACATAACCACATTGATCCCTCTTTCTTCTTAACAAATAATACTGTAGCTCCCCACAGTGATATGCTCGATCGAATAAAGCCGCAATCTAACAAATCATGCA
This sequence comes from Gossypium australe, assembly GCA_005393395.2. Taxonomy (NCBI): domain Eukaryota; kingdom Viridiplantae; phylum Streptophyta; class Magnoliopsida; order Malvales; family Malvaceae; genus Gossypium; species Gossypium australe. Next base: position 29,085,130 of record CM016620.1, on the reverse strand, counting down.
ATAATCCCGCAATTTAACTCTGTAGGTGACATTCGATACGGAGATATAGAGATTGGTGCTGTACCCAGATAAACTTCTCTGGCAACTCAACTTCTCTATCTGGCAATAATCCCGGTAATTCTTCTGGAAATATATCAGGAAACTTACTAACTGTCTGAATTTTACTGCACTAGCTTCCAACTGAATCTAAATTAATTACATATGTCAAACATGCTAAGCAACTCTGCTGAAGTAAATTATTAGCCTTTATTGCTGACGCAATTCATGCTGCCAACTCGTAAGAATACCGTTTACTTCAATCCGTTCTTCACCTTCTATCTGAATGCTGAATCTCTTTTTATAGCAGTCCAAAATCACACCATATTCAGATAACCAATCCATTCCCAATATAATATCAAAATCCCCAAATGGCACAATCAACAAGTCAACAGGAAAAGTTTTATTCTGTATAATTAACGAGCATCTTGGACAAACCTGATTTACTAACGCTGCTTGCCCCAACAGACTTGACACCTCTATAGACACTCTAGACATCCCGGATTTTAATTTTCTCAACTCAACTAATTTTAAATTAATATAAGAATGTGAAGATCTAGAATCAATCAAAGCATAAATAGGTTCAGAATATAATAAAAATATACCTGTTACCACATCATGGGCATCGCCTTCCTCCTGTGCTTTAACCACATAAGCTCTAGTTGGTACTCTAACCTCAGACTGCTGGGTAACAATGTCACTGCTTCTCCTAACACCACTCCCTCTAGAAGCCGAACGATCTCTAACAGATCCCTTGCCTCTAGCTGTAGATATTGATCTCTGTGATGTTATTGGTGCAACACTATCAACTTCTAGACAATCTCTGATAAAATGGTCTGTAGAACCACATTGGAAGCAGCCTCTAGTTAATTTCCAACATTCCCCTCTATGTTTCTTTCCACAATGTTGACAATCTGAAATTTCTATACTCCGTGGTGGTTCTCTCACACTGCTAGTAGTTACTGTCTGCTTCCCTTTGCTTCTAGCGCCTCTATCCGATCTAAAACTAGATCTGCATCCATCTTGAGATTCCTTTGATCTTTTTGGTTGCAGATTTGAACTATTAATTCCTGCACATTTCCCTGTTAGTCTATCATTTTCAGTCTTTTTGTCGAGGCCCAATACTTGTTCTACCATTTTGGCTCATTCAATCAAATCCACAAACTCAGTAATACGTTGAGATACCAACTGTACTTTTATCTCATCACGCAATCCCCGTAAGAATCTTTTACAACTGTCTGCTTCAGTTGGGATAAACTCGGAAGCATATCTACTGAGTCTTGAGAATTCTCTCTCATAATCTATAACTGACATGTCACCCTGTTGCAGCATTAAAAACTCTTGTTTCTTGTCTTCGATATACATCTCCCCAATATATTTCTTTTGAAATTCCTTCTGAAATAGATCCCACGTTATCTGATCTTCCAGTAAATGTCGTACCACAGATTTCCACCATAAATAGGTTTCCCCTTGCAATAGAGATACAGCACATATCAAGCACTCTCGAGGGGTACATTCCAATTGCTGAAAAATTCTCTTGGTCGACTCCATCCAATTTTCAGCGGTTGATGGATCGACTCCTTTTAGACCCATAAATTCAGTAGCACCATGTATATCACCTTTCAATATTAATTTTGAGATAAATAAAATGTTTTTGGAGGAAATTGAAGAAATAAAAAGTTTTGAGATTCTTCCTAGCTAATGCCAACCCATCGTTGATGCGGCTAAAAAGTTGATATCAAGATAAACATGTATATTACCATCCGGTATTGGTGTTTACAGAATTATTACAGCTAGTAAAGATACTAGGACGAAAATGAGATATAAGTCGATGAAATTGACAAACTATATGGAATTAATCCTTCATTAGACAGTAGCAATCGAATATTTATTACTCACAAAACGAACAATTATTTTTCCATTCAAATCATCTACAAGTATATTTATTTTTCCCTGTATGATAATCCATTACCACATCAGGACATTTCAATAATTCAAACCATCTACTATGCCTTTCTTCATAAAAATACAATCTAATCCACTTAATAAATTTCTTACCCTATTCAGGCTGAACCAGAATTGATGCTTCAATTATTAGAACTTCCATTTACTCAAAATTCTACTAGCATTGATAATTTCTGATCGAGATTGTAGTTCACTTTGGGGTTCTGAAAACAATTACAGGAAATTATTGAGTACTTAACTCGATTTCAGTACAACTTTTCATTTGCGAATTGGTGGATAATTCGAGAGAGAGTTGGTTAGATTTAGCAAGAAGATGTACTGGTGGCCAGGTATGAAACGTGATATTTTTGAGTTTGTATCAAGATGTTTGATATGTCAACAGGTCAAAGCAAAACATCAGGTACCTTCGAGGTTACTCCAGCCAATTACTATACCGGAATGGAAATGGGAAAGAATCACTATGGACTTTGTATCGGGGTTACCATTATCTCCGAGGAAAAAAAATGCTATTTGGGTGATTGTTGACCGGTTGACAAAATCAGCGTACTTTATTCCGGTACGTATGGATTATTCTTTAGATAAACTGGCTAAACTGTATATATCTGAGATTGTCAAACTACACAGAATGCTTGTCTCCATTATATTGGATATCCCCGATTTACGTCTCGTTTCTGGGATAAATTACAAGAAGCTTTGGGTATTCAGTTGTATTTCAGTACTGCATTTCCTCCTCAGACAGATGGCCAATCTGAGCGTGTAATTCAGGTATTGGAAGATATGCTCCGATGTTGTATACTAGAGTTCGAAGGTAATTGGGAGAGGTATCTACCTTTAATTGAATTTGCTTACAATAATAGTTATCAGTCCAGTATTAAAATGGCTCTGTATGAAGCTTTGTATGGTAGAAAATGTAGAGCACCATTATATTGGACAGAGCTCAGTGGAAAGAATATACATGGGGTTGATTTGATCCTGGAAACAGAAGAAGAAGTAAAGGTGTTTCGGAATAGTTTGAAAGCAGCATCTGATCATAAAAAAAAAAATCATATGCCGATATTAAATGAAAAGAGATTGAATTTCAGGTGGGTGATAAGGTATTCCTAAAAGTGTCTCCTTGGAAGAAAGTTCTCAGGTTCGGTCGAAAGGGTAAATTGAGTCCAAGATTTATTGGGCCATATGAGATCATAGAAAGAATTGGACCGGTCGCTTATCGGTTGGCATTACCACCAGAACTTGATAAAATCCATAATGTTTTTCATGTGTCTATGCTACGACGATATCGGTCAGATCCATCACATGTTATTTCTCCGACAGAAGTGGAGATTCAACTGGATATGACTTACAGTGAAACTGGTCAAGATATTGGCACAGGAAATAAAGGAGCTTAGAAATAAAAAAATAAGTTTGGTAAAAATATTGTGGCAAAAGCACGGGATTGAGGAAGTGACATGGGAACCGGAGGAGGCAATGAGGAAACAATATCCAAACCTCTTTACTGGTAAGATTTTCGAGGACGAAAATCCTTAAAGGGGGGAGAGTTGTAATGGCCTAAATTCAAGGCTATCGGAACAATGGTTTCGCAACCATAAATTCGATTTAAAGAGAAATTTATTTCAATATATTTGCATGAATATTTATATGATAGGAAATATTTTTATAAATATTTATAAAATGTTAGTAATGTAGTATTAAAATTTCGTTAGAAAATTTTAACGTTTGGGTAGGTAATTAAATGAAAAAGACTAAATTGAAATAGAAGTAAAAGTTGAATTATAGATTAAAAGAAATTATAAAGGACCAAAATGGCAATTAAGCCATTTTGTATAGTTGAGGCGGTGTAACTTAGAAAAATATGAGATTTTTATGTTTAATATATTATTATATAATAAAGATATTTTATGTTTAAATATAATATTATATTATATTGTTATTATATATTTATAAAGAGAAAGTAAAAGAAAGAAGAACAGAAAAGAAAGAGAGAACAAGACGAAAGTAGGGGAAGAAAAAGAAAAAAAAAAGGGGGAAATTCAAAGTTTGAAGCTTGGAAGTCTAATAGGTAAGTTAATTTAGCCCTTTTCTTTTAATTTTGATGTTTTATAAGTTTTAAAACAAAGTTTTGTTGAATTAAGTTGAAATTTTGGAAATTCTTAAATTTTTGAACATGAGTTATGTGGATCAAATTGATGAATTAGGGGTTTAATTAATGGAATATCTAATTAGAAATTGATTTTAAGAATTAAATTGCGAAAATGTTTGGAATTAAAGTCTATTACTGAAATTCTGATTCCCAAAGATTATAAAGTAGTTTAAAGTGATAGAATAAAGTGTTTATTGAGAAAAATCAGCTCAGCTGAGAAGTTAATTGACAAGGGACGAAATTATCATTTATTGAAAGCTTAGGGGAAAAGTTGTAATAAACAGTTTGCACTAAAACAGTTTGAATAGCAGCAGTAGACTAACTTTGAAAAATCACTAAATATCGTAGAAGTGGAATTAGAAGTTAAGTGAGATATGAAATTAAAGCTTATTGAGTCTATTTTCATATGAAAGAAACAGGAAAGCAAAGGAATTCTGTATTTTAGGATATTTATATTTTTGTAAGACTAGTGAGTGATTTTGAAATCCCTTATTTTGAATTCAAAAAATCATAAAAAATTAGAGAAAAATAATTAGAGGCTTAAATTTATATGTTTAGAATTCTGAATGAGTCTATTTTCAATAGAAATAAATGAGAACATCATCTGAATCCTGCAGGACGAGATAATTAATTTTTAGTCAAGAAGGGTCAGAACTGGCAGACAGCAGAACGGGGGTGACTTTGATGAATAAACTGTACTAATTGGCTAGGCTAAAAATTCTGGAAATTTTATGGTATGAATATATGTGAGTCTAGTTTCAGGAAAAAATAATGGTTCTTCATTTGGAGTTCTGTAGCTCTATAAATAAATAATTTTATGACTATGACACAAAAGGACAGCTTTGAATAAGTTTATGAGTAAAGGATTAAATTGAAATGTGAGCAAAAGTAAGAAAGGATGAATTTATTATATTATACATGTTTATTTTATTAAATAGTACAGAAAATTTATTTGATTACTTTTTAACATATAAATGTTATATGTTTATATGAAATTGAAGAAAAAGAAAGGAGAGGACCGAATTGAAGGAAAAGGAAAAGAGAAGGTTAAGGAGTGAAGGAAGAATAACATATATCATTTCAACCTTTTTGTTGTAAGTACTACAAGAATTTTAAATTATTGTTATTTATCTTTTTTTGAAATATTTATGTGAATTATTTAAATATATGAGATTCAGCTTTAATGCCCAAGTAGACGAAATTTAGAACTACTGGGATATTAGTGGCATGCCATTAAGGAACTTTAGCGCGCTCTCTGATTATTAGCACATTGGTGCTCTCTGATTATTAGCACATTGGTGCTCTTTGATTATTAGCACGTTGGTGCTCTCTGATTATTAGCACGTCAGTGCTCTCTGTTCACTTGTGCATCATAATGCACCTCTGTATTTATTCCGTATATCTGGTGTGTTCTATAAAGTCTACTTTGGGCTAAGAATATGAAATGAGAACAAAAGTGAATCACTGATGTGTTAAGGTAAGTTTAATACCTTACAAAAGATAAGTTAAATTTTTTTAAAGCAAGGCATAGTTCAAGAAATTTATATATGAGTAGATATGTAATAATTGAATGAGTTAAAAACATTTTGTTATGATTATTTACTTACTTATTCTTGTAGTGCTTACTAAGCCTTCACCGGCTTAACACGTTTATTTTAACGCGTACGTACAATTAAACTAGAAGAGATAGAGTCCATGTAACACCCCAAACTCGGACAAGACACCACGTCCGAATCTGGTATGTTACGGGGAAAAACGTTTTTGAGTGATCAGATTTTTCGTTTAAAAGCGGGGTGAAAACATAGTGAATTTGGGGAAAATTGGAGTAGGCTTGTTTGATTAGATTTTGAAAACTTATCCAAAGTATATAGTTAAAAACGAGTTGATTTCATTTAGTAATTTCAATAGTTTCTAAGTGCTATTTTAAAACATTTTTGACTTAGCAGAAAATCGAGTTTGATTTGAAAATCATTTGAGTTTACTTTATAACAAAACATAGTGAGATACCCGATGGTATGGTTTAAAACACATTGCGATATAGTTTTGAAAACATTGTATTTCCAAGTTTTTTTTTAGTAAAATTTCATACCAAGTTATTTTGTTAAGCATGTTAAGAATCTAATTAAAACATAACTATCATAAAACATAAATCAAAGGCCTTTTACAAATCCAAACTAAAACCCAACTAAAAGTAAATAAGTTAAAGTACCCAAATTGAATAGTCTGAGCAAAACTTTTATTAAAGCATGGCATGTGCACCCCGAGTCCATCCCGGCTCCATGTCCGTGTCTACGAGTCACCTGAAATGTCAAAGGAGAGGGTGAGTCGAATGACTCAGTGTATAAATCCCGCTCCCAATAAAACAACATGCTAACACACATCATACATAGCAACATAATTAATGCAACCCGATCCTAACCATCCGTATCTCCTTTTCTACCCCGTGTGGTACCAAACCACTGGTGGTGCCAAACCACTGGTGACATATAGTCACAATGTGTTACCAAAACACTGGTGTCCCAAAGACACAATATCCGTCAATGTGGTGCCAAACCACTGGTGTCCCAAAGACACGTTTGTGCTACCGAAGCACTGGTGACCGAAGTCACAAATCCAATGATGGGGCCAACCCATCGTGTGATACCCAATCACTAGCAGACGATCCCATATCTCGAGTGGGGCCAACCCACGGTGGTATCAACCACAGGGACGAGTCGCAATGAGGTGCCCAACCTCTGGTGTCCCAAAGACACAAATGTGCTACCAAAGCACTGGTGACCGTAGTCACAATAATCAAGTGATGGGGCCAACCCATCGTGTGATACCCAATCACTAGCAGACGATCCCATATCTCGAGTGGGGCCAACCCACGGTGGTGTCAAACCACAGGGACAAGTCGCAATGAGGTGCCAAACCTCTGGAGGTGCCAAACCTCTGGTGACTCAAAGTCACAAAGTTGTGTTACCAAAACACTGGTGCTCGTCAGCACAAAATCTCACTGCTCCCTCCACTCATATCACCCATCAACATACTATACTCATGTGATCATGCATATCATACAAGTCATGCCTATCATGCTAATATGTTTGACTCATACCCCATATCACATACATACATAGTCATGATACCATATAGATCATCAGTAAACTTGTAACAATACTGACTTACCCGAGTCTAAGATCATACCCAAAAGGGTATCATATCAATCCATCAAACTGCCATGATTTTAATAGGCAAACAGGTTTAATAATAATATCACTAAGTATGGGTGTGTTAGTTACACACCTGGTAATACGAGTCTAGAAATCCTGACAAAAGTGATCTAAGTCCCTTGATTATCTGGCTCCTATAATCGGTCGACATAGGGGTTAGTACACATAATCCATTCGGCCAAAGGCTCTATACCAAGAGGAGTCATTTCAAACCCTTACCTTCACTTCTTAACTTGGTTTCCAACCAAATCCGAATCAAACAATGATTCTCCTTTAGCAATCGGCTACACCATAAAAGATGAACAGTTAATCCACTTGAATCCCTATCTTATTGAAATCCAAAAGAATAGACTAACAAATAATCTTCTTACCACCACTTATCAAATGGTTAAACCAAGGTAGAAAGCTCCACTTGTCTGCTTCAAAGTCCCCGTTGTCCTATGATGCATCGGTTCCAACATAAGAGATAACACTCATCAATAGTTGTCATATACGATTCTTAAACAACTTAAATCGATTAAGAAAAAGGAAGAAACTAGATGACCATTCGGCCATGGACTTACCAACCTCCAAACGGGTGAAGCAAGAAACCCAACACTCCACTGATATTCGGCCAAGAGAGCTACAAGGGAGAGGGAAGAGATTCGGCCTACTCTTCACAAGAAAGGAATTCGACTTGGATAGCAATGAGAGGAAGAAAAGATTGCGAAATGTGAGTAGGGTTTCGGCAAGAGATGAAAAGATGAATGGAGAAATCGGTTGGGAAGAAAATGGTAAGTTTCGGCTCTTATGAAAATAAAGAGATTATGAGAGGAAGAGAAGAGAGTATTCGGCTTACCAAGTAAAAGAAAGCAAAGCAATTTCGGCTACCAATTATTCAACAAAAGAAGGAAAATGTGGAAAGAGAGAATACCACTTTCGGTTTTACCCCAAGAGACAAAAGAAGAAGAATGGAGGAGAATATTCGGCCACAAGCACAAAATTAAGAAGAGGCAAAGTAAATTTTTGTTTGAAGCTTTCGGTTTGAGAAAAGAAAATGTGATGAAGCTCTCTTGACAAACGACTAACCCAAGACCAAAAAGAGACTTTCTCTTTTACCAAGTGTGACCGAAACAGCCCAAAAAGAAACAAAATGCCAAAATGCATTCGGCACCCCCTCCTACCCCTTACCAAAACCGGCCAACCTCTCCCACAAGCATCCAAGTTTCGGCCAACACCCCACAACACTCCTCAATATTCGGCCACATCCCCACACAAGCTCCCAACCACTCATTTCAAATGAGTTACCAAGTCTTCCTCCACTATTTGCTCTCCACCATCCAAGTCACCACTTGACCAAGTCCAAGGAGGAATTTGAACTTCATCCAACTCCTCCCTCCTATGCCGTCCAAAATGAGAACCAAAATGGGAGCTCTACGACTTGAACTCTGGACCTCCCTCACCTGTAGATGACGCCACACTAAGCTCCTCCCTTGCCACTCTGCCAGCTCTTCATTTGTGCAATAAAACACCAAAGAAAACCCTTATACCCTAGCTCCAACAGCTCCCCTGACTTAACACCCAAAAAAACCAAAATTTTCCCACTCACTCAGGCATACACCTAGGCTACAATTAAGCCCCGATACAACACAAACAACAACACAGCACACTAAACACATGCAATAACATGCAACAACAAAACAGCCCCTAACCCGGGATATTACAGTCCATGTAACATCCAGGATTTAGGGGTTATGCGTTTTAATTCATAATTCATGTGGTAGTGTGCTTTGTGTGCTGTTTGTATGTGTTTGGGGGCTTTGGGAACCCTGGGGAGTTGGTAGGAGCCTTAGTGTAATTTTTGGGTTGAACCTGATTGGGGGAGAGCTAAGGGAGTTAGGCCTTAAGGGAAATTAATGTGGAGGTTAGGACACAAGTAACTCAGTGGTAAAGTGGCAAGGGAGGCGCCACTTAGAGTACAAGGGAGTGACGCCTCAGGGAGCTAAAAGGGACAAGGTTCGAGCTGCAGAGGAAGTATTTTGGGTTGCTTTTTACGTCAAGGAGGAGGGAGAGTTGGACGGCATTTGAACTCTGGAAGGAGGGGAGGAAGACTTGGTCAAGATGTTTTGAATGAGTGGTGGAGAGCTTTTGGAGAGGTTTGAAACATTCAAATTCGTTTGAATGGGTGGTATAGAGGAAAAGTAGGAGGAAAAGAAGGGATTTGGGTGAGGGAAGAAGAGTTGGCCGAATATGGGGAATTGGAGGGTGGCATTTTCGGTCATGTCAGGAGGGGGAAGAGGCCGAATTTGCTTGGTGTAGTTTCTGGCATTTTTTTCTTCTTTCTTTTGTTTTCTCCTTTCCAAAAAGCTCATTTGTTCTCTTTTCCCTTTGTGACCAAAAGCCGAACTAGAAGACCATTTGTGCACCTTTCTAATCTTGGCAAACTTGTCCTCTCTTTTTTTTTCATTCACTTACTAAAAGCCGAATGCACCCATCACCATAGCCGAAATTCCCTAAGCCTTCACCTTTTCATCTTAGTTTCGTTCCATCCTTTCTCCATCTCTCTTAAATCGAGTTTTCTCTCCATAATTCCCTATAGCCGAAATCTCTTAAACCTTAACACCTTAACCTCTTCTTTTTCTTCTTTCATCAATCACTTCAAACTCAAAGTCGAATACACTCTTCTATACGGTGGCCGAATCTCCCATTCAAAAAAAAATTCTTTTCTCTTTTCGTCTATACTCTTCTCTTCTCTTCTTCCATTCTGTTTCGTTTTTCAAGATTAATTGCTAGGCCGAATCTGTCAGAACCTATTCCAACCGGATCTAATAGTTGGTAAGGGTTCTCTTCTATTTGATTCTTTTCTTTCTCTTTTGGATTGTCGAAAGTTAGAAGTCTAACTCCATTTCTGTGGTGTGACCGAATCTTTAGAGGGTGATTTCGGGTCTTCTGCCTGAAGTTTGCGTTAAAGGAGTGGTGATCTTTCGGGATTTGATCGATTAAGGTAAGCCGATGCTCAGGTTCAGCCAAAGGCCATTCTTTTAACCATTTAATGTTGGAGCCGAATCTAACATAAGTCATGTAGGGATTTCGACAACTCTCAAAATCAAGTGAGAACCTTCGGGATTCGGATCTATTTCGGTAAGAGTACTCGATTAAGTATTGGTTTGTCTCATTTAGTTTTGATGTAACGATTAACCGAGTCTTCTGATTAAGTGCTATTCAATGGATGCGAGTACCAGTCAAGGAGAGAAAGGGGTTGTCCCTACCCCTAAGTTCAAGAAGCGTTCGGTTTCTGCGGTACGGGATTGGCCACCGGGGTGTGGGCCAGCGTCAGAGCAGAATTGTAGACAGATAGCGGTAGTTTCGTTTAGTGATAGTGTCCACATCGAGAGTCTAGTGCTTTGGGTTATCAGGTGTGTAGTTATCGCACTGTTCTCCTATTGTTTGTATTTGTTAGTATATATGTGTATATGACATGTGTGATAGCCGAAAATAACGGCTGAGATGATGTGGTTACCCATGGTGGGTAATCTGTTAACCAGGTCAGTATTTATGGTATTAACCTTTCAGTGTTATATGTGAAATTGTTGCAAGCATGTTATGTATGCTCATTGTGGTTATAATGTCATTCTATCATGAATTAATATATATATATATATATATGCATGGGGAGCGGGATATGATTATTGAAGGACAGGGTGTACATTTATGTGCGTGGACTGATGTTAGCCTTGAGCTACATCGTCGCTTGGTGTTGGCTATGTGCCTTATCGAGGATTGGTGTTGGCTATGTGCCACATCGTGGGCGGATGATAGCTTTGTGCTTTACTGTGGATTGAGGATGACCTTGAGTCACCTAGCTTTGTGCTTCACCGTGGATTGAGGATGACCTTGAGTCACCTCGTGGATATTGAAATTGGGTCACATAGGTGATCGGTGGCTAGGCCACGATATATATTTGGTCACATGGTGATCGGTGGCTATGCCACGACTTTGAGCAGCAGGTCTGCCAAAGAGGTGTGTAGCGGTTGGAGGGTCAATTTAGTAATCCCCTGGTGTGTGCATCAGGTACGGGGGTGTGTAGTGGATGGACACTAGGTTGAGGTGGGATTCATTTTGCATGATTATGTATGTGGATTAATGTGGATGTAGGCCAAGCCCACTTGTGGAGACATGTGAAATAATTACACACAGAGTCGGTTTGACTCACCCTATTTTCCTAAAAACCATGCAGATGACACATGACTCTTGGACCGGGCTGGAGTGGATTCGAGCTGGCCATGCAGAAGATGTTTAATTTATGCACATCAGATATTTATATTTTCAGTTATTTTCGGGATTAAGTTTTTTTGTAATAAGGCCATTTCAAGTATTTGGGAACTTTTATTATGGTTTGAAGTTAGATTGTTTATTGAGCTAAAATTTTTGAACGACATTTTCACGAAATCGTTCCATAAAATTGTAGACCATAAAAATATAATAAAACTAAATTTTACTGCGTTGAATTTATGGTCCTGAAACCATTATTTCAACTAGACCCAAAATCGGGCTATTACACTTTGTGAGTGCCCTATTACATGATTCGATCGATTGTGATCCAACATATAATGCGGACACAAACACAACTCTATGTGAGCATCCTGATATAGGCTCTTATGAGCTTCCTGACATGGCTCACTTGAACTCCCTGTTACCTTATTCGGTGCTCCTTGATAATAACTCTTCGGAGTTAACTGTTAAGCTCTATGAGCTTCCTGATTAAAACTTATATGAGTTTCCTGTTTAGCCCGGATAAGTGTCCTGATACATGGCTCATATGAGCATCCTAATATGTGTTTTGAGAGTGTGCTCCCTGATTACGTGCCCTAATAGGTACCCCTGAATATGAAATGACGATTTCTGATTTGTATACTTTGAGTCTACTACATGTGTATCCATCAATATTTCAAATAAATTCAAATGAGAAAAATCCTAACATGAGAAAATATGAACACGAAATGAATTATTACATGTATCTACTTGAAATACATAAAAATGATGATACATGATATATGAAAGTATGAGATGGTGATATATGAACATAGAACTTGTTTGATGAATATGTTCATCTATGATTATAGATTTGTACACTTTGAGTCTATTTTCTCGGGTTTTCATTGATATTTCAATAGATTTAATAAGTAAAATTCTGATATGAAATAATCTGAACTTGAGACGAAATATTATGAAAACGTATTTGAAAATACATTGGTATGATTTGTATATGTTATATGAATTCATGATGTGGAAAATATATGTATATGGGAATTTGGTTATTTTTGAGCCCATACATGTTTCTTGATGTTTATATGAGATAGTATGACTTAGAAACGAACTATTACCCATGTGTACATGAAGTACATGGAAATGATATTACCTGATATAATGATGTATGAATTGGTTGTTACTAGAATGTGGAACTTGCTTGATGACTTTGTTCATCCATGATTAAGGACTAATATATGTGATTACTTGGCTAACATGATGAGGATATGTGTTTAGGGCTTCTGACCAAATTGGTTGATAGTGCCATGCATGTTTATTTTGAACATAAATATGGTAAGTTATTTACCATAATATACGAACTTACTAAGCATTTCATGCTTACTTTGTTTTATTTTTCCCGTGTCTTATAGTAATTTGGAAGCTCGTTGGATTGGAAGTATTAACGGAGATTACTCACACTATCCATTGGCCTATCTTGATATATATCTATATGGTAAATTAATTATGGTTATAATGGCATGTATAGATTAATTAGCCAATGTTGTCATGTAAATGTTTGGGTTATAACTAGCCATTGGAATGGCTTATGATAAATATGTTTTGATATGTATAAATGAGGTTATAACATGTTTGTTGTGTGCTTAAATGATTCATTAGTAGAAATCATGCTGGCATATTGAAAATTAATTTTTAGCATACTTGGTAAAATATGCATATAGGTGAATTTGATATGTTAAGTTTGTATATTTAATTACATGATGGTAAAATGTCTTTTGAGATGTTTAAGAGCACATTAATTGTATGTGATGAAATGTCATGCACAAGACTCGATTTTGACTTGAATTAAATGTTTTAAAATAGCCTATATTTGTCCACACGGGTAGAGACACGGGCGTGTGTGACACACGGCCTAGCACATGGGTGTGTGATTTGGCTGTGTGACCTCTGCATCCTTAAAATGTAAAAACAGAATGCTCAAAATTGATCTCATGGCCTGGCACACGGGCGTGTGGCTTGGCCGTGTGACCCCTACACCTACACACGAGTGTGTGACCTAACCGTGTGACCCAAGTCAGAGAGTTACACGGCCTGAGACATTGGCATGTGACCTCTGCTCCTAGGAAAATTTTTGAGATTTTGCGAAAACTTCTCTGAGCACCCGATTTAGTCTCGACATGATTCTAATGCAAGATTTGGGCACCGAGGGCTCATGTAAGGGGCTATATGATGAAATTTGATTGAAATTAGATATGAATACCAAAGAATTATGAAATGTCTGTTATTTTTTCTGTAAACTCTGGTAATGCTCTGTAACCTTGTTCTGGCGATAGATTCGGGTTAGGGGTGTTACATATTTGCTAAGCAAGCTTTGCCCGTTTTTAGTAATTTTAATGTTTTTGAGTTCGTATTAGCTTAATCTAATTAACCCAGGGACTAATTTGCAAAACTGTCAAATATTTTGGATTATGCCATTGTTGAAATTGATTTATTCTTGAAGTTTTATGAGGGATTATTAAGCTTGGTTGTTAAATAGGACTATTTTATAAAGTAGTTTTTGTTAATTTTAATGTTTAAGGACTAAAATGTTAAAGTGATAAAAATATAAGGACTTTATGTGAAATAACACCATGTATGGGCTATAGAGAAACAATGAATAATTTGGCTGAAATGAGACTTGAATTAAAATGGTTAAATTGCATGTTTCGGGCTTAGGAACTAAATTGTATAAAAGTAAAATGTTGGGGGCAATTTTGTAAAAATGTTAAAAATGACTTAATTGCATAAAATGCATTAGTTTTTCTATTAGAATTAGCGAATTGAATGGAATTATAATTTTAGATCAAGAACAAGTGGAGAATCAAGGAAAAGAGAAAATGGCTAAATAGCCCTTATACATTGTCGTTGTTGCAATTTAGTTTGGTAAGTTCGTACTGTTTAATTTTAGTACATTTTTTAATGTATTATGTGAACCTAATCATATAGTGTTGGATTATATTGATAAGTTTAATTTAAAATGGAAATAATGAACTGACACAATGTCGGTCATTAATTGAGTTATTCTAGATCGTTACTGCAAATCAATCCTGTAAATTTGTTCGGGTTAATTCTAATGTATTTAAATGCATATTAAATGAATTGAATTGTTTGGTTGAACATTATAATGATTCTATGTATATGAGTAATGAAGTAAGGGATCGTTATAGTGTTGAGCACTAACCAAGTACTTTGAGCTGATGAATGTTTGATTAATGAACTAATGTCTGTATATGGAAAATGAGATAGTGAATTATTCATATATTGTATTGTGTTGAAAATACTCTAAGCCGATGAACGTATGATAGGGTAAGATTGACATGCCAATAGGTTTGTAACACCCCAAACCCGGTCAATACGCCACGACCGAATCTGGTATGTCACAGAGGAAAACGTTTTGAAGAAAAACGAGTTCACGATTTAAATTTTGTGAAAAACCCTTTTGAAATTCTATATTTGTAGAAAATAAGTTTAAGACTGAAATCTACTTTGAGATTACATAAAACTTTAATATAAGTAAGTAAACCATAAGTTAGAAAAGATTTATATCATTTTAAGAAAACTCAAATTATTACTTTGAAACCATTTACATTTGATAGTAGTAACTAAATATTTGTAAATCATTTAATATATCGAAAACACTTAAGTTGTTGAAATTGTCAATTAATTTATGTTACCCGATGGCTTAGCCACGGCCTTGGGCAGCGAGTCTGCCAAGGTAAGATATGAGGATCATTATTTGATCGGTGGATTAGCCACGGCCTTGGGCAGGGAGTCTGCTAAGGTAGGAGTAACGGATGGACTCTAGGTTGGGTTGGGCTTCATGTTACATATTTATGCATTTTGCATGACTAATTATGCGGATCAATTATGCGGATCAATGTGGATTGGGCCAAGCCCAACATGTGAAATTATGTGGATATAATGCCTTATCATTTGATATGTGATTGATGTGTGGATATGGGCCAAGCCCATATGTGGGGACATGTGTATTAACTATGCATTGAGTCTGTTTGACTCACCCAATTTTTCTCAAACCTTTCAGGTGATGCATAAAGCTTGGACCGGGTTGGAGCGGATATGAGGTGGCCCATGCAGAAATGGATTCTCTTTATACAATTTATGTTTCAATATTTTAAGTATTTAATTTTTGTAATAAGGGCCATTTTAAGTATTTAAGGACTTTTATTATGTTTTAAGTTGGTTTGTCGATTATATTATTATTTGAAAATGTTTTATTTTAAATAACTTAATTTTGTTTGGAACTTTAATTACACAATGTTTTAGTAAAGACAACAAATTTTTTTATGTTTTTAACTCTAAGTCAAAAGTTTTTCAAACGTTTTCCGTAGTGGCATTTCAAATTCGGTCATAGCGAATGGGCCGGGTTTGGGGTGTTACAAGGTTATTATGCACATGGTACGGGATTGATCTGAGTAGTGAAGATGATTTATGTATATTCTCTGTTCACTAGATATGCTGAGGTCCTGCATTTGTTACGGACTATCGTATTATTTTATAGTGTTAATTGGTATGCTGGATGGTATTGACTCTTATGTGCAACCGGTGTGTTAGATGGTACTGACTCTTATGAGTATCTGGTGTGTTGGATGGTTAACCGTGTGCTCGTATCCGTATATCGTTCATCGGGCATTATACTATTATTGAATGTTATTGAAATATGGAAATTAATTTATACTATTGTATTGGGCATTACTCATCTATTGTGAGTTGTGATTGACAGGAACTTTGTTAAGAACCTTATCTCTAGGAATTCTGTTTAGGACTTTATTGTCGGAAACATTGTTTATAAATTTTATTGATCGAATTATTATGCGTAATTTAGTAAGCTTTACCATTTAATCAACGAACTTACTAAGCTTTATAAAAGCTTATTCGTAATTTGTTGTGTTTCTTGTAGATAACATTTTATGGATCAGGAAATCGGATCAGTAAGAAGAAATCACACTATCTGGGGATTCTTTTGGTAACCCTTGAATTTATCTTGGCTTATATGGCATGTAATGTAACACCCCTCACCCATATTCAACGCCAGAATAGGGTTACGGAGCATTACCGGACTTATAACACAATTAAACAAACATTTCATACACATTTTAAAAGTTCATGCAATCATCATTCATCATCAATCATATTGTTCCTATAATGAGCCTACGAGGCCCAAAACATGCATTTAGGAAGGTTCGGGACTAAACTGATAACTCAGGAATTTTTTACGAAAATTAGCAAATTTTCCAAAATATAGGGGACACACGTCCGTGCGGCCCGGCCGTGTGCCACACACGGCCAAAGACACGCCCGTATGGCCCGATCGTGTGTCACACACGACCAAACACACGCCCGTGTCGCAGGCCATGCAGTCATTCGAAATGGAATCACATGGCCGTGTCCCAGATCGTGTCCAATCCCATGTAACTCTCTGACTTGGGTCACACGGCCAACACACATGCTCGTGTGCCCTTAAAATAACCGCACATGCCTGTGTGCCAGGCCATGTGCTAGGCCATGCCAAACTTGTAGGGTATATTGACTTATGCCACACGGCTAAGTCACATGCCCGTGTGCTGGGCCGTGTGAAGCATGCTGACTTGATTTAAAATTCAACACCAGGGGATACACAGTCGTGTAACATAACCGTGTATCACACACGGCTAAGACACACGCCCGTGTCTCCGCACGTGTGGACAAAAATAGGCTATTTACCAAGCCATTTTGCCATCCAATTTGCATGTGCCTACACCAACTCAATTGGCACCAAAACATAACATATATAGGCATTCAAACTAACCAATTCAAGCCTAATTCATGCTAATTCTTTACCACCATTCACAACACACAAGTCACAAAAATAGACCATTCCATTTATACCAAAATCACATAAACAATTCAACTATTTAGACAATTCAAACATGCATTATTATGCTCAAACTCACAATCATATATCTTCCCTAATATCAACCATTTAACATCCACCATACCTATAATCCATAAGCATCATATATCCATTAATAGAAGCTCACAACATAAGCCATACACACATATATAAACATAACCAAACCAAAAAAATTAAGCCAATTCTCATGGCTATATACAAAACCAAACTCATATTATTTACAAGCCATTTCAAATGACTAAATTCATTAGCAACACATACACCAAAATGACCAAAGTCCCTATACATGCCAAATACTTAAAATACTTAAGTTCAAAAGTACCAAGGTGATAGTAGGATAGTGTGATGAAGTCTTCGACGATTCCCGAATCTGAGCTAGCTTTGAAATCACTATAAAACACGAAAAATAAACAGAGTAAGCTATAAAGCTTAGTAAGCTAGTATGAAGATAGTAAGTAAAACCCACCATTTAATTTACCAGTCAAAACATGCATATAACATACCACAAATTAATTAACCACAATGTTAACATGTATTAATCATCTATATAACCATGAGTTCAATTCTTTCATAAGTTTGATGCATATATAGCTTCCGTACTTACCTGTTTTGATACGTATCTATTCTCACCATTTCATATCTTCGATATTCCTGTTGAACCATTTGGAATAATACAGGATACTCGGGAATCTCGCACCCTAAGTGCCAATAAAAATAACTGAAGCTATCTCAATAAATCTTGCACTGAAGTGCTAATACATAGTCGTAGCTATCTCAATAATGCTCACTCTCGAACTATCAACAGCTCTGCTCACAAAGCTGACAGTCATGGCAAAGCTATATCGTGCTGCTCACACAAGTTGTCGAGAATCCGCAACACATGCTGGATAACTCAGCCACCAGTAGGACATATGGACCAACAGCCAAAACAATAATAACCCTAATGACATGTCATTCGTATCTTAATCTATTCCTAAGGTTCAACTGGGATTTCACACTTGCCAAATTATCATCGAACATGTCCGTAGAATCGTACTCACAGTCTATGCAATATCAAAGCATATAAAATACAAGTATAACAAATCTTATTACATATGAACTTACTTTGAATATGAAAACGACGAATTAAGTCAATTAATCCAAAACCTTAGCTCTTTCCCTGATCTAAGTTCGTATTTCGCCTTTCTTGATCTAAATAATATCAAATTTAGCTTATTTAATAATCTCTCTATTCAATTTAGTCCAAATTATACATTAAGGTTATTTTACACATTTGCCCTTAATATTTCACATTTTCACAATTTAGTCCTTATTTCATAAAATTAGGAATTCATGCAATTCTACCAAAACCCATGCTAGCTAAATTTCAATTAGGTCCCTAACAGTCCATATTTTCCAATTATTTCACAATTTAACCACAAACTTTCAACATTTTTCAATTTAATCCCTAATTGGATATTTTACTAAATATCTCTTAACAAATGTTGTTTATCTAACAACAAGCATGCATTTTCTATCATTAAACATCAAAACACACATAGATTCATCAATGGAAAAACCTTAAACCTTTAACATTTTTACAAATTAGTCCCTGGGCTAGCTAGATTAAGCTGCAACGATCTCAAAAACATAGAAATCAAGAAAAACGGGACAAAAATCACTCACCTATTGAGCTAGGAAGCTTGGCCGAATATTAAAGCTTAGAAAATGGCTTTCTTTATTTGTACAACCGGTTGGAGAAGATGATAAGAAAATAAAATGGTTTTGATTTATTTATTTTACATTAATTTACTAAATTACTTAATTAACCTTTTAATTTCTATCAAATTTCAATAATACCAATCTCATAGATGTCCACTGATCGCTGCAAATCAGAGCTTTAAATATTTATAAAAGAATGATCAAACCTGGAGACTAATTCTGACAACGATATTAAGGCAAGTGCACCTATCGAACAATAGTATAGCTTAGGCAAGACCGGTTATCAAACCCAAAGGAACTAAAAGTATTAATACTTACTTTCTTTTTATTATTTAGCCTTAAAGTTAGAGTGAAGATTACTTTTTAAACTAAATTGGCGACAGCTAAACTAAGGACACAAAGACAAAAAGACGAATTGGAAAATAACCTTGAGGAAAAAATCAATTGATTTAGATGATACCCTCGGGAAGAATCCACCTAGACTTCTCTTATTATCTAAACTTTTAATTATATGATTTCTTTTACTTAGCTTGATCTGTGAGACTCCCTAACCTATATTAAACCCTCTCTCGAAGCAATAACGTCTAACCCTATGTTAATTAGTGGAACTCTCATTCGCTTATAATAAACCTCTAGGACAACAATAAATCGATTAGTGGACTCCCATATTAGGTTTCACCCCAATCTGGCAAAATCTCGTAACCCTATCTCTAGGCATTCGATCAACTCCGCTTAATTATGTTAAATCTTTTCTTAGGCAGGGTCTATTCCTCCCCCACCTAAGCACATTAAATTTGGATTAAGCAACATAATTAAGAACAAACTAAGTAACTTATCATATAACTTAAGAATCAAATAATAAAATCTATCTAGGTTTCATCCCCTTGAGGTATCTGAGAGGTTTAGTTCATAATGAATAAAGAAAACATCGCAAGAGAAAAGATAAAACAAAGCATAGGAAAAATCCTAAAACCCCCTGAAAGAATCGAAGGAGAATTCCGCTGTCTTGAGTATAACTCCGGCTTCTTGGGATGGATCAACTGGCTATCCTCGCGTTATTCCCTAACACTGACCTTCTCGGCTTGGCTCCTTATGTAACACCCCTTACCCGAAACCCTCGCCGGAATCGAGTACGTGGCGTTACTAGACGTGACCATTAACTCGGGGAGTAAAATTTTTAAAGCTGTCCATCTGCATCACGCTAACTAAATCGGCCATAACTCGGGTTACAGAACTCGAAATTTGGATCCGTAAATTTTCCTTGAAACTAGACTCATATAACTATTCATCATAATTTTTCCAGAATTTTTCATGTGGCCAATTAGTACAGTTTATTCTTCAAAGTTACCCCTATTACACTGCCGGACAATTCTGACCTGACCCTATAAAACTGCAGTTATCTGATTGCATAAATTTCCTATGATGCTCTTGTTTATACCAATGAAAAATAGACTCATTTAGGATTCTACACATATAAACCATGATTCCTAATTATTTTTGTACAATTTTTGACAATTTTTCCAAAACAGAACAGTAGCTCACGAATTCATTTAGAGCAGGTCTCGTTAAAACTTGATTATCTCATAATATACAAATCTTTTACCTACTCTGTTTCTTTCATGCAAAAATAGACACACTAAGGTTCAATTTCATAACTCACTCACCTCCAAATTCAATATACCCTATTTTTGGAGATTTTTCTAACTCACGCCACTGCTGCTACTACAAGCTGTTTTATTGCATTCTTAAAAATAAACTAGCTTCTACCCGAACCTCCTTACTTCTCAAATACAAGGATTCAATTCATATTCAAGCATTTCCTTAATAAAACGATTAACTTGTTTAGGAATGCATGGACATTGCCACTATGAACCAACTTACATCAAATCACACCAACGTACTTAACAAAAATTTAGCCATTTTCGCATGGCTATTCTTTTTAGTGTTTACACATGAACCGTAAAATTTCCTCAAACAAAACCAAGCCTATCCTATACATGCCTTCGTTTAAAACCAACCCAAAATGAAGGAGTACCCAAAAAGTAGGTTGATAGTGTGAGCGACTTTCCAACGATCCCGGTGAGCTTGTGGCTTGCTCCTAATCTATAAAACAGAGGAAACATCTCACACGATTAAGCTTACTAGCTTAGTAAGTCCCAACTCATAGAAATTTGAACATTTAATTATTTACGAAAATAAGACAATCCACATATGGCATTCTACATAAACAACTAAGCAAATAGTTTACACAAGGCCAAATATTAATAATTCAATAACCTACTTTCTTAGCAGTTATACATGCAAATCAATTGTCCCATAATAGCATGTTCTAAGCTCGACTTCCGTCAAATTACCTTTATCAATGTCAATTTGGCACAAGTAATATTTAACATAACATACCTCACATACTTACCCGAACCATATTCTCGACAATTTAGCTCTAAATTGTCTTGACAAGGATTAAATTCCTCTTAGGTAAATTACATCACCGGCATCAAGCCTGCTAGGCGTAAAAGCCTGAAAAGTAACACCGGCACAAGGCCTGCTAGGCGTAAAGCCCGATAAATAACACCGGCACAAGGCCTGCTAGGCATAAAGCCCGATTATGTCACCGGCACCAGGCCTGCTAGGCATAAAGCCCGATTATGTCACCGGCACAAGGCCTGCTAGGCATAAAGCCCGATGTCAAAAATAGCTTAACATATTTCTCGCATTTCACTGTCACGTAACAAAGCATATGCATTTATTCACATTTAGTTATATACAATTGAAATGCAACCTAATCCATCATCATCACATTCGGCTAACTCATGGTTTTACACCAACTCATACGAATTCTATCATCCATTAGATTTTGTAATTAACCTCAAAACATAAGCTTGCTCAAGAACTTACTTATTCATTTGCATTAGCCGATTAAATTCACTTCAATACTAAATAGTTATTCTCGGCTATATCATGAATTTGTACATTAAATTTTCACAGCTTATCATTCGCTAAATTCGTGATTTACTTATTAACATATTTTAGATAAAGGACTTACCTCGGTTGTCGATAAGCCGTGCAAATCGGCTACTCGATAATCTTTGCTTTGCCTCGATCTTGTTCCTTCTCTTTTGTTCCCGATCTAAAATGTTAAATAAATTTTGTTCATATCCACCCTATCTCTTTTTACCCAACTCAAAACAATATTACACCCAATTTAATTCAAGCAACTAAGAACCGAATCCTTACTTCATACATTTAATGTACTTTAGTTTAACTTATCTTCTTACATATGGCCATACATTCACTTATAAGTATACATATATAATCGAATTCAATAACTCAATTTCACTTTCTCTTATGGCCGAAAATGTCAATTTAGTGCACCCCTACTTCTTTTAAATATGAAACTAATTAACAAGCTAATTACTCACAACTAATTTTCATTTTCCAACCGAATATTAGCTTGCTAAACTCTTTCATTATTTAATTTGAGTACTTTGTCATCACACTTAATTCACCCGTTAAGCATATCTAAGTATAATCACTCATTCATGGCCAATTACACTATGTATGTATAGCCGAGCATCAAAATGAAAGGAAAGGTTTCCTGAATGCTTGTCTCACATTCGGCCACACCATAGCATCCCCACGTCTAAACCAAAACAATCTTCTTAAACATGCTCAAGATACTTCTTCTCAAGTTGTCTAAGTTCATTCATACAACAAAGTATAAACTCTCATCCATGGCCGAATTTCCTCATGTTTGAGATCAACCATTTTCTACTTGTTTTTCCCTTAATGATCAAAGAAATCAACACAAATCTAAGGGTAGGCTATCAAGCTAAGATTCAACTCTTACCTTGATTCCCACATGCATGGCCGAATCTCATCTTACCAAACTTAACAAGCTTTGCTTGTTTCCAAAGAGAATTAATCAAGAAATCAAGCCATATCAAGATAAATTATTAAGGTGAAGTTCAAACTCTTACCTATACTAACACATGCAAGGGCCGATTGAAGAAGATGAAAGTTCTTCCCTCTTCTTGATGGTGGTTTCGGGTGGATATTGAATAAGGGAAGAAGAAAGAATTTTTTTTTTGTTTAAATCAATCTTCACCCATTTAGCATGCTTATGACAATATAATACTTTAAAATATAAAATGCATAGAAAGCATATTATTCTTGCATGCTTGCCGTCCACCTTATTTAATTATGGGGGATTTGACATGCAAATCCCCATGTTTTATGGACAATTCACTTAGCTCCCTTTTTATTAATGCCCACTACATTGGTCCTTTTTGCAATTTAGACCTTTTTAACAAATTAAACACTCAAATAGCTAAAATTTTCTACGAAATTTTCACACTCACTAAAACACACATAACAAACACAATACCTAATATTATAATATCTCTTAGGCTCGGATTCGTGGTCCCGAAACCACTGTTCCAATTAGGGTCAAAATTGGTCTGTTACACCTTAGCCTCGCTTTCGCTCTGTTTCGGCTTCTGCTGAACTCCCCTCTCAAGTTGCCCCCTTGGGTGTTTATATAGACTTTGTGAGGCCTTGCTTGGCCCCTAAGTATCCTAATTTAAGTTGAATTCCTACTAGGGTGTTTGAATAGGCTTTAGAATGTGTTTCTTTGTGTAATATCCTAGATTTAGGGGTTATGCATTTGGTGCATAATTCAAGTGTTAGTAGGCTTAGTGTAGGTTGGGATGTGTTTTAGGGGTTCCTCAAACTCTAGGATAAAAGGGAATGCCTTGGAAAATATTGGATTTTAAGTATTAATGGGGAGCTAGGCTAAGGAGGCCTTAAGAGAAGTTGTGGGGGATGTATGACACAAAAAGTGCCTTGGTAAAGTGGCTTGAAGGTGCCACTTAGGGTCTTGGTAAGTGACGCCTCAAGCAAGGGGGAAGGGCTCAGGTTCGAATCAGGTTGGCAGCAAGAAGTATGGTTTTATTTTGCTTTTGGCGTCAAGGGAAGGGAGAAGAGGTTGGACGGCATATGGACTTTAAGGGATGAGAATTAGGCTTGTTTTTCTTTTTAAATTTCGGCTAGGAAGGGGAGATAAATGTTGATTTATTTTATTTATCTTAAATTGGTAGATAAGAGATAAAATAGGAGAAGAAAGTGGGATTTGATAAGAGGAGATGAAGTGGCCGGCCAAGGGACTCTTTTGGTTGGCAAAATTCGGCCATAAGGAGGGGATAAGTGCCGAATTTTAGTTGTGAGAGTGTCCATCCTTTTTGCCGAAATTGTGAGTAAAGAGAACTCTCTCTTTTTCTTCTTTTTCATTTGAAACCGAATCCCCCTTTGTTACCATTGCCGAATTCTTCTAGTTCTCTTTTATACTTCTCTTTCTTTTTCTCAAACTTCAACCTCACATTCAGTCTTGTGATAGCCGAATATTCAAGCACCATTTGAAAAGCTTAGCCGAATCTTGTAGCTTTCTTTTCTTGAGATCATTGAAGCCGAAACCTTGAATCTATTACTTTGCATGGCCGATTTCTCTAATCATTAAACCCTCTCCATTGTTGTGTTTTCTCTCTTCACCATTAAGTGCCGAGACCTTTGTCTTTGGGATCTTGAAGCCGATTCTCTGAGGGTGATACCATCGATCTCTTGCTCTTAGTTTCGTTTTAAGTGTGAAGTGGTAAGTATTTTCTTCCTTAAGTAATCGGTTTTGGATTCTTTCTTTTAAGAGTGCCGAAATCAAGGGTTGACCTTGGTTTCTAGTGGATGGTCAAATGTGTGTTAAGTCATAATCTTGTGTTTTATTTGTAGCTCGCATAAGGGAGCAATAAGGATTCGACTCATCAAGGTAAGTGTTATGTGGTATTCGGCCAAGGGCCGTTCTCATGGGTTTTTGGTTCATAGCCGATTCTAATAGTTGTTTAGCAGGGATTTCGACAACTCCAAAGGCAAGTAGTAGTTTTCGGGATTTAGTTTAACAAGGTAAGGAGGTGTGACTTTCGGCCTAAGGCCATATTTTGGTTATTAAGTGTGACCGATTCTGACTTTGGTTTCTAGGGGACAAATCGACAGTTGTAAGCAAAGCCTTCGGGATTCTAGATCGTTTCGGTAAGGGATGGTTAGATTATGGTAGTTTATTCGATTAAGATCTCGTATATTGTTGTTTAACCGAATGTTCTGATTAAGTGTTCTACGATGGACGTGGATACCAGTCAATGAGGGCAAGGGGTAGTCCCTATCCCTAAGCTTAAGAGGAGAGCAATCTCTGCAGTACGGGATTGGCCACCGGGGTGTGGGCCAGCGTCAGAGCAGGAAAGTAGGTAGATAGCCGTAGTGTCGCTTAGTGATAGCATCGGGATCGAGAGCGTAGTACTTCAAGTTATCAGGTGTGTGATTAACCCACCGTTTTCCGGGTATATGCTTATATTTGTATGTGTTATGTATGTGTTAATAAGTGCAGTGATCATTATGAAATGGATACCCTTAAGGGGTATGCCGACAATCAGGTCAGTATCCAATCTGATGGAAATATGGTTATTAATGTGTATATGTATGGTATGCTGAATAACATGTACATGCATTATTTATCATGACACTATTGTATGTTGCATGTGCATGGGATGGGAAATGAATATGAAAGAAGGACAGGGTGTACTTCGAGTACGTGGTTTAGTGATGGCTACGAGCCACACGTGGAATGATGAGTGGCTTTGTGCCTCATCGTGGTTGATATAGGCTATGTGCCATATCGTGGTTTGATGAGTAGCTATGTGCCTCATCGTGGTTTTGATGTTAGCTATGGGCTACATCGTGGATTGGAGCTGACTGAGGTCGCGTTGTGGATTGTTTACGATTTAGTTCGTGTGGACGGCATTAACTGCCAAATTGGTGTGTAGAGGTTGGAGGGCGATTTAGTAATCCCTTGGTGTGTGGTGGCTGGGTACGGGGGTGTGTAGAGGATGGACCCTAGGCTGGGTTGGGTGCACTTTGCATAAACTCATTATCTGACATGTGGATTAATGTGGAAATGGACCAAGCCCAATATGTGATGTGGATTAATGTGGAAATGGGCCAAGCCCAATATGTGGACTTATGTGGATAAATTGCCTTATTATATGATATGTGATGTGGATATGGGCCAAGCCCAATAAGTAAAATCATGTGAATTATTTGTCTTGATTATCTGACATGAGGATTAATGTGATAATGGGCCAAGCCCAATATATGGCATTATGTGGATAACTTGCATTATTATATGATATGGTTTGGTTGTGGGCTAAGCCCATATGGGTGGAATTCAGTGGACTAATTACACACTGAGTCTGTTTGACTCACCCAAATTTTTACCAAACATCGCAGGTGATTCATGATGCTTGGACCGGGTTGGAGTGGATACGAGGTAGCCCATGCAGAAGTTATTTTTATGCCATGCAGAAGTTGTTTAATTTGTTTTACGTATTTTATATCCTCAGTATTTTTGATTAAGTATTTATTGTAATAAGGGCCACTTAAAGTATTTAAGTATTTATTTTTAGTATGTTTAAGTTGGATCGACCATTAAACTAATGTTTAGAAATGTTTTATTTTCGGCAACTTACATTTTTAAAATATATATTAAAGTTTTCAATTCGGATGTTTTGTAACAATAAAGTTTTACTTAGAATTTTAAATATACCATGTTTTTCGAACGACAACGAATTTATGTTTTCACTTCTAAGTCAAATTCTTTTCAAACGTTTTTTCCGCAGTGGCATTCTAAATTCGGTCGTGGTGTATGGGCCGGGTTTGGGGTGTTACACTTTGCCTCCAAGTATCCTTTCCCGAATGAAATTGCTCTTTCCAGTGACAGGGACACAGCCATGGCACACGCCCGTGTGAATCATGGCCAGGCCATGTTTGGACTTTTTAATGAGGCACGGCCGTATGTGACGGGGTTGAGGCCGTGCTCTAGGTGTTCGTCGAGGCACGACCGTGTGTGCTTTGGGCCAGGCCGTGTCGATTTCGTGTTAAGACCCATTTACTCCGTTTTAGGCCCGTTTTATGTTCTTTTCATCCTTGGGTGTTTTTCGGAGTATAAAATATGAAAAGAAAGGATTAAGAGCACCTTTTTACATAAATTAAGGGATAAATCATCCAAAAGCATATTAAATGTGGGTCTAAAATATGTTAATTTTACGGTTTATCAAATACCCCCACACTTAAGCTTTTGCTTGTCCTCAAGCAAAATTCTCAACTTACAATTAAAACGAACTTCCTTGATTCATAAAATTCATCAATCATGTTTTATCATAATTCAAAGATAATCCATACATGGATAATTCAATTCAAAGAGTCCTAAAGATTCAAACAATCAAAGTCATACATTTATAGCATGAAAACATAGGCGTTTTCCCTTTACCTGAATAGTTACCTCTGATTCAAAATTGACAAGAGTTGACATCCTCACTAAAGATTCACTCAAATCACTCAAAGTGTTTAAGGTTCAAAATTAAGCACTCAATAAGTCGAACATGAAAAGTTAATCCCATAGGCTTGCATGAAAATCAAATCTCCACCACTGTAAAATGAGATGATACACAAATCAAAAGGTCTTTAGCAGGGTTGTAACGGGGCTTAGGTTAAGGGTATGGATAAAGGCTGAATTAGAAGGTTAGAATCGAGACTGACCTGAAAAATTACCTAACTAGAAAAATGAACTAATCCTAAATAATTACATCAATTGAAAACTAATAATATGAGCTTCTCTCTTTTTTTTTGAACAAATAAATAATAATAACGAACTTTAACAACTGAAATAGAGAACATAGTTAGGTAACTGCTCAAAATCAAATCTCGACGAAAAGGGTAGTTAAAAAGAACGGTGATAACAAATACAAAGGGTTTTGGGTTAATGTTAGTAGGTAAGTGAATAGAAAGGGTTTATTAGGATCAACGGGGTTCACTAAGGGTTAATTATAAAGGTAGGCTTTTTGATGGAGTAAGTGGGTTAAAACCTAGGTGCCTTTATCATCTCTGTATATCAAATCAAAGGTGTGGTCTCGACATGTATAATCGATGCAAGTTCTAGAATAACAAATCAATGTTGACACACTCATAATCACTAAGTGTGATACGAATCGTCTCGAGATTGAAAACGAGTCGTAGATGTTGCCCGATCGTAAATTAGGTAGTTTTTCGTTGAAGATGACTAAATGGATATTTTAATGGTAATGGCTGGAAAAATAAAGATAGTTAAATGGTTGAGATGGTTACGAATTTGAAACAAGAAAGAACCTTTAATAAATATTAAAGACCCGAATCTTATAAGCTTTAAATAGATGAAAGGAGTTTGAATAAAACCAAGAACCATTATCTAGCAAGATAGGAACCAACGATATAGAAATTGAACGCCACACCCAAAAGGATGATAAGTTCGAAACAAAGTTGGATTGACGCCACTAGGAACTAGATAAGTCAATTCGAACCTTGAAGAATTAGGAGAGTGAATTAAACTCACCAAAAAAAAAAATATTCATTCATCAAAATTCTAAGCCCCCTACAACTGACCAGACGCACACTATTTATAGAAACATTTTTAAAGTTCTCATGGAAAAAGGATAGCATTGCCGTCCATATTTAATTCATAGGCTTCCACTAATCCCACAGTTGCAAATTTCCAACTTGTTTATTCACCCACAATACCCATGTTGCCGTCCAAATCCATGCTTTATTTGTTCCACTAAGCACCCCACATGCACATGGATAAATTAAACATTTGTGCTTCAATTAAAAGATGAAATTCCAGTTTCATTTTACCTCCTACCATGCCGTCCAACAATCCCCTCCAATAGCAATTATTTTATTCATGCCCAACATTCCCAATTATCTATACTTCCACTCACCCATAATATTCTTATTCCCATTCCATTATTGCCGTCCATGCTCTACTAGTCCACACATACTTTATTTTTTTAATGTTTCTGTAATATCCTAAATTAGGGGCTATGCATTGGTGAATAATTCATGAGTTAGTAGGCTTTAAGAGTGGTTTGGATGTGTTTTAGGGGTTCTTAAAACTCTAGGACAAAAAGGGAAGCTTTGGAAAATTTTTGGATTTTAAGTGTTAAAAGGGAAACTAGATTAAAGAAGGCTTAAGGAAAATTGTGGGAGTGTTTGGACATGAAAAGTGGCTTAAGGGCGCCACTTAAGGGCCTGGAAATAACGCCAACAAGGGCCTTGGTTCGAAACACGGTGGCAGCAAGTAGTGTTTTTGCTTTTGGCGTTAAGGGGGGAGCAAGGTGAAGGAGGTCTTAAAAGAAATTGGGGCGAGTTTATGTCACAAAAAAATGCCTTGGCAGAGTGGCTTGGGGCGTTAAAGCTTGCGTTAAAGGGGCTTGGTGCAGGTCATGATTTCAAGACACAAGGGAAGCAAAATTTTGAGTTTTTTTTATAAGTTGGCGCTAAGGGAGAAGAAGGCCTTAAAAAGAATTGTTTGGGGTTTATGACGCAAAGGAGTTAGCAGCAAAGTGGCTGGTAGCGTGTGGTGTTTCCAGCAGGTCTGGTGTTCGATTCACGTGGGCAGCACAAGGTGTGGTTTTCTTTTGCTTTTACGTCAAGGCAGGGAAGGGAGAAGTTGGACGGCTTTGGTCTTTCAAATGGATAGGGATAAGCACTGCTAGTTCTTTTTAATTTCTGCTAGAAGAATTGGATTAATATGATTTTATTTTATTTATTTTATTTATGGGAAGATGAGAGATAGATGTGATGGATAATTATTTATTTTATTAAAGTGATAAATGAGAAGAGGATTAAGGGATTTGATAGGAAATAGTTAAGGGATTATTTCTAGTATTTATTTTATTAAGGTGATAAAGATAGTTTTATTTAGATTAAATGAGATTTTATTATATTTTATTTTATTTTAGATAGATAGATAAAAGATAATGTGGTGGTTTATTTTATTTTAAATAGGTAGGAGAATTATGGATTTAATTATTTTGTGCAAGATAAAGAAGAGATGAATATGGATTTATTTTACTTATCTTGAATAAGTGATCAAGAGGTAAAATAGGAGATGGATTTGGAGTTTGATAAGAGCAAGGATGTAGTAGCCGAATTCTTTATAAG
Source organism: Gossypium australe (assembly GCA_005393395.2). Lineage (NCBI taxonomy): Eukaryota > Viridiplantae > Streptophyta > Magnoliopsida > Malvales > Malvaceae > Gossypium > Gossypium australe. Next base: position 29,054,811 of record CM016620.1, on the reverse strand, counting down.
GGGGAGTAATCATCCTTCATATCTTTTTCTTCTTTAATTTTTTTTGTGCCGAAATTCCCCTACTCTTCTCCTCTTCTTCCTTATTTTCTTTCAACACCAAATTCCTTCCTATTTCTTGAAAGCCAATGCCCTTTGCCATTGAGAGTGGTTGCCGAATATTCCAACCTCATTAGAGGGCGTGGCCGAACCTTGTAAGTGCTCATACTCCCATTTGTATGTTATTTTTATTAAAAAGCCATAGCCGAATATCAAGTACCCTTATTCCTATTTTTTTGTCGCAAGTCTCAAAAGCCGAAGATCAAGCGTTTTCTCTCTTTTGTCGAATACACTCTCTTCTGCACTTTAAACGGGTGATTGTGGGGTTTCAACAGGAATAAGTGGAGATTCGGAAAATAGGTAAGCTTGGTAAGTGACTTGTGATATTAGGCCATAGGCCACATTAAGAGTTCCAAGTGATGACCGATTGTGTATTATGGTTCTTAGGAGCAAATCGACAGGAGTTAAGAGAAGTCTTCGGGATTCTGATCCATCTCTGGTAAGGTTGATAAGTTGTAGTTTATTCGATTAAGATTTAGTACATTATCGTTTAATCGGGTTTTGATTAGATATCATTAATGGATGCGAATACCAGTCAAGGAGGCCAAGGGGTAGTTCCTATCCCCAAGTTTAAGAAGAGATCTGTTTCTGCAGTTCGGGATTGGCCACCAGGGTGTGGACCAGCGTCAGAACAAGAAAGTAGGCAGATAGCCGTAGTCTCGATTAGTGATAGCGTCAGTATCGAAAGCATAGTTCTCCAAGTTATCAGGTGTGTAGTTAGCCTACTGTTTTCTGGGTTTATGTTATGTATGTGATGTTGTGTATGTGCTATGAATGTGCTAACTAGTGCAGTGGCAATTTGTGATATGGATACCCTCGTGGGGTATGTCGATAATCCGGTAAGTACCAACTCTGATGAATTGTGATTATTGATATGAATGTGTGATAATATGCGAAATAACATGTACATGCATTATCATGGCATTATTTTATGTTGCATGTGCATGGGTGGGATATGAATATGAAAGAAGGACAGGGTGTACTTCGAGTACGTGGTTTGATGAATGGCTCTATGCCTCATCGTGATTGATATAGGCTATGTGTCATATCGTGGTTATTGATGACTTTGTGCTCATCATGTTTTTGATGATAGCTTCGGCTACATCGTGGATTGACGCTGACTGAGGTCGCATTATGGATTAATTGCGATTAAGTTCGCGTGGACGGCATTTGTTGCCTTATTGGAGTAAAAAGGAGAGGGTGATTTAATAATCCCCTGGTGTGTGGTAGGCTGGATAAGGGGGTGTGTAGAGGATGGACCTTAGGCTGGGTGGGCTTCATAATTGCATAATTTTGTATGTGAATATATGTGAAATTGGGCCAAGCCCAACATGTGATATGAATAAATGTGGAAATGGGCCAAGCCCAGAATGTAATGTGGATTAATGTGAAAATGGGCCAAGCCCAGTATGATATGTGGATTATTGTGGTAATGGGCCAAGCCCAGTATGTGGAAACCTGTGGTTAATACACTGTTATAAGAATGTGATATGGTTATGGGCCAAGCCCAATATGTGGACTCTATTAATATGAATGTGGGCCAAGCCCAATAAGTGAAAGCATGTGAATAAGTTGCATTAATATCTGTTATATGGGTTGATACATGGTTTGACATGTGGGTGGAATTCAGTAGAATAATTGCACACTGAGTCTGTATGACTCACCCAAATTTTATCAACACCGCAGGTGATGCTTGGACCGGGTTTGGAGCGAATACAAGGTGGCCCATGCAGAAGAAGTTTTACTTGTTTTAAGTATTTTAATAATTTCAGTATTTATGAATTATTATTCAATGTAATAAAGGTCACTTAAAGTATTTGAATTTTTGCTATGTTTCAGTTTGATTTGTAATTAAGTTAATATTTTGTAAGTTTAATTTTAAAAGATATTTAAATCTCAAAAGTCATCTTAAAGTTTTGAATCCGGTATTTTTATAACATCTTAATTTTTACTTAGAATATTTTAAATCACGAAAAAGTTTTATCAAAGGCAACAAATTTTTTAACGGTTTTTACGTTTAAGTAAGAATATTTTCAAACGTGTTCCGCAGTGGCATTTCAAATTCGGTCGTAGTGAATGGGCCGGGTTTGGGGTGTTACAGTTTCACACAAGCACAATTCTTAATTGTTTATAGCTTCCATAGTTGTTGACGTCCCACCACATAGCCTATGTTCATGGTTCTTGAATTATTTTATTCAATCCATGATTTGTGATCACCCATGCTCCATTTAGGCTTGTGCCGTCCCATGCTTTGAAGAGTAAGTTCATGGAAGAATAAATCTTGTCCACCATTTAAATATTCGGCCAAGTCATGCTCCATTTGTGCCTTGTTGCCGTCCATGCTTGAATAAAATAACAATAATCTCCTTTGTGCCTTCTTGCCATCCATGCTTGAATAAAATACTTCCCTTGTGCCGCATGCTCTAACCAAGCCTCATTGTTTATTCTTCCATTAATCCCCATGCTATCTCCAATTGACTTCAAATTTGTTTCATCCATAATATTCCTTCACCATTAAATATTCGGCCAAAAGATGTCAATGGCTTCACGGGGTATCATGCATTGCTCCTTCAAATGTGCATAATTTTGCTTAAAGTGTCCCACATTGGGCGGCACCTATAAACACATGAACTCCCATCAATAAAATTCAGCTGAATAAAGTTATCACAAAATTTAAACACTTTATTTAAACACTAGGTAAAACAAAGGTTAACGAAACACACTAGCATTCAGCTTCGACAAACGACATTAACAACTCATACTATCTAGATAAATTAACATGAAATAAGAAAATGCATCAAACTAATAAATGACTGAAGATAAATTAAACATACATAATAAAGTGTTGAATAAACTAGCAGTCGAACTAGCTAGTATATTCAACTTCAAATAAATTGTAACAGTTCAGCATGTTCTTGGGCTCTTTTCTTTCTGTATTCCAAATTTGTGCCACCAAAGCCGACGTGGCATCTTTGAATTGTTTAGCACGGGCACACGTAATTGGTCCATTAGGTAGCTCGATTGGGTCTTGGTTGACTTCCGTCACAAGCTTCTTAGGTGAGTTCGTATCAAAGTGAGCATGAAAGGATGTATGCTCTAAAAGGCTCAAAATCTCACAAAAATTATGGGTATTTTGATGTCATCCTCGTAAATTTCAAACTTCAAAGTAATATTCAGATTCATGTAGACAACCTAAAAAAAAAATTTAATTCTGAAAAATAGACTTATCATGCTTGATTCTCTAGTATCCTTCAAATTTAATCATCAATGCACAATTATCAATGACTTACTCCAAAACATATCAACAAAGATCATAAATCATAGGAAATTTCATTCTAATTATAATTGAGAGACTTTACTTTTGAACAAGGCATAATTCAGGGATTTTCAAATAATACTATAGTTAACCCCCCAGACTTAAGATGTACATTGCCCTCAATGTACAAAGATGGATAATAGCAAAATAATCATAAAAATCATAAGATGGGGAGAGAGGTGAAACTTCCTGAATTTTGGGTGAAGTTAAAGAAACCGGATAGGATTGAAGGTGAGCGTGGGGAAGTGTTTCAAACCGTTTGAAATTGAATCCTCGAAGTAGCCGTCCTAATTTTATTGAATCTTAAGCTAAATCTAAATGTCATAAAGAATAAGAAGAAGAAGAAAAAATGATAAAATCAAAATAAAATTAAAATCAAAATAAATAATGGAAAATGAAAGAGAACTAGAAAAAGGGAGAATGAGGTTTAAATAGAGATGTAGCCTGTGTTTTAGGATTTTGAATGCGTTCAGGTGAGGTAGCCACGGCCGTGTTATAGCTGACACGCCCGTGCTTGAAAAATCAGTAACTTTGCACGAGTAGGTAGCACGGGCGTGTTTAGCCCGTGGTATGCAAGTCGGTGAGTTTACTCGGTCGTGGGGCACGGGCGTGTGTACCCCGTGCTCGACAAGTCAGTAACATCAGTAATTTCACACGGTTATATAGCACGGGCGTGTTCTGGTGTTGTGGCCCGTGTCACCGAAAATTTTTTTACCCTGTTTGGGCACGGTGCTTTGGCACGCCCATGGTCTATTTCCTAGCTATGCACGGCTATGTACACGCCCGTGTTAAGGCCGTGTTGAAATTTCTGCATTTTCTTGTTAGACTATTTTAATGCTATGTTAGAAAAATAAAAACTATGTTAGTATGTTAGTGCTCGGGTTGCCTCCCGAGAAGCGCTCGTTTATAGTCTTAAGCTAGACTTTACCTTTCATTCGTATGGTCAAGGTGGTTTGAGGAGGTGAAAATCCTTTCTCATGTGATCACTTCGGTTATGAATAAATAGTTTTAATCGAGTAATGTTTACCTCAAAAGTGTCAAATTTAGGATTGCTTACCTCGACTATGCCGTATAGGAAGACATTAAGTACCTCAAAAGTGATTTCTTCGTTTGTCTTGAGGTCTGAATTGGTGATTCGAGGGTCTTCCTTATTCAACAATACCTGATCCTCTATTTTGATGTGATTTGTTTGTTCCTATCAGCTTGTCTGGGGTCTCCTTCAGTTTCACTTCGTGCGGTTCCTGTTCCTCTCTGATTTGTGTTTCCTGCTCTTTTAGTTTGTCAACCCTAAGGCTTTGTTCCTTATGTGTTTCTTCTTTGTCGGCACTAGGTCTAAGATCTAGCTCAGCTAAGTGATTTTGTGATGCTTCCTGTAAAGAAGGTTGAACCAAATGATTATTAATAGAATTAACGTTCGTACCTTTATTACTCGATGTCCTAGCTGAGTCAAGAGCTTGAAGAGTGATTGTTTTGTCGTCTACACGAAGTGTGAGTTCACCGAATTCTTCCTCTATGTGGTCTTTCTTTATTGTACTGGGATATGGCACACGAGCTTGGTACTCTGTATTTACCGGGTTTGGTAAATCATGGCTTACCTCAACCTTACCTTCACTTACCACAGGTTCTTGCCTTGGGTCAGATTCCACTAACAATTCTCTGTTATGAGCTTGTACGGCTTGGGGCCCATGATTCAGCTCAGGTTTGTAGCCTTGTGGTGTTTCCTGTGGTGAAAGTTAAACAATTTGATTATCAACTGAATTTACTTTCTCACCTTCATCACTTGATGTCCTGGTCGAGTCAAAAGCTTGTAGACTGATTGATTCGTCACCTACACGAAGAATGAGTTCTCCTGTACCAACATCAATTTTAGTCCTGGCAGTTGCTAGAAAGGGTTTTCCTAAAATTAAAGGAATCGAATTGTCCTCATTCATGTCTAAGACAACAAAATCTACTGGGAATATGAATTTATCAATTTTGACTAAAACATTTTCTATTATACCCCTAGGAATTCTGATAGTTTTATCAGTTAACTGAATGCTCATCCTAGTTTGTCTGGGTTTCCCTAGACCTAGTTGTTTAAACATTTTATAAGGCATAACATTGATACTTGCCTCTAAATTAGCTAACGCATTATCAATGGTTAAACTACCAATTAAGCATGGAATTGTAAAACTCCCTGGGTCTTTTTGCTTCTGCGGTAGTTTGTTCTGTAACATTGCCGAGCATGCTGCATTTAATTCCACGTGGTGCTCCTCGTCCAATTTGGGTTTGTTTGTCAAGAGCTGTCTTAAAAATTTCCTCGAATCTGGCGTCTGAAAAAGAGCTTCAAGAAGAGGTAAGTTAATATGTAATTTCTTTAAAAGTTTAAGAAACTTACCGAATTGTTCTTCTAAATCGTCTCTTTTCATTGCTTCGGGATAAGGTATGCGAGGTTGGTACTCTTTGATTACCGATTTTGGCTTTTCTTGTGTTACCTTTGTTTTACCTTCGTCTACCTTGTTTCCTTTTACCGGATTAGGTTTGTCTACCCCTATGCTATTATGAGCTGTGACGGCTTGAATTTGCTCTCTCGGGTTAGTTTCAATATTGCTTGGTAGACGCCCTTGCGATCGTTCGGACATTAATTTTGCAAGTTGTTCGACTGCCTTAGTGGCTTCCCTTACTTGGCTCTGGATCTCTTCAATAGATGTTCGTTGGTTTGTTTCAGTGTCTTTGAAACAGTTTTCTGTGGCTGCCATGAATTTTGTTAGCATTTCTTTAGTGTCCGACTCCTTTTCCTGTTGGTGAGGTGGTTGTTGAAGATCTGGAAGAAGTTCCGGTCTTTGGCTACTTTGATCATCCCATGAGAAATTGGGATGGTACCTCCAACCTGTATTATAAGTGTCACTATAAAAATTATTTTGAGGTCTAGAATAGTTACCCGTATAGTGAGCTTGCTCGTTTTCCATGCCATATCCGTAGGGTGGGTACTCAGGATTCGCCACACCTCTTGGATTCGAGTCATATTGCATTATTGGGTGTACCTGCGAGAGACTATACAAACCATAAATCTTTTTATTCATCATCTCTAGCTGGGTAGATAACCTGGTGACCACGTCGAGGTTGGAGAACTGGCGGCTTTTGTTGGCGTTGTCCTCATAACTTGCCACAGATAATTATTCAGTGCCATCTTCTCTTTAAAATTATCTGCCAAAATCAAAATAGAGGAAAAATTAGCGAAGTAGAAAAGAGAAAAAAAATAAAAATAAAAATTAATTGCAAAAAAAAGGGCTAAAATAATAAAAATAGAGCTTTCTTAATATTTTAGTTCCCTGGCAACGGCGCCAAAAACTTGATCGCTGCAAATCAGAGCTTTAAATATTTATAAAAGAATGATCAAACCTGGAGACTAACTCTGCCAACGATATTAAGGCAAGTGTACCTATCGAACAGTAGTATAGCTTAGGCAAGACCGGTTATCGAACCCAAAGGAACTAAAAGTATTAATACTCACTTTCTTTTTATTATTTAGCCTTAAAGTTAGAGTGAAGATTACTTTTTAAACTAAATTGACGACAGCTAAACTAAGGACACAAAGACAAAAAGACGAATTGGAAAATAACCTTGAGGAAAAACTCAGTTGATTTAGATGACACCCTCGGGAAGAATCCACCTAGACTTCTCTTATTATCTAACCTTTTAATTATATGATTTCTTTTACTTAGCTTGATCCGTGAGACTCCCTAACCTATATTAAACCCTCTCTCGAAACGAATAACGTCTAACCCTAGGTTAATTAGTGGAACTCTCGTTCGCTTATAATAACCCCCTAGGACAGCAGTAAATCGATCAATGGACTCCCATATTAGGTTTCACCCTAATCTGGCAAAATCTCGTAACCCTATCTCTAGGCATTCGATCAACTCCGCTTAATTATGTTAGATCTTCTCTTAGGCAGGGTCTATTCCTCCCCCACCTAAGCACATTCAATTTGGATTAAGCAACATAATTAAGGACTAACTAAGTAATTTATCATATAACTTAAGAATCAAATAATAAAATCCATCTAGGTTTCATCCCCTTCAGGTATCTGAGAGGTTTAGTTCATAATGAATAAAGAAAACATCGCAAGAGAAAAGATAAAACAAAACATAGGAAAAATCCTAAAACCCCCTGAAGGAATCGAAGGAGAATTCTGCCGTCTTGAGTATAACTCTGGCTTCTTGGGATGGATCAACTGGCTATCCTCACGTTATTCCCTAACTCTTACCTTCTCGGCTTGGCTCCTTAGCCTCGCTTTTGCTCTGTTTCGGCTTCTGCCGAACTCCCCTCTCAAGTTGCCCCCTTGGGTGTTTATATTGACTTTGTGATGCCTTGCTTGGCCCCTAAGTATCCTAATTTAAGTTGAATTCCTACTAGGGTGTTTGAATAGGCTTTAGAATGTGTTTCCTTGCCTCCAAGTATCCTTTCCCAAATGAAATTGCTCTTTCCAGCGACAGGGACACGACCATGGCACACGTCCGTGTGAATCGTGGCCAGGCCATGTTCGGACTTTTTAATGAGGCACGGCCATGTGTGACGGGGTTGAGGCCGTGCTCTAGGTGTTCGTCGAGGCACGGTCGTGTGTACTTTGGGCCAGGCCGTGTCGATTTCATGTTAAGGCCCATTTACTCTGTTTTAGGCCCGTTTTATGTTATTTTCATCCTTGGGTGTTTTCCTGAGTATAAAATATGAAAAGAAAGGATTAAGAGCACCTTTTTACATAAATTAAGGGATAAATCATCCAAAAGCATATTAAATGTGGGTCTAAAATATGTTACTTTTAAGGTTTATCATCCACTAACATATTAATGGTCTAATTACCACTTAAGAACCTTAACTTTAAGATTCCATAGCTATTAGACACCTTTAGCTAATAGAACACCACTTTTGCACTTTACGCGATTTAGTCATTTTTATCAAATTGATCACTTAAACAATAAAATCTCTTAACAAAATTTTCACACAAACATACTATCATGCTGTAAAAATTAAAATAATAATAAAATAATTATTTTGACTTCGAATTTTTGGTCCCGAAACCACTGTTTCGATTTGACTAAAAACGTGTTGTTACATGTAATAGGGAAAATTTAGTTATGTTCTGTAATGTTTCATAAGTACATGTATTATGTGTGATGGTGCATTTTGATGTTGGGTATGTATGTTTAAATCCATGTTAGAGTATAAGTGAACAATCATGAAAATGGTAAGTGTGGCTTGAATTAGGTATGATAAAAGTGAATTGAAGGTAAGTTAAATTTTAATATGTTGAGATTTGTGTGATGAAACTAAAGTAGTGAAAATGTTGGGTAATTGAAATGAGGTGTCGTTATGGACCCATTGGTTAGGTCTTAAATGGATTGAATTAGCATGTTTTGGATGTTCTTATATGTATCTGAAGCCTTCTGATTACATGTTTTGTAATTGGTTTAGGTACCTATGCAATTGGGTGAAATTTGAGCTTGAAGTAGGACGTTTTTGGGCTTATACAGCCTGGGACACAGGTTGTCACACAGTCTTATGAAGCACACAGGGAACCCACACGGACGTGTGCCCAGAATGTGTTTAAAAATAGTACAGGTGTTGTTTTCACACAGGCAGATACACGGCCTGTGACACGACTGTGTGAGGGTACTTTAATGTTACACAGGCTAGCATACGGCTTATGACACGACCGTGTGGTCCAAATAAGAGAGTTACATGGTCCATGCAAACGAGTGTGTGAGGTCGCACACGGACGTGTAGGATAGCCACATGACTATGTTTGGAGCCACACGGGCTGGGACCTATCACACAGCCGTGTGACCCGTAATTTGAAAATCTTCAAATTTGTCTTGAAAGTTTTGATTTGTTCTGATTTGGTCCCTAAATATCCGTAACTTATTTTTAGGGTTTTGAAAACTCAATTTAATACGGTAATAGAATATTTTATTTCACTATGAATATTATATGTGTTTATGGAATTAAATTGATAATTGAATACTATTTGTTACAAAATGTTTTGACTTGTACAATAATACTTCGTAACCCTATTTTGATGATGGAAACAGGTTTTGGGTGTTACACACTTGGCTGAATTGAGATGTTGTTGAACATCACGAGCAATTCAAAAAGTCTGCTCAACACTTCTGCATGGAAACAAACACATCTACACTGAGTAGTGAAAGCTCAGTGGTACTAACATAATTCTATTTCAACACATAAAACATTAAACAATAAAACATGTTAACATAACATTAAAACATATCATTAAACCAAGTTCCATTATATTAAAAAATGAATATATCAATATATCAATATTTCAAATCCTCTTCAGGGTATTTATTCAACCTTTTCATATGCCAGGTAGACCAAATTTCATAATTATATTTTATCCCATATTAGCCGAATGCAAACTTAATGATCGAATACATAAGGTTCTTCCATTACACCAATAATCTCATAAGAGCATAACCATCCAACACACCAAAGCATAGATAACTATAGGGCCTGAAGGCATCATATCATATCCGTCCATCACAACTAAGTGCAAAACCCTAAAAGCATCTTGAAGGCATAGAACTCCAACAAGACTCTGGACACATTATATACCCTAATTGGCATGCCAACTATGACCAAACTATGTTTAACATCATTTAATAGGACAATTTCATGATTTAACATTACTAACCATAAATCGTCATGATTTTGAACATGATATCAAAATAAAAAACACACATACATACCTAATCATGCCGCCCATTTTCAAAGTCATCAAAACAAGGGACATATTTCATACCATTGACCTGCCGCCAATTGTAATGGTAGTTTAAGTAAATTTTGGCACTTAACTAGCTTATTTTCTTTGAATTTTATAATTAATTATTACATTTTCAGTATTAGTATCTCAGGATCTAAATATTAATAAAATAAACAGTTTTACGCATTTTTGTTTCGATGACTTGTTAGGCCAACTTGGGCCTCGGGAGTGACTAATGAGCTAATTGAGTGTGTAAGGTGCCAATTAAGGTCCAAGGATACAAGGAATGATTGTCGGGCTACGATATAAGGAAGCCCATGTTACAACATAGAACAATACCACCAAGGCTGGAAAGGCACTCCACATCGTGACGAGAAGTTTTCCTTTGTCACAACGATGCGATGATCATGGGAAGGAATTCACGACGGGGACGTCATAACGAGGAGTTTCCCCATATCACAATGACACAACGAAGGCAGGTCAAAATGAGTTGAATCCTTGGATGACACTTTTGGAATATTTCCTTATTTGGAACCCAAGCATTTATTAGAATATTGCATTAATTAGAATACCAAAGTGTATTTAAGTTAAATGGTCACCAGTTCGCCCGTAGCCTATATAAGTAACCTTAGGGTCACCTGAATAGGTGTGTAGACTTAGACAGGCAGTTTTTACTATTTAGTTTTCTTTCTATTTTATGTTTTTGTTCGTTTTGAAACATTTCTATTTCGATGTGAAGACAATTGCGAGCGGAGATTGTTCTAGGACCGCACTTCAATATATATTCATGAGCATTCTATTTGCTCTTCTATATATTTTTTTCTTTATATCTCATTGATTTAGAAAATTAATTTGTGTAAATATTAGAATAGATTATAGTGCTTTACTTATATCTTGCATGGTTCAGTTATTAAATTGATTTATCAGTTAAGTAATTATTTATTTGAAATTGGTTGTTTATTCAAGAGTACTTTGTATATTAGGGAGTGACACCCCTAATAAAATATCTAGACAATTGAGACCAGAAAGGTATCCCATCATGTATAACTTGTGACAAGCGATGAGATCGGGAGAGTATATGCCTAAAAGAAAATCTAAAGGGTAACCTTGGTGGTAATCCTTAGTGAAGATGAAATTTGAAGGGTATTCTTACATAAGGGTGATGAATAACTCAATTAAGGATAACTAATTATTTAATTAAATAATTAATTATTTAATTGATCACAAGTTAGAGGCTAGCATCGTTAACACTAGGAATAGAAAATTCCATTATTTTAATTTATGTTAATTAATGTCATTAGTTTAACTAATATTTTGATTTGGATTAAAACTACTAATTTGTGACTTGATTATATTAGAAATTATTTTTTTGTAATTAATTTAATAAAAGTTTCTCCAATCTGCAATCCCTTGGGTACAATCCTTAGAATACTTATCGGTGTTCCATTATAACACAAATCTGTATTACAATTTGACTTGTACGTTTGCAAATACCATACATAAATATTTTTATTTTTATTTGCACAATTTTTACTCTAAACGTTCGCACGTTTAGAGGCGGTCAACCATCAATCACCACTAATAATTCGTTAAGCCAAGATACTTAATAAGACCAAAATCAAATATGTGAGCTTCGTGGGACATAGTGAGTAGGATATTTGATGATTTGATATTTCCATGGGAGATTTCGGGTCACTTTGAATTGAGGTATGTGATGCCTCCTGCAGCTCGAAAGGCAATGCCAGACCTTGTTTCCCAATTAAATGGAGTCCCACCAGCTCCTTTATTACCTGATCAATAATGATAATAACACAACAATAATAATATACTTATTTGTGAATCCGAATCTGTTAGAAATGAAACGCATAAATCCATTTCATGATTCTTTAAATAAAGAATATTGTTTCAGTATAAGCTTACTAAAGCACCATACCTAAATTAATTAAGTTGAAACAAAGCTTTTATAAAATAATAGCCTATTAGTTTCATGAGCAATGAATCTTTAGATTAGATCATTAATTTCCTTAGATGTACATGATAAAGTCTCAATAATGAAACTCAAAGTGTAACATCCTAAAATTAGGGGTCTGGCATTTTTGCATTATTGCATGTGTTGAGCTTGTGTAGCTTGTTATTTGGGTGTGTTTGGGGGTCCTAGGGAGGTTCGGGTTCAAGCCCAAGCCCTGGGAAAAGTTTGGTTTTTGGCTCCTTAGGGGAGAGGACTGTTGGAAGTGATGCTTAAGGGAATATGTTGGTGTTTTGCTAACACTAATGGCCATATGGTGGAGTGGGGGTGGCATTAGTATAGTAGCAAGGAGGGTGGAAGTTCAAATCCCACGAGCAGTATTTGGGGAGTTTTATTTTATGCTTTGGGGAGGAGAGAGGTGGAGTTGGATTAGGACTCTAGAGGAGAGAGAGAGGACTTGGTCAAATTTGTTTGAATGGGAGGTGGAGAGTGAATGGTGGAGTAGAAAGGGGAGAAAATCAGGGGATAAGGGAGTGTGGAAGTGGTTGGCCGAATGTGGAGTGTGGGGGGGTGAGAATTTCGGCTAGAGGTTAGTGTAGGGTAGAAAATTCGGCATTTGGTAGGCAGCAAAGAAAGAAAACTGAAACCGTTTTGTGTGTGTGCTGAAACTCTCTAGTGACTTTTTAGCATTTTTGGCTAATGCATTTCGGATCTTCTTGCTTCAAAATTTCTTTGCCGAAACCACAACTTGCCATTCTTTCTCCTTCACAACTTTTCAAACACTTTCTTTTCACTTGTAGTTACTATTCACTTCTTGGCCGAAACCCCTACTCCTTTTTCTTCTAATCTTCAATTGGCTGACTTCGTTTCTTCTCACCTTTGGGTTTTCATTTCGGTTTCCCTCAAAGTGGAATAGTGGTTCTTGTGTTTTGCTGTTTGTGCCAAATCTCCTCACCCATTCGGCTCATTTCTAGCCTAAGGTATGTTGGCTCATCTTCTAGTCTTTCTCTCTTTTCTTTCAACTAAAGCCGAACCTCTCACCCTGTTTCTTTGTGGCTAGGGTCGAATAGATTCTTTCTCTTCCATCTCAAATCCCTCTCGTTCTTTTGGTGTGGCCGAATCTGTTGGAGTGTTAGCACACTCTCTCGTCCTCCTTCTAGCCTTGGGATTTCGTAAATTGGTTGGTAAGTAAGGTCATGGCCAAATGTAGGTGATGTGGGTTTTCTTATGGGGTTGTTTTTACTCAAGCCGAAAGGTTATTATGATTTCAGTTTTGGATGCGAATTTTATGGCTAACAGTTTCTCTTGGTTTTAACGTTGCAAGGGACTCGACGGGCCTAGACCAAGGGATCGATTATACATTCTTCCCTTGCAGTGGAAGTCTTGGATTGTTGGTAAGTAGTATAGATTGTGTTATCAATCTCAATGCTTGGAAGATGGTGTATTAAGGATTATGACTAATTGCCATTCAATTATGATCTCAGGTGTTGAAAAGTGCTGAGTATCGTAATTCGTAACAGGTGTGTAATCTCACACCCTTCCGAATGCGTATGTGCAATGTTCTGTGATTCGGTCGAAAATTGAAAAGCCGAAAACCAGCATCTGTGACCACTCGAGTGTGCGAACGCTCGTAGTGGTAAATTGAAACACGAATAATGACGGTAGGTCTTTGGGAGTGTCACGAGCACTCTCGCAAAACTGAGGCTATAACGGCATGATCGGGCCGAAACGGGCCAAATGGGCCCAATGGGCTATCCGGCCCACTTGGGCAAAACTGTTAGAAAAACTGTCAAATGATAAGTCCGAATCGAAATCTGCAAATCTGAGACCGAAATCATGCGAAATGGGCCACACGAGCGTGTGGGCCTAATTGGGCCTAAGATGGATTTTAGGCCCAATAATTCCGTAATGACCTAAAAAGGGTCCTGTCTCGCTCGAGGCGACAGTAGGCCTTCGGAAAAGCCGTTGAATGCAAAATTACCGAAATACCCCTGGGGGTAAAATTACCAAAATACCCTTAGTGGGTAAATTACTGTTTTACCCTTAAGGGCTGATTAGTATGATTGCATGTATTCTGTTTAGCTAGTTATGATGGTAATTTATTTCATACATCATTTTTGATATATGCTTTGCATACATGACATTCTACATGGGATTGGGATATTGATGATCGGAGGAAGTGTAATCTGGTGGCTCTGCCACAATATGTATAGTGGCTATGCCACGTATATTCTGTTATTCTGGTGGCTTCGCCACAAATTCTGTGATTAGCAGCTTGTCTGCCATATTGGTGTGTAGCGGATGGGTGGGTCGATTTAGAAATCCCAACAGGTGTGTTGGGCTGGTACGGGTGGTGTGTAGCGGATGGATTATTGGGTTGGGCTACATACTCTGGTTGCATTATTATGTATATAAGGCTAAGGCCCAGTCTGTTTCTATAAGGGCTTCGACCCAGTCTGCTTCTGTATGGGCTCAGGCCCAGTTAATGACCGATTAAGGGATTACACACTGAGTTCTCGTAACTCATCCCTCTGCTTTAACCTTGCAGGTGATCCCCAACATTGAGGATTTGGAGCTGCGGAGGACTCTGTGGTGGCCATACATCGGAGTACTACTCCCTAACTTTAGTAAATTTTCGTTTTGCTTTAATTTTTGAGTTATTTTAATTTGGGTTCTATATTTTGTAATAAGGCCATTGGACTTTAATTTTTCTTTTAAGCTTTCATTTCAGTTTATTCAAAACTAAAAACGATTTCAAAATATCATTTTCAAAACGACAATAACCATTTTCAAAATATCGCATCTCCGCAATTCACTGAATATGATTTCTATTGAGAACAAGAAAAACAACAATAATGTTTTTACAAGAAAACCATAAAAACAAATTTGATTTTCACAAACAACAAAGCACGGGATTTCAAAAAGAATGCAAACTTTTTACGAACGCGCAAGTTTTTAAACAACCCTTCTATGTGACATGCTAGATCTGGTCATAACGTCTAGGCCGGGTTTGGGGTGTTACACATAGGTTGGTTATCACATATAGTATTCAATCCAACAATTGAAAGGTTTAGAAATAAAAATATTGCTAGATAGGGCTTGTGAATATGATATTGGTTGGCCCAATAGAGCCAAAGTGTAAGCAGATGACTCAATTTTGAATGATAAAAAACCAAGTTTTGATTTGAACAATCTTATAGTTTCTAAATGTACAATAAAAATTTCATATAGACTACGACATGCTAAAAGATTCAAAGGTAGAAACTTTGTGGTTTTTTACCAAGCTAATTATGATAAACAAAGATATACATACCATGATACTTATCAGATTTAGAAATGCTAAATCTTAAGTCATTTATAAAACAAACATATTACAAGGTAATTGAACAATTATAAACTTTACTGTCAAAGATTTAAACTTCTCTCTTTCAAAGCTTATTGACTATCAAAATCTTAAATAACTCTTCAGACAACACATAGACAAGAAAGAAATTAATGAATCCAAAAGATCTACATCATGCTAAAAAAATAGAGAACGTTGGACCATGCCAATTAAAATTTACAACCAAAAGAATTGCTAAATAGAGGCATACTCAGATTCCAACAATAAAAATGATGAAAGGAAGAAATAACCACAACACAAAAAGTAAATAACATAATGCACACAGAAGAAAGCTAGTAAGAAAGAACTAAAATAATGCATTCACCATGCATAAGTGCAGGCAAGCTTCCCATTGGAATGTAATCATAAAAAAGAAGGTTCTCATTCGCACTAAATTAGTTGGTCTTTATTGGTACCCAATTCAACTGAACCATGGCTTCAACAGCCTTCATCTTCTCTTTGAATTTCTTCTCTAACACTGCCACATCCTTCAACCTTTTCACTGCAACAACCATCCCCATCCCCAATCCTAAGGTGGCCTTGTAGGCCCTAAAAAAATCCTCTAGATCAAATACCCTTGATATGTTCCCCAAAAAATACCAAATTCTTACTCTTACTACACTTAGTAATAACATTCTTTTTTACTACCCCAAATAAGTGGTTGCTTGTATTATCACTCTTCTCATATGTCTTCTCAGTCGTTGGGATTTTTACCTCAGCCTGTTTTGTAGGAGCAATGTCCCTTGTCTCCATTTTCTTACTACTGTTCTTTTTACATAAAAATACTAAGGTAATCAAAATCAATAAATTAAAAATCACATAACCAACAACAATACCAGTAATGGATTTGTTTGTCTATCTATTTGTTGGAAAAATTAGTGAAGAAAATGGTCTTACAGTTACAACGAAAGTTGAAAATTTTCAAAATTGAACCATTTTATGATATTTATAGCAATAAGCCCTAATAAGATATTACTTGTGCTTTGTGTGAGATAGATTCAAGTCAATCTTGGCTTGTCGGTTCCTTTAAAACCATGGATTTCATCCTTGGCTTGTCGGAAGTTGGAGACCTTGTCGAAATCTTGGTGGTGATCCTTTCTCCAAATATAAGACATTCATCCTAACACCAAAGAATTGCACCGCAAAAGAAACAACCCAGTTAATTTTCAAACATGTGGTGAAGTGTTATATGGTGCCACAAAGTCTTATCTCTAATAAGGATACATAGTTCATTGGGAGATTTTGGAAAGAACTCTGCATAATCTTGGGTTCTCACTTGAATATTTCATCCAATTATCACCCCAAATAGATGGGCAGACATAATGTGATAAGGTGTTGCTTGGTAAAACAACGTTCCTTGAGTGTTAACGGATCTAGGATTATAGCAAGCACTTCCCTGCAATTAAACAAAACAAAGAGGTTGGTTTTAGACTTAAAAACACATGAAATTGTATAGATTTGAAGAAGAAAAAAAATGTTGCTGGAATTTCTAGACAAATTTGAAGAAGGTAGAAGATGAATGCTTCAAAATTCATCTATGGCAGCCATCAACATTCCAAAAAAAAAATGGCAAAGATAACGCTGGAAATTGGCTGGGAATTTGAACAACGAAGAGCTCGAAAGAACTCGCACAATCTGTTATGCAAACTCGAATCGAATCTGTTCTACGTCAAAGGACTTGGACCTACTAGATAGCGATCTAGGAACCCGAAGTATCACAAGATTGACACAACGATTCAGAATTGAAATGTCAGAAAGAAGTATAAAAAAAGAACCGAACTTGAGAGAAAACTCACAAAGTAAATTTTATTTCAAATAAAAGTCTTGACTTCTAACAATGTTTGAAGTACAAATATATATAGAAGAATGAAGAGGTGACCAAATTACATTGTGTGGCTAACATTAAAGTAGTTTAAAATTTAAATTTGAATTGAAATAACTTCTTTTGAGTGGAATTAATTTGTAGCCAAGTAAAAAAAAGAGTGAGTTGGCATGTTTATCACTTTAAATATGTGCTAATTTCGTTTGAAATTCAAACACACAACTTCCCTTGTTCTTATCTCTTCATTTGCCACACAAATGCACAAGAATGGGCTGGTTTTTGGTCACACATGTGCACCTCATGTGTTCAAGGCTGGCACATGCACATCCACATGCTTGGATGCCACCTAGGCTGCCATATGTGCACTGTTATACTCCCCGACACATAGGACACTATTCAGCTACTTCTGGACTTGTCAGCTAAAGTTGAGCTAGTGGAGCTGGAGGTGAGCTGACTGGAGCTAAACTGAGCTGAATTCAGCTAGCTAAAAATGAAATGAGCTGACATGAGCTAGCGTAGAGAATTCTGAGCTGAATTGAGCTGGGAAACAAGCCTCTGAGTTGACCTGAGGTAAAGGTGAGCTGCATATACGCTCGTGAGCTGGAGTCCTTCAGTGTACATGTTACAAAACAATATAATACTTATCAAAGCTATGTAACTTAATATAACATAGTCTAATAAGTTGTAAACAAGTGCACACTTATTTGTTAACACACAAACAACTTGAAGTCAATACAAATACTATCAATCCAATCCAAAAACATACGTAGCATAATATATACATACTAAACACACCAATATAAATAGTATGGTATAAGTATGTCACATATCAGCATGCAACACACTATAAAATTTATATTCTAAGGCACATTCACTTTCAAAAGAGTCAGAAACTTTAGCACAAGCGAAAGAAAGAACTTCCCTGATTTTTTTGCCTTAGATCGTGTGATAGGTCCTAATGGCAAGACCTCTAGATCAGCCTTCTTGATTGGCATGGATGTGCCTACATCAGCCCCCCTTCGTGAAAAGGATTTGTCCTCAAATCTGCAGAATTGTCATAAGGGGTTAAGTCCGAAACATTAAATGTGGCACTTACACTATATTCGCCCGGTAAGTCCAATTTGTAGGCGTTGTCATTCACATTCTCCAACACCTGAAAAGGACCATCTCCTTGCGGTAACAGCTTAGACCATCTTGGGGCTGGAAAGTGTTCCTTTTGAAAATGAACCCAAACCCAATCACCAACATCAAAGATGACTCGCTTTCTTCCTTTGTTTGCTTGTTTTTCGTACCGCTGAGTCCTCCGTTCTAAGTTCTCCTTAACCTGTTGATGCAACTTCTTCACATATTCTGCTTTTGCTTTACTGTCCCTATTCATCACCTGTTCTTGTGGCAAAGGCAACATATCTAGAGGAGTAATACGATTAAATCCATAAACAGCCTCAAATGGTGACATCTTAGTAGCAGAATGTACAGCGTGATTATAAGCAAATTCAACATGTGGTAAATAATCTTCCCAAGTTTTTATGTTCTTTTTAATTATGGAATGAAGTAAAGTAGATAAAACCCTGTTAACAACCTCAGTTTGTCCATCAGTCTAGGGATGACAAGTAGTAGAAAACATAAGTTTCGTACCTAATTTGCTCCAAAGAGTCCTCCAGAAGTGACTCAAAAACTTTACATCCCTGTCAGAAACAATTGACCTAGGAATACCATGTAAACGAACAACATCCCTAAAGAACAAGTTAGCCACATTTACAGCATCATCAGTTTTATGGCAAGCAATAAAATGTGCCATCTTCGAGAACCTATCAACCACAACAAATATACTATCTCTACCGGTCCTAGTTCTAGGCAATCCCAAAACAAAATCCATCGAAATATCAGTCCAAGAGGAATCACGAATAGGTAAAGGAAAGTACATACCATGTGGTGAAACCTTCGATTTTACTTTCTTACATGTCACACAACGTTCACAGTACCGTTTAACGTCCCAACGCATTTTAGGCCAAAATAGATGCTCCTTTAATGTCTGTAACATTTTGGTGACTCCAAAATGACCCATCAGTCCACCTTCATGTGCTTCATGGATCAAAATACCACGCATGGATCCTTGTGGAATGCATAATCTGTTCTCTTTGAAAAGATAGCCATCATGCCTATAAAATTTTCCTTCTGCACCTTTTGCACAAGTATTAAACTTATCTCTAAAATTAGGATCATCAGCATATAGCTCACGAATATATGCAAATTCAAATGAGAATCAAGATAATTTAAAAGTGCATACCTGCGTGATAAAGCATCATTAACGACATTGTCTTTACCTTTTTTGTAACAAATGACATAAGGGAAAGGCTCAAGAAATTCAACCCATTTAGCATGTCGTTTGTTTAATTTATGCTGATCTGTGATATATCACAAAGCCTCATGATCAGTGTGAATCATGAACTCCTTAGGCAATAACTAATGCTGCCAAGTTTCCAATGCCCGAAACAGTGCATACATCTCCTTATCGTAGATAAGATAGTTCAACGCCGCTCCACTAAGCTTCTCACTAAAATATGCAACGGGCCTCTTTTCCTGTGACAAAACAGCACCTATACCAACTCCAGAAGCATCACATTCAACTTCAAACATTTTATCAAAGTTAGGTAATGCTAACACAGGTGCTTTTGTCAAACACTCCTTTATTTTCAGAAAGGCGTCCTCTTGCTCTTTACCCCATGAGAAGACTGAATTCTTCTTTATAATCCCGGTTAAGGGGGCGGTAATAGAACTGAAATGGGGAACAAACCGACGGTAGAAACTAGCTAAACCATGAAACGATCTAACTTGACTAACCGATGTCGGTCGTGGCCACTCTTGAATCGCCTTAATCTTCTTAGGATCAACTTCAACTCCCTGAGAACATTCATACAGTCCTAGCTTCGTCTTGAAGACTGTCTTCCACTCGTCACCTTCTTTCATGCGAATCTGATGATATCCACTCTTCAAATCAATTTTGGAAAAGATAGTCGCTACGCACAACTCTTCCAACATGTCACCAAGTCGAGGAATGGGATGTCGATACTTAATTTTAATCTGGTTCATTGCTCGACAATCAGCACACATCCTCCAAGTTCCATCCTTTTGGGTACCAACAACACTGGTACAGCACACAGACTCAAACTCTCTCGAATGTACTCCTTGTCCAACAACTCAGAAATTTGTCTTTGAAGTTCATTAGTCTCTTCAGGGTTACTACGGTATGCTGGTCTATTCAGAATCGTGGCTCCTGGAATAAAGTCAATCTGATGTTCGATGCCACGAATAGGGGGTAAACCCTTCGGTGTTTCATCAGGAAACACATCCTCGAATTCCTGCAAAAGAGATGAAATAGAAACAGGCAAATCACCAGGAATCTCAGCTAATAAACAATTATCTTTAAACAACAAAATAAGCATAGAATGCTGAGAGGAAAGAAAGTTCCTGATTTCCTTGTTGCTAGCGTACACATTCATCTTCTTTTTCCCTCGAGCTTCTTCGATATTCTTTCGCAATCTCACTTGGTCTTCTTGTACTTGGCTCGGTGTCAAAGGGGCTAAGATGATCTTTTTATCTGCATGAACAAAAGAATACCTGTTTGTAAAGCCATCATGTACCGCCCTCTTGTCAAACTGCCATGGGCGTCCCAATAGTAAATGGCTCGTATCCATCAAAATGACATCGCAAAGTACTTCATCTTTGTACTTTTCAATGGTAAACGGCACAAGAACCTGCCTAGTCACTCTAATTTCTCCTCCGTCATTTAGCCACTGTAATTTGTAAGGATTTGGATGTCGTGTCATCTTCAAACCCAACTTATCAACCATCACAGAACTAGCAATATTAGCGCAACTACCACCATCGATAATTACAACACATACCTTGTCATTGACGAGACATCTCATGTGAAAGATGTTCTCTCGTTGCTGTTCATCCTGAATCGGTTGAGTATTCAAACTCCTCTTGACAACAAGTGCTTCATCGGTGGCAAACCTTTGCACATTGTCATCATCTTCTTCAATGTCCACTGTAGGGCGCTCTTATTCTTCTTCTTCAGACTCAGATTCAATCTCGCCACTATCCAACAACATCATGGTCCTCCAATTTGGGCACTGACTAGCAACATACCCTCGACCAAGGTACTTGAAACACAAAATGTCCCTCGATCGTTCTTGTGTCACCACCTGCTTGTCAAGCCTATTTTCACTAATAGGAGTCTTTGGTTTGCTTGACTCTGCCTTATCTCAAATCTGAAGTGGTGCTTATGGTGTAGGCTTCCTGAAATTGTTAGGAGTAGATAAAGGATTTGAAAATGATTTAAATGGAGTATTACCTCGATTTGAAGACTTCCTACGTTGTTATCGTTCAAATTTTATCGCCATATGCACCATGTCCTCCAACTCAACATAATGCTGCAACTCAACAACATTAGAAATCTCGGAATTCAAACCTACAAGAAAACGTGCCATAGTAGCCTCTCGATCCTCAACAATGTTGGCTCGCATTATGGACATTTCCATTTCCTTGTAGTAGTCTTTAACACTCCTACTCCACTATTTCAACGTTTGCAACTTCTGGAATAAGTCACGATGGTAATAAGAAGGAACAAATCTCTTACGCATGATTTGTTTCATTTCATTCCACGTTCCCATTGGACCTTCACCGGTGCGTCTCTGACTAATTAGCAATTGATCCCACCAGATTAAAGCGTAATCAGTGAATTCCATCGCAGCCAAACGAACCTTCTTCTGTTCTGAGTAGTTGTAACACTCAAAAACATGTTCGACTTTGCTTTCCCAAGCGAGATAAGCATCAGGATCTATTCGTCCCTGAAATGATGGAATAGCAACTTTAATGTTAGACAAATTCTCATCAAGTTGTATATGTCTTCTCAGATTCTGCCTTGGAGACTGATCAACTTCATTCTCGTCATTTCCTTCATTAGGGACTGATTGGGAACCACCACCATCAATTCTGTCCATCCTCAATTGTAGAGGTTCAAGTTCTTATCTTAAAAGACGCTGAAGTTCACGTGTTATGGCCTGCATTTGCACGTTTGGTTGCCAACCATACGGGTTGCTCTCATTAGAACCTGTCATTTTAAATAATAATAATAAAAGAAACAAGCAAAAGCAATATTAAAGGTTAGTGAAAATAAAGGAATGGACCTCACAGCACACTTAAAACAGTCTCACAGATTGCTCCCAAAGAAAAAACACTCAACAATTTCACTCAGCGCTCGTGTTTCACTCGGGAGAATACTTTAAAGGCTATTTTTGTCTCCCCTTCTGATCTCACACGCTCAATTGCCTTTTCCACTCAATCTCTCATAATCAGTTCTTTAAAGGAACTAATTTCGATCTTTCAGAATCTGTTTACCATGTCAACTTACAAGAAACAACAAGGATAAAGAATCAAGGGTTAGAATGAAAATAGGGCTATATATATATATATATATATATATATATATAAAGGCTGAAAATAATGAAATTCAAGGCTGGAAAATTAACAAATGAAATGAAGAAAACAAGGATGAAAAATAAGAAGGAAAAGAGAAAAAAAATTAACAACTTACTGCAACAGAAATGCTTACATCGACCCTATCACCGAACAGACAATAATATGTTGTTTCGGTTGATTTCCAAGCATTTCATGGCATAATATAAGCGTCTTTTATCATTTAAACAAATTAGCACACTTTCTTTTTTCTTTTGTTTCTAATTTGTTGTTGTGTTTTGAATTTGAATTTTTTTTTTGTGTTGGTTTTTTTTTTAATTTTCAAATTTGGTTTTTTTTAACCCTTTATTTTGTTTTCTTGATTTTGAGTGCAGAATGTGCTAAAAAATCCAACCTGGGCTCTGATACCATATGATAAGGCATTGCTGGGTAAAACAACGTTCCTTGAGTGTTAACGGATCTAGGATTGTAGCAAGCACTTCCCTGCAATTAAACAAAACAAAGAGGTTGTTTTTAGACTTAAAAACACATGAAATTGAATAGATTTGAAGAAGAAAAAAAAATGTTGCTAGAATTTCTAGACAGATTTGAAGAAGGTAGAAGATGAATGCTTCAAAATTCATCCATGGCAGCCATGAACATTCGAAAAAAAATGGTAGAAATAACGCTGGAAACTGGCTGGGAATTTGAACAACGAAGAACTCGAAAGAACTCGCACAATCTGTTATGCAAACCCGAATCGAATCTATTCTACGTCAAAGGACTTGGACCTACTAGATAGCGATCTAGGAACCCGAAGTATCACAAGATTGACACAACAATTCAGAATTGAAATGTCAGAAAGAAGTTAAAAAAAAAGAATCGAACTTTAGAGAAAACTCACAAAGTAAATTTTATTTCAAATAAAAGTCTGACTTCCAACAATGTTTGAAGTACAAATATATATAGAAGAATAAAGAGGTGACCAAATTACATTGTGTGGCTAGCATTAAAGGAGTTTAAAATTTAAATTTGAATTGAAATAACTCCTTTTGAGCGGAATTAATTTTGAGCCAAGTAAAAAAAAGAGTGAGTTGGCATGTTTATCACTTTAAATATGTGCTAATTTCGTTTAAGATTCAAACATACAACTTCCCTTGTTCTTATCTCTTCATTTGCCACACAAATGCACAAGAATGGGCTGGTTTTTGGTCACACATGTGCACCTCATGTGTTCAAGGCTGGCACATGCACATCCATATGCTTGGACGCCACCTAGGCTACCACATGTGCACTGTTATACTCCTCGACACGTAGGACACTATTCAGCTACTTCTGGACTTGTCAGCTGTAGTTGAGCTAGTGGAGCTGGAGGTGAGCTGACTGGAGCTAAACTGAGCTGAATTCAGTTAGCCAAAAATGAAATGAGCTGACATGAGCTGGCATAGAGCATTCTGAGCTGAATTGAGCTAGGAAACAAGCCTCTGAGTTGACCTGAAGTGAAGGTGAGCTGTATATACGCTCGTGAGCTGGAGTCCTTTGGTGTACATGTTATAAAACAATATAATACTTATCAAAGCTATGTAACTTAATATAACATAGTCTAATACGTTGTAAACAAGTGCACACTTATTCGTTAACACACAAACAACTTGAAGTCAATAAAAATACTATCAATCCAATCCAAAAACATATGTAGCATAATATATACATACAAAACACACCAATATAAGTAGTATGGTATAAGTATGTCACATATCAGCATGCAACACACTATAAAATTTATATTCTAAGGCACATTCACTTTCAAAAGAGTCAGAAACTTTAGCACAAGCGAAAGAAAGAACTTCCCTGAATTTCTTTGCCTTAGATCGTGTGATAGGTCCTAATGGCAAGACCTCTGGATCAGCCTCCTTGATTGGCATGGATGTGCCTACATCATAATGGTTCAACAAGTTGCTAGAAGAATACTTGGGATGTAACAACCCATTTTTAGTGAAATCACAACAGTGGTTTCAGGACCACAAATACGAGCCGGAAAAAAAATTTATCTTAATATTATTGCATGGTCTGCATTTTGATAGGAATGCCATATGAAAATTCTGATAAGAAAATTTTACCCTTTACGTGCTTAATTATGGAAAGGACCAAATAGCATAAAATTTAAAAGTTGAATTCTAGTAGCTAGAAGGATCAAATAGCTATGGAATTCAAAACTTGAGGTCCTTTTATGGTAATTAGACCATTAAAGAAATGTTAATAGATATTTTTGGTGATTCATCCATGGAAAAATTAGAAAATGCTAAGGACTAAATTGGAAATGAAAAAAATTAAAAGATGACAACTAATTTAATAGAAAATATAATCTTATTTTCATCATCTTCATCCCCAAATTCTATGGAAACCCTAGGAGAGAGAAAAGAAATTAATCAAGCTTAATTAGGTATGTTTTATTGTCCCATTTTTAGTAATTTTTATATTTTTGAGATCAGGATAGTCTAATCTATTTATTTTGGGGATTAATTTGAAAAGTTATCAGAGTAACAAAGTTTTGTCATGGTAGAAAATGAAAGGTTGTTGATAGATAAACAATTTTTACAAAGGGAATTTTGATGAAATCATGATTTAAGGACTAAATTGAAAAGTGGTAAAACCCATGGAAAAATTTTGATTTTTTTGAAATTCATGGGCTGTTATTGTAACATGTAAAATTTGGTTAGGCTTGGAATAAGGATTAAATTGCATGAATTTCATTTTCCGAGCCTATGGACGAAATTGGAATTTATGGAAAGTTAAGGGCAAAATGGTAATTTTTCCTAGAGATTAAATTGAATCCAATTGAATGTGAAATGTGATAATTTGATGATTAAATTCATTTATATAGATCCAGACAACTCAAATTCGAAGCTAGATCGAGGAAACGAAAAAGTTTGGATTAGTAGATTTTCGTATACGAACAAGTATCGAGGTAAGTTCGTGTAACTTAATTTTGCATGTTAATATGTTTGAAAATGAAGGTTGTATTTGGATGAATTATATAAATGCTTAGAGTATGAAATAAATTATTTACCCGATATTGCTTGAATATATGACAAGTTCCAATTGAATTAAGAAATTTGATGGATATATGTGATTTCCCTTATTGAATGAGGAGGCCCTGCATATGTTGCAGACAGAAAAATAGCTCAGACGAGCAATCCTATTATAGCCCTCTCAAGCATCACGATATATAGCATCCTGATTGGTAGTGATTTTGCATGTGTTGCGCATTACCGCAGCTCTGTGTGAGCGTCCTGTTGCATGATTCGATCGGTTGTGATCCAGCATATAATGCGGACACAAACGCAGCTCTACATGAGTGTCCTAATATAAGCTCTTATGGGCTTCCTGACATGGCTCGCTTGAACTCCTTGTTACCTTATCCAGTGCTCCCTGATATTAACTTTCTAGAGTTATCTATTAAGCTCTTGAGCTCCCTGAATAAAACTCTTATGAGTTTCCTGTTTAGCCCGGATAAGTGTCCTGTTACATGGCTCAATTAAGCATCCTAATATGTGGATCGAGAGTGCGATCCCTAATTAAGTGCCCTAATGCGTACCCCTGATTATGAGTTGACGGTTTACAGTTTTGTACACCTTGTGTGTACTACCTGGGTATCCATCGAGATTTCAATGATTCAACGGATAAATTCCTGAAATGAGAAACTATGAAATCAAATGAATTATATATCTTGAATATTCCTGAAATACTTAAAAGTTTGTAACATGATGAGCTCATCTATGCTTATTTGATGTACATGTGAATTATGTGACTAACTTGCTTATTTGAGTGTATGTGATTAGGCAAATTGCCAATTTTGTTGGGAAGCATGTTATTGTATGCTTATTGTCGTAAATGTGATTGGTAAGTTTAATACTTGTTATACAAACTTACTAAGCATAAATTGCTTACTAGGTTTTATTCTCTTTGTTTTATAGTGCTCGAGAGCTCGAAAAGGTTGGAAATCGGTCGGAGCATCATCACACTATCCACTAGTTCATTTTGGTATAAATAGTAAACTTATTTTGGTATAATGACATGTATAGGTTAACTTGACCAAATGGTAGCTTGTAAATGGATGTTTGTAATCTAACCATTGGTATGGCTAGTGATGTTTGATTTAGTATATACTGTAAAGTTATATCATGCTAATATATATATATATATATATATATATTTGTGTGTGTGTATGGTATCGTTAGATTAAATTAAGGTAAACGCCTTAACAAAAAGGTAAGTTTTATCATATTGATAAACCATAATTTATACATATTTTCACCCCATGCTTAACATATTTTTGGATAAACTTTCATTAGATTCAATGAATTCGATGCTCCTAATCCTCCTATTTCATGTTTTACACACAGGAGAGCTTAGGGAGTCGAAAAGAACGAGAAATGGGCCGAAAAGGGACAAAATGGGCCAACCTCAGAAATCAACACGGCCTGGACTATTGCACACGGGCAGACCACACGGCTGTGTGTGACGAGCAGAATCGAGCACGACCTAAGTTTTCACCCACGGGCATGTCCCTACCGAACCCAAGTCAAATTCTATTCGAAAAAAGCTACTTGTGGGACAAGAAAGGCGCTCCAAAGCCTATATAAACACCCCAGGGGAGGACCTAAAAGGGGACGCGAAGTAGAAAGCAGAAAATACTCAAAGACAGCCATCGGGAGCAGCTTGGAAGAAGGATCTCCATCAAAACTCAATTTCTCTTGAAGTTTTTGGGTTTTCTTATGTTTTGTAATTTTCTTTATTTTAAGATGTTTCCCTCTATCAGTATGAACTAAATCCCTTAAATACCTGAGGGGATGATACCTAGATGAATCTTATTACTATTTGATTTATAAGATAAATACTTGTTCTTATTCTTAATTATGAGTTCTTCTTCTTGTTTTAAAAACTCTGGTTATTGATTCAAGTCAAATGTGCTTATTCAGAGGAGCAAAAGTCCCTATTTAAGAGTAGATCAACACAATTAAGCGGAGTTGAATGTAATCCTAGATATAGGACGACGTAAATCTGCCGGATTAGAGTCAAATCTAATAAGAGAATCCATAGATCAAGTTAATGCGACAATAAGGGTTTTAATTAGAAAGAGATTTCAATTAATCAACCTAGAGTCAGATGTTTTTAGTCTTGAAAGAGATATTAACATAAATCAGGGATTTCTACGGATTAAGTCAAGTGAATAAATCGTATGAATCAGAAGTGATAAGTGCAGTCTAGGTGGATTCTTCCTTGGGTATTGCCTCTTTCATAAAGTTTTCTAAAAGTATTTTCCCAATTCATTCTCTGTCGTGCTTTTAATTAGTTTTAGCTTAAAAGAAATCACTCCAATTCTTAAGCTAGATAATAAGATGATAGTAATTACTAGTACTCTTGGTCCTTTTGGATACGATATTTCCGGTCTTACTATAACTATAATATTAAACGATAGGTGCGCTTGCCTTTATTGTGATCATAGTTAGTTAGAGACACATCAAGTTTTTTGTGCCGTTGCCGGGGACTAAGATATTAGGAACACTTAATTTTTATTACTTTAGCCATTCTTATTTTTATTTGCAATTTATTTTTATTTGAATTTAATTTGCTAATTTTTCTTTTATTTGCTTCTGGCAGGTAATTATAGTTTATGATTAGAAGAAACCCGTCAGGACCCTTGCTTTTTGACAGTGAGATGAAAGTACCGCTTATAGAAATCGTACGGAGATAAGGTGAAGTCTACAATACATAGAAGAAGAGCAAGAGGATGAAACCAATATTATCGAGGAGATGGCTGATAATAATCCGCTACCTCCGGTGGTTGCCGAAAATCCTGCTCCTCGTACTATGTACAACTATCCTAAGCCTAATTTAACTAGGGCTGAATCGAGTATTGTTAGACCTACTATTGCTGCAAATAATTTTGAACTGAAACCTATCACTATTCAAATGATTCGACAGTTTGTTCAGTTTGATGGTTTGCAGGACGAAGACCCCAATACTAATTTAGCAAATTTTCTAGAATTATATGATACTTTCAAAATTAATGGCCTTTTTGATGATGGCATTCATCTTCGGGTGTTTCCCTTCTCATTGAGGAACAAAGCTAAACAGTGGTTGAACTCGTTACCCTGAGGATCAATCACTACATGGGAACAAATGACCAAAAATTTTTACTTAAATATTTTCCGTCGGCTAAAACGGCTAAGTTGAGGAATGATATTGTAACGCTCCAAAAGTTAGGGGTTAGTAGTTTTGCTTAAATTCATGTTGTGCTTATTTGGCTTGTTATTTGAGTGTGCCAGGGGTCTTGTAGGGGCCTGAGTTTGAGGTTGAGCCTTGGAAAAAATTTGCTTTTTGACTCTTTAGTGGAGAAGGCTACTGAAAGTAGGACTTAAGTAAAATTGTGTGTGTTTAGGAGGCACAAGTGGAGTATATGGTGTGGTGGCTGTGGCGTCATTGGCAGAGTAGGAGGAGAAGGGTTCGAATCCCACAGATGGCAAATTGAAGGCTTTTATTTTTCTCAAGAAAAGACAAGAGGTTGAGCTGGAATCAAATAATGAAGGAGAAGTGTTTAAAT
Source organism: Gossypium australe (assembly GCA_005393395.2). Lineage (NCBI taxonomy): Eukaryota > Viridiplantae > Streptophyta > Magnoliopsida > Malvales > Malvaceae > Gossypium > Gossypium australe. The sequence goes on along the minus strand of CM016620.1, from coordinate 29,025,402 downwards.
TGGTCAAGGTTGTTGGGTAAGTTTAATTGAGAGATGGAGAGTGAATTGAGGAGGAAAAAGGGGAGGAAATCTTGGGATTTCAAGTGGGGAAGAGTTGGCTGAATATGGGGAGGTGGATAGGAAAATTTGGCCAAGAGACTTGTCATTTGGTAAAGTTCATTTTTAGTTATGTCAAAAGGAAGTGCCAAAATTTTCTTTGTATTTTCTTTGGGGAAATGTTGTCATTTTAGCACTTTGGGGCATTTCAAGTCGATTTCTCTCCACTGTGAACCTCTGCCGAATTCACTAAGTTGCTTCTTTTTCTTTCTCTTCCCTTTCTCTTACAAATTGTCGAAAGCACTCTCCTCCACCTTTTCTTTCTCTTTTATTTCTTCTGTGGGTGCCGAATTGCTAAAGTTTTGCTCTTTTCTTCTCCTTCCTTCTTCTCAAATCTCATCTTCTCAACCTTCCCTCCACTTTTAGCCGAATACCTACACTTTTCTCCTCTTCTCACATTATTATTTTCTCTCTTGAATCATTTTCTCTCCATAGTCGAACCTTCATTCATCAGCTAGCTTCTTTTCCCTTCATCTACAGTTGTGCAAGAAGTGTGATAATCGGTAAGTTACAGATTTTCTTTGTCTGTAACTCTGTTCCCATTTGATTTCTACTTTAATAATCATATGTTATCTCTTTCACTCTATGGCTAAGGTTACGTTGATTTTTCTGTGCTTTGGCCATCATTGGGTTTGCGGATTTCTATAAGGTAAAGGGGAGCAAGTGGGTTTGTGTTAATCAAATCTTGACTGTGGACTCTTTGTTCAAAGGAGGTAGGTACGTTGTCATAAAACTTGGGTTGGCCAAATTTACCATATGTGGGTGTTGAGTGGTATGCGGTTTTAGTCACACTTATGGGTGTCTTTTGGTATAGATTCTTGTTAAGGACGTGAAGCCAATCAGTCGTGCCAAGTAATCTGGGTGTTTAGGGTCGTTTAATCAATCCAGGTGAGGGGAACGTTTTGGGTTAGTTCTTTAAGTGATCAACCTTAAACAACTTTTGGCTAATAAGGAATTTGATGATCTGTAGGGTTGATACGAAGGGTGAATCCTACGTCTCTAAGGTGTGTAACAGTACCCTGTAATCGGTAGGCGGCAGGAAAGTCGATAGAGTGTGTGTAACCACACTCGTCCTGATCGTAGATTGACAAAATGCCAAAAAGCCGAAATACCGGCAAGTGATGCCACACGAGCGTGCGAAGGCACGTGTGGTGGACCGAACCCACGAATATGGGCGCGAGATGCTTGAGGTCACCATGAGCGTTCTCACAGGCTTAGGACATTTTGGGCCTCGTTTGGCTGAAATGGGCCGAGTGGACCCTACGCGAGTAATTTTATGAACGGATAGGAAATAAGGAGCCGGCCATGACGATCACAAGACTAAAGGCAATTTTGAGTCGAATGGGCCAGACGAGAGTGTAGGCCCACTGGGTCGAGGTTTGGGCTTTGGGCCCAAATACACCATTTGTTAAATCTGTCATCTTCTCGCTCGAGGTGACCGTAGGCCTTCGGAAAGGTCATGAAATTACTAAAATACCCCTAGAGGGGTAAAATGATCGAAATACCCCTGAAGTTATGCCCTTAAAGGGCAGAATGATTAATATGCTCTACATGTTATATGATTGTTATAGTATGTTAATTATGGTATGTTGCATTCATGAGATATTATGTTGCATGGGGAAAATGGATTATTGATGCGGAGGAAGTACTGATAGGATCACATGGTCGCTTGACGACTGTGGATCCACCGACGGCTTTAAGCCGATTATATAATTGGCAGCTCTGGTACAATATTGGTTAGTGCCGCAACCGGTGCTACATAAGGAGTGTAGGGATGGGTGAGTCGATTAAATCCCCACAGGAGTGCAGGGTTGGACAGGAGACGGAGTGTAGGGTTGGTATGGGCATTAATGCATTGCATTCACTTGTTCTATTATTGAGATGGGCTTATGCCCAGATGGATGTGATCTGTGACTTTTGTTATGGGCTAAGGCCCAACCGAGGCTATTTTGGCCTAAGGCCCAATTGCCACCGATAGTGTGATGGGCTTAGGCCTGGATTGATTTGATACATGCCTTATGACCGATAAGGGTTGTACACACTGAGTTTTCGTAAACTCACCCCCTGTTTATATTCAATATTTCAGGTAATCCTCAGTAGGCGGTTCGACGTACTGGAGGACTCTGAGGTGGCCACACTACGAGCAGCTTTGAATTTACTATTCTATTCTACTTTATTTAAATCATTTTCTTATTGAGTTGTAATAAGGCCTCTCTTAAATTCTGGTTTTTAATTTAGGATTTTCAGTTTATCATGATTTAAATATGTTAAAAGATGGACATGCTTTTTCTCAAAACGATAATTGTTTTCAAAACACTACGCTTTCGCAACTAAATTGTTAATATCATGTTTTCATAAATCAATTATTTTAAATTAAGCTTTCGCAACAAACAAGGTTTTGGAATTGATAACTTTTTTATAAACCTCGAAACAAAATAATAATAAACTGATGTAACTGGGATTTTACTCAAGCTTTTTCTTTAAGAAGGGTTTTCAATGAAAGCATGAGTTTTGAAAAACTCTTCAATGTGACACGTTGGATTCTGGCCCAACTTCTAGGCCGGGTTTGGGGTGTTACAGATATCTCTTCTTTTATACAGATGGATTTAGAAACACTTTACGATGCATGGGAGAGATACAAGGATCTACTGAGAAGATGCCCTCACCATGGGTTACCATTATGGCTACAGGTTCAAACCTTTTACAATGGTGTGAACCCCTCAACTAGGCAATTGATTGATACAACTACCAGTGGAACCCTAAATAACAAAACCCATGAAACGGTTCATGAGTTTATAGAGGAGATTTCACTGAATAACTATCAGTGGCAAGTCATGAGAACAAAGCCGACAAAAGCCGCCAATGTTTTCAACATCGACGCAGTTACCATGCTATCAAACCAGGTAGAGCTTTTAAATAAAAAGATTGATGGTTTGTGTGGTTCTTCATAGGTACATCTAGTGATGCAGTGCGATACGAATAGAGGAGGAATAGGCAATATAGAATATCCATCCTACAACCCTGGCATAGAAAGCGAACAGATGAACTATATGTGTAATAATTCTAGACCTCAGAATAATCCCTATAGTAACACTTATAATCCAGCTTGGAGGAACCATCCAAACTTTTCATGGGGTGCAAAAGGAAACCAAAGACAGCAAACCTCTCCAGATTTCCATCCACCCTACCGGCAAGAGAAAAAGCCGAACCTTGAAGATATGCTAGCAAAGTTTATTTCAGTTTTAGAGAATCATTTTTAGAATACCGAAACGGCATTGAAAAATCAACTCAAATCGATTCAAGGGCTTGAGAATCAAATTGGACAACTGGCTAAGTTAGTTTCCGAAAGGCAACCAGGTAGTTTACCTAGTAACACCGAACCTAACCCAAAAGAGCATGTAAAGGCAGTTACACTAAGGAATGGGAATGTGTTGCTTGAAGTTGAAAAGAAGATGTCACAAGAAACTGATAAGGTAAAAGGTGAGGAAGTAAACGAGAATGTAACACCGGTATTTAAAGAGTATAAACCATCGATCCCATATCCAGCAAAAGTGAAGAAAGACCGCATGGACGCACAATTCGGTAAATTTCTTGAACTTTTTAAACAATTACATATTAACTTACCTTTTGTTGAAGCTATTTCGTAGATGCCGACATATGCAAAATTCTTAAAAGAGCTTTTAACAAATAAAAGGAAGTTTGAAGAACTATCAACCATGGAGCTTAACGAGGAATGTTCAGCTATTCTCCAAAATAAGCTACCAACCAAATTGAAAGATCCAGGAAGTTTCACTATTCCTTGTTTAATTGGCTGTTTAAATATTGAGAAAGCATTAGCTGATTTAGGTGCCAGTATTAATTTAATGCCTTAGAAAAAGTTCAAGCAGCTTGGTCTTGGGGAACCAAAACCCACTAGGATGAGTATTCAATTAGCTGATAGATCTATTAAATATCCTAGGGGAATTACTGAAGATGTTTTGGTAAAAGTTGATAAATTCATATTCCTTATTGATTTTGTTGTGCTTGACATAGATGAGGACGTTGAGGTGCCTTTAATTTTAGGACACCCATTTTTAGCTACTGATAGGGCTGTTATTGATGTAGGTGATGGTAAACTTGTGCTAAGGGTAGGTGACGAGGAAATTATTTTTAAAATTTATGATGCTATGTGATACTCTAGAGAGCAAGATGATTCCTGTTATTTTATCGACGCTATTGATCATTCTATTCAAGATTCTTTTCAGGAAATCATACATAAAGACATGTTGGAATTGTGTCATGCCTAACGTCAGGAGGCAGATGATGATACCAATGAGATGAGGGAGATAAAAATTGAGTTAAATTCTAATACTTCTTCCCCAAGACAAAAGAAGTATGAGGGCATTGAAATAAACGATGAACTAAAACAAAACCCTCTATTGAAGAGCCTCCCAAATTGGAATTGAAACAGTTACTAAATCACTTTGAGTATGCATTCCTCGGAGATAATTCTACACTACTGGTAATTATTTCTTCAGAATTGGAACCCAATGAGAAAGACGAGTTACTACAGGTACTAAAGGAGTATAAAAGAGCCATAGCTTGGAAGATTTCTGACATTAAAGGGATAAGTCCATTGTTTTGCGACCATAAAATTTTAATGGAAGATGAATATAAACCATGTGTGCAACCTCAAAGACGATTAAATCCCAACATGAAGGAAGCTGTTAAAGGTGAGGTAATTAAACTTCTAGATGTTGGAGTTATTTATCCTATTTCTAACAGTACTTAGGTAAGTCTTGTGTAGGTTGTTCCAAAGAAGGGAGGCATGACTGTTGTAGCCAACGAAAAGAATGCATTGATTCCAACAAGAACAGTCACAGGTTGGAGAGTCTACATTGACTATAGGAAGTTGAACAATGCCACGAGAAAAGATCACTTTCCCTTACTCTTCATTGATCAGATGTTAGAAAGGTTATCTGGGCATATGTACTATTGCTTCCTAGACGGACTCTCTGGCTACTTCCAAATCACAATAGCTCCTGAGGATCAAGAAAAGACAACATTTACATGTCCATATAGTACGTTTGCTTATCGTAGAATGCCTTTTGGATTATGTAATGCTCCTGCTACTTTTCAGCACTGCATGCTAGCCATCTTTGATGAACTTGTGGAAGATATTATGGAGGTATTTATGGACGACTTTTCGATATTTGGTAATTCTTTCCACCTTTGCCTTAAAAATTTAAAACAAGTTCTAATGAGATGTAAGGAAACGAACCCTGTGCTTAATTGGGAAAAGTGTCACTTTATGGTTTGAGAAGGGATTGTGTTAGGTCTCAAAATTTCTAGTAAAGGGATTGAGGTTGATAAAGCAAAAATTGAAACTATAAAAAAATTACCTCCTCCTAGTTCAGTTAAGGCTATTAGAAGATTTTTAGGACATGTTAGATTTTATAGAAGATTTATTAAGGATTTTTCTAAAATAGCTAAGCCTTTAACGAAATTACTAGAAAAAGATGTGCCTTTCAATTTTGATCAAGAATGTTTAAATGCATTTAATACCCTCAAAAATAAATTAATAGATGCTCCAATTATAATTGCACCTGATTAGAATTTACCATTTGAACTAATGTGTGATGCGAGTGATTTTGCAGTAGGCGCAGTTTTGGGACAGCGAAGAGACAAGCATTTCCAGCCGATTTATTACGCTAGCAAGACATTGACGGCCGCACAAGAAAATTACACCACCACAGAAAAAGAGTTGCTAGCTGTGGTTTTTGCATTTGATAAATTTAGACAGTATTTGATATTATCTAAAGTTGTCGTTTACACTGACCATTCAGCTCCTCGTTATCTTTTAACTAAATCTGATGCGAAACCTTGACTCATATGATGGATTTTACTCTTATAGGAATTTGATTTGGAAATTCAGGATAAGAAAGGAGCTTAAAATCTTGCGGCAGACCATCTTTCTAGGCTTGAAAATCCACATATCAAAGAACTCGATGAGAATGAGATAAATGACTCGTTTCCTGAAGAACAACTCTTGGATATATCCGACTTCGAGGTACCCTGGTTTGCAGATATTGCGAATTACTTAGCTGCTAACATCCTACCAAAAAGGTTGACACATCATCAAAAGAAGTGATTCTTTGCTGATGTGAAAAACTATTTTTGGGAGGATCCTTTTCTTTTTCGTGTATGTGCAGATCAAGTAATTCAGTGATGTGTTACAAAGGCAGAAGCAAGCAAATTTCTAGAACGTTGCCACTCAGGACCAACATGAGGACATTACAGTGGGACTAGGACAGCACATAAAATGCTCGAATCAGGTTTTTATTGGCCCACTCTGTTTAAGGATGCTAACAGGTATGTTACTTCGTGTGATAGATGTCAAAGAACAGGTAATATCTCTAAACGCGATGAAATGCCTCAAATGTATATGCTATCATGTGAAATTTTTGATGTATGGAGTATTGATTTTATGGGTCCATTCTCTAGCTCATTTGGGAATAAATACATCTTAGTAGCGGTTGATTATATGTCAAAATGGGTGGAAGCTCAAGCTTTACCTACTAATGATGCTAGAGTGGTAGTGAGATTTCTTAAGAAACTCTTCTCTCGATTTGGATCACCTAGAGCAATTATTAGTGATAGGGGTACCTATTTTTGTAAGACTCAATTTGATAAAATCTTAAAGAAATATGGAGTGTACCATAGAACAGCTACCCCTTATCACCCTCAAACCAGTGGACAAGTTGAAGTAGCCAATCGAGAGCTTAAGCGTATTCTAGAGAAAATCATAAAATCAAATAGGAAAGATTGGGCATTAAAAGTAGACGATGCTTTATGAGCCTATAGAACCACTTTTAAAACTCCCATAGGAACATCACCATACAGACTTGTCTACGGGAAGAGTTGTCATCTACCATTTGAATTAGAGCACAAAGCATTTTAGGCTATAAAATTCTTAAACTATGTTCTTAAACATGCAGGTGAGAAAAGATTGATGCAGTTGAATGAGCTAGATGAGTGGCGAGCTAATGCCTGCGAGAACTCACATTTATACAAGGAAGCAACAAAGCGACGCCATGATGCTCGTTTGAAGCAACCGAAGCAATTTGAAGTTGGAGATCTTGTTCTACTATACAATTCGAAGCTCAAATTGTTTCCTGGAAAGCTGAAATCAAGATGGTCAGGTCCATTCGTAATCAAAACCATTTTTCCCTATGGAACAATTGAGGTAACTCATCCGACTTATGGCACATTCAAGGTAAACGGTCAACCACTTAAACTATATAATGGTGAAGCTTTTAGGAATATGAGAGAGGAGCTTCTGCTCCGTGAACCTTCATAATGAGATAAAAACAATGTAAGTCTAGCTTAAGAGCGCTTCTCGGGAGGCAACCCGAGCTCTAACCTCATTAATGTCCATATTTTCAATTTTTATCACCTAACTAAAAACTAACCGAATCAATAGGCGCAGGTTCCCTACCCACAAGGCCATGCACACGAACATAGCCGTGGCCGTGTGGACACCACGAGTAGGTACATCGGTGTGGTGGAGACCGTGCGGACACATGACGAAAGTTTTCCAAAAAACATGGGCTGTGATAAAATGCCACGGCCGTACGATGCGGCCGTGGTCGACACTGGCTAAAGAACACGAGATACGATAAACCCACACGGGCGTGCCTTAAAACCATGGGCAATACTAAGTGAATGACACGGGTGTGCAACACGCTCGTGCCTAAAAGCTGTGGTTGAAACTAATTAAGTCACATGGGCGTACAACACGCCCGTGCCTATAGGCTCTGGTCGACACTGACAAATTAACACGGGCGTGGGAACCTCTACGCGGGCGTGGGAGAAATGAACGAAGCATCACACGGCCGTGCGATTAGGCTGTGTGACCCAACACGCCCAGGGAACACATGCATGGGTCAAGCCTCAGACACGCCCTAACCCTACATTTACGAAACACAGGGCACACGGGCATGGGCCTCGATCGTGTGCCTCGATCCCTATTTAACCCCCGTCTCCTGTTCACTTCCCTTCCCAAAACTTTCTCCCCCAAACCCTAACCGCCGCACCCCATTTCCGGCCACTGCCCTCATCCTCCACTTTCCTCCTTTCTCTCTTCTTCCCTAACCCAGAACTCTCCCTCTCTTTTCTTTTTTCCCTTCCTTTCCTTTCCTCTTCTCCCTTTCTTTTTCCATGCGCACCAGCCACCGCAATCCACGCCGGTGTACGACCACCAAGCCCATATACCACCGCCACGTTCGTGTGCCGCATTAACACCTCCTATCGGTTCACCCTTCTCCACCACTTTTGCTTCTTTCATTTATTTTTATTTATGTATTTGATCTTATTCTTTGTTCTTATTATTATGTTCATTATTATTAAAATTTATATTTTCATTTCTAATTTCTTAAGTTCTGTTGATTATTTATTTTAGTTAGTTTGATTTTATTCCATTACTAAGTTTAATGATTATTTTGATACCAATTCTTACTAATCTTGTTAATTTACTTAATTTTATTTTAGTTTATTCATTTTAAAATTCCATATCTAAATTCAGTATCTGATTTTAGCATTACATGATATTCTAATTCACTATTATAGAATTATACTATTATTTAGGACTGCCAGGATAGTACATTTTCGGCTGGAAATGATACTTGATTTAGTGAAAATCTTTTTCATTTTCAGGTACATAATGACTCCCCCACGTGGGAAAAAGACCGTTGTCCCCGCTTCAAAAAACCGGAAGGGACCCAGAGCTACCTCCGCGAGTGCGTCTGCCGAAGTGCGCCACCCTTTTCTACAGTTCCCCTTAGGTCCCCAGGAGGAAATTTTTCAGATACTTCGTGCACGACCCCTCGGCCTGGGGAGATGTATTGATTGGGCCACCTTAGAGCAGGTCCAACTAGCTAACGCAGTTCGGGCCCTTTTGACTATTGACCCATAGGGGCACTTTTTCGAGATTGTTGAGCCGACCTATTTAGAGCTTACTTTGGAGCTCTGTTCCACCTTTCACCTTCAGACAGTCATGACAAATTTCGACAACCCAGGCACAGTCCAGTTCCACCTTGGGGGCCTAGTGCGAGAGTTGAGTATCCCAGAGTTTGGGGTCGCTTTGGGACTCTATACCGAGGAATTCATGGAGGACGACCACTTCGAGAATCTTCATTGCCACATCCACTACTCCCCTTCGTCCTACTGGAGAGACTTAGTCCCTACCTCGACTACCTACGATCCCAGTCGCTCCATGGCATTAGCTCTCGCCCCATCCTTGAGGTACTTACATGCCATCTTAGCTCACACTTTGACAGGTAGGCGAGAGAGCACTGGCGTCGTCAACACTCACGACACCTACTTTTTATGGTGCATGGCGCATGGGCACGTGTTTGATTTAGCTTACTTCATCACCTCGCCATTCGACATCAGACGGAGCAACATAGGAAAGAAATCCTCTCCATTGGTCCATATGTGATGCACCTAGCTCGATACTTTGGCCTCCTCAACATCGCAGCTCAGTCCTCCTCGTTCACGCTTATTGGGCATATGTCCCCACGGAGCATCTCAACGATGCTTCATATGAGGATGATTGAGCGTCGTCATGGGTTCGATCCTCTTCAACACCGTCTATCGCGAGCCACCGATCAGGACGACCCAGAGAACATTACTGATGATGTCCCTTCCCATCATGAGGAGCCACCTTCTGCGCGACCACCGCCTCACCGACCAGTTCATGCGGATGCTTCATTGACTGAAATTCTTGAGCACCTCATTCGTTTCGAGCAGTACTGCACTTAGCAATTTAATGACAATGCTCGACGATTCGACGGCATCAAGGCGACTCTACAACAGATTTGTCAGCATTTTCACATATCACCACCACCCCCACCTCGCGAACCATCTCCTGATGAGGACCTTTGAGCCCATTCATTTTTTTGTTTTCTTTTATTTTAATTTTTAAACTATTTCTCTTTATCTTTCTTGTCTTTGATTTATATTAGTATATTTTATTTTCTTTCTATCTCTGGTTGTTTATTATAAAGTAACCACAACGAAATCCATTAATAAAACTCCCTAAAACTTTATTGATGACTTCGCAGTTTCAAAAGGTTCAAGGTGCTACTAAAGGAACAAACAAACTACTGGAATATTCTCCCCACCTTCACCTCTGCCTAGTTCATCATGCATCTCATTGGACCTATTTCTACAATTTTCACTTTCTAAGGATTTCATCCATAATTCAGAAAGTTTCACCTTCTTCCCTCTCTTATGATTTTCTACTTACATTGCTATTATCTATCTTTGTACATTGAGGACAATGTACATCTTAAATGTGTGGGGAGGTTATTTAATTGATTATTAGAAAACCCCTGAATTATGTCTTGTTCTTAAGTAATTTCCTCATATTACTATTAGAATGAAACTTATATTAACTTAGGATTTTCATTGATATGTTTTAGATTAAATCATAGGTAATTGTGCATTGATGGTTTAAACTTTAAGACATTAGAGAATCAAGCATGATAAGTCTATTTTTAGAATTAAAAAAATTTATTAGGTTGTTTCCCTAAATTTAAATATTACTTTGAAGTTTGAAATTTGCAAGGTTGACATCCAAAACCATAATTTTTTGTGAGATTTTGAGCCTTTTAGAGCATATATTTTTCTTGCTCACTTTATTGGTTATGAGTGTGTCAATATTGAATTGTTATTCTAGAACTTGCTTCGATTATGCATGTTGAGACCACACTCGTGATTTGATATATTGAGATGATAAAGGCACTTAGGTCTTAACCCACTTATCCCAAAAAGCCTACCTTCATAATTAACCCCAAGTGAACCCCTTTGATTCTAATAAACCGTTTCTTGATTTACCCTCAATATTAACACAGGAATCATTCTTTTTTATTCATTGAGATTTTTTTCCTATTGTATGGACCCCTTTTTGTCGAGATTTGATTTGATCAGTTGCCTAACTATGTTCTCTATTCCAGCGTTAAATTCTTTATTATTGTAATTGTTCTTATTCTAAAAAAAATAAAAAAAATAAAAAAGTTGAAAATTTATTCATTATTTAGTTATATGTTATTTGAGCTTAAATGGTTAGTTTCATATTCTGAGAAGAAGCTCGTGTTATTAGTGATAAGTTTTCAATTGAGGTAATTATTTAGTATTAGTTTATTTTTTTAGTTAGGTAAATTTCCAATTCAATCTCAATTCTAACCCTCTAATTCATCCTTTATCCACACCTTTAACCCAAGCCCCATTACAACCCTTTTTAAGACCTTTTGATTTGTGTATCATCTCATTTTATAGTGGTGGAGATTTGATTTTCATGCAAGCCTATGGTAATAACTTTTCATGTTTAACTTTTGAGTGCTTAATTTGAACCTTAAACACTTTGAGTGATTTGAGTGAATCTCTAGTGAGGATGTCAATTCTTGTCGGTTTTGAATCAAAGGTAATTATTTAGATAAAGGGGAAACACCTATGTTTTCCTACTATAAAATTTGTGACTTGAATTGTTTGAATCTTTAAGATTCTTTTAGTTAAATTATCAATGTATGAATTATCTGTGAATTATGATAAAACATTATTGATGAGAATTATAAATTGAGAAAGTTAATTTTAATTGTGAGTTGAGGGTTTTGCTTGAGGACAAGCAAACGCTTAAGTGTGGGGATATATGATAAACCATAATTTATACATATTTTCACCCCATGCTTAGCATATTTTTGGATAAATTTTCATTAGATTTGATGAATTCGATGCTCCTAATCCTTTAATTTCACGTTTTATACTTAGGAAAGCTTAGGGAGTCGAAAAGAACGAGAAACGGGCCGAAAAGGGACAAAATGGGCCTACCTTGAAAATCAACACGGCCTGGACTGTCGCACACAGGCAGACCACACGGCCGTGTGTGATGAGCAGAATCGAGCACGGCCTAAGTTTTCACCCACGGGCGTGTCACACGGGCATGTCCTGCTGAACCCAAGTCTAATTCTATTCAGAAAACTACTTGTGGGCCAAGAAAGGAGCTCCAAAGCCTATATGAACACCCTAGGGGAGGACCTAAAAGGGGACGCGGAGTAGAAACCAGAAAATACTCAAAGACAGCCATCGGGAGTAGCTTGGAAGAAGGATCTCCATCAAGACTGAAGATCTTTATCAATTTCTCTTGAAGTTTTTGGGTTTTCTTATGTTTTATAGTTTTCCTTATTTTAAGATGTTTCCCTCTATCAGTATGAACTAAATCCCTTAAATACCTAAGGGGATGATACCTAGATGAATCTTATTACTATTTGATTTATAAGATAAATAATTGTTCTTATTCTTAATTATGAGTTCTTATTCTTGTTTTAATAATTCAGGTTATTGATTCAAGTCGAATGTGCTTATTCAAAGGAGCAAAAGTCCCTGTTTAAGAGTAGATCAACAATTAAGCGGAGTTGAATGCAATCCTAGATATAGGATGACGTAAATATGCCGGATTAGAGTAAAATCTAGTAAGGGAATCCATAGATCGAGTTAATGCGATATTAGGGGTTTTAATTAGAAAGAGATTTCAATTAATCAATCTAGAGTCAGTTGTTTTTAGTCTTGAAAAAGATATTAACATAAATCAAGGATTTCTACGGATTAAGTCAAGTGAATAAATCATATGAATCAGAAGTGATAAGTGTAGTCTAGGTGGATTCTTCCTTGGGTATTGCCTCTTTCATAAAGTTGTCTAAAAGTATTTTCCCAATTCATTCTCTGTCGTGCTTTTAATTAGTTTTAGTTTAAAAGAAATCACTCCAATTCTTAGGCTAGATAATAAGAAGATAGTAATTACTAGTACTCTTGGTCCTTGTGGATATGATATTTCCGGTCTTACCATAACTATACTATTAAACAATAGGTGCGCTTGCCTTTATTGTGATCATAGTTAGTTAGAGACACATCACATATATGTTAATGTTGTTTGTTTGGATTAATGTTTGGAATTGGTTGATATGTGTGTGAGTGTTGGTGTAGGTTGTTGGCTTTTGGGTGAGAAATAAAGCTAGGAAATGGATTTATTTTGTCCACACAGGCGTGTGTCTTGACCATGTGTGACACACAGCCTGGCACATGGGCATGTGGTTTGGTCGTGTGTCTCAGCCGTGTGTAGCACATGGCCTAGAACACGGGTGTATGTCTTGGCTGTGTGAAACCTGCTCCTAATTTTTTAAAATTAAATTGATCACATGGCCTAGTGCACGAGCATGTGGCTGGCCGTGTGGCACAAGTCAGAGGGTTACACGAGGTTGGACACAGCCTGTAGCACGGGCGTGTCCTATGGTCACATAGTCGTGTCCCTTGACCACACGGGCGTGTATGCCCTACATCTAGAAAAAAAATTTAAAATTTCGTGAAATTTTTTTTTGAGTTCTTGATTCAGTCCCGATTTGATTCAAATGTTTAAATTTGGCCTCGGGGGTCCATGTAAGGGACATTATGATTAGTTTTAGATATAAGTAGTAAATGACATGAATCACGTGAAATTATTTTGTAAACTCTGGTAATGCTCCGTAACTCTGTTCCAGCTACAGATATGGGTTAGGGGTGTTACATGGGACACATTGTTCAAGCAAATTAAAGGAATTAGCCTTCCTTGTTAGACATTGCCCAATTTTGATTCATTACTTAGAAGAGCTGATCCACCAGCAAAAGTTTGTTTGAGACACTTCTAGGAAACAACCGAGAATGCCTCACATTGCAACTGAACCATACCTAGGGAAAAACATTCAAGCCTTCAATCTTATAAAATAATGGAGGCAAAACATAGAGATTGTTATAGCCTACCTTGAAAAAGCCTCGAAAAGAGTGAAAAAAATTGGGTAGATAAGGGTCGAGGAGCATATCAGTTCAATGTGGAAGACGAGTTAGTTAGATTAGAGCTTGAACAACTTCGATTCCTAAGGAAAAAGGATCACAAACTACTAAGGGAGTATGAAGAGCCATTGACAATAATTTCCAAAGTGGGAAATGATGGATTTGGTACCATGAGTATAGTATATTCGTTTGTAAACTTATAATTTTTTCAAACAGATTGGTTAATAAAACAAATTCATTGATTACATTAATATACTTTGTATATGGTTTTCGCACGCAAAGTAAAATGAAAGCAAAAGTTGCTCATGTGTTGTCTAATGTTTGAACCAATACTAGGCAGTATTGCATGGTTAGATCATAATACGAAAAGATAACTTTTATTAGTAGATGAACCTAAACATGTCCTTAGTCTAATTAGAAATGAGCAAACCGATTGAAAGACTAATATGTCATCTATCAAGTCCAATTGGGGAGATGTTTTGTCTTCGGCATGGGAGCAAATGACTCCTTGAAGATAGAGACATAGATGTGACTGACTGGATTGATAGTACATCATACTAGAACCAAGAAGAATAGATCCTCAATCTGTTTATGGATTTATTCACTTGTGACATTCATAGTGTGGTGTACCTAAAACCTGAGTGGATGATGGATTATATATGAATTACTCGTACACTTTGATGCAAGTGAAAACCTAAGTTCATATAGACAAGGAACCGAAAGCTGGTGCGTTGGGTGTAATACTTCTATAGTATGAAGCATTATTCACAATATTGGAATTCATAGCCCGAGACATGGGTAAATTATATCCTCTCATTGGCATTACATGGTTGGTGGAAAGTAAACGTGGCCAAGGGTCGTTCGCCTTTGTGATAGATGACTTGATCACTATTTAGTACTGATTGAATTTTCATGAAGGAAGATATAATGGTTACCATGAGATAAAATAGGATCATATAGGGAGAATGAATATTGACCCAAAATGATTAAGAATATCCTATGAAAGGTTATTGGACGAGCATTGACCGAGTTGCTTTCGTAGTGGTATGTTGTTGGGGAGAGCTCAGTCACGATACTATAGTGGAATGACTTCACGACTAACTGAGTTTATAACTAATAGGCGAAAAGTTAAAACTTAATTATAAATCATTTGAGCCTCATTTACCTATGTCCAATCAGCCCCTCCGCTAGCTCGCTGAAACCAAAAATGAATTGCATGTTGAATCAAATGAACATAAATGAATAGAAATGGAGAAATAGAAAATATTTGAAAATGATTAAGGTTTTCTCCAAATTGAAAATGAAAATGGAGAAATGAAATCATTTGGAAATGAATTTTGTTTTCTCCAAAATGGAAATGGAAATGGAAATGGAAATGGAAATGAAAGCGAAAATGAGAAATCAATTCATTTAGAAATGAACAAAGAATTCTAAAAAATGATCGAAAAATTAAATTTATGTTTTTGAGCTATTTTAAAGCCCGAAAATGAAAATAAACCATATGGTCATAGTGAACAAGTTAAATGGTGAAATATTAAATACATTTTCTTGGAAATTTATTAGGGGTGAAATTGTCATAATTTTATCGAGGGTAAAATTGAGATGAGAAAAATATTTAATATAAACATTGAAGTTTATCCTGGGAAATAGAAAAACAAAACTAGGTTGGATCAAATTGCAAAGTACTGAGTTGAAAAGTCTAGGAAAGACTCATAATTGGTCCTGATGTGAATGAGGTTGAAAGTCCCCTCATGAAATATGAAGGAGCGGTGATAAACCATAAAAGTAACATATTTTAATCCCACATTTAGCATACTTCTGGATGATTTATTCCTTGATTCATGTAAAAAGTTGCTTTTAATCCTTTCTTTTCATGACTTATACTCAGGAAAGCACCCAAGAGATGTCACTGAATAACTATCAGTGGCAGGTTACAAGGACCAAACCAACAAAATCAGCCGAAGTTTTTAACCTCGATGCAGTAACCATGCTATCAACACAGTTAGAGATGATGAATAAAAAGCTTGATAGTTTGTGTTCTTTGTAGGCACATCCAGTAATGCAGTGCAACGCAAGTGGAACTGTGGCGAATCCTGAGTACCCACCCTACCAACCGGGCGCAGAGAGTGAACAGATGAACTATATTGGTAATAATTTCAGATCTAATAATAACCTTTATAGTAATACTTATAATCTAGGTTGGAGGAACCACCCAAAACTGTTTCCAAAACACTGAAACAAACCAACGAACATCGATTGAAGAGATCAAGAGCCAAGTTGGGGAAATTACTAAGTCAATTGGACAACTTGCAAATTTAATGTCCGAAAGACCGCAAAGGCGTCTACCAAGCAACACTGAGATTAACCCAAAGAAGCAAATCCAAGCCATCACAGCTCATGATAGTATAGGGTTAGATGAACCCAACTTAATACAAGGAAACAAGGTAAAAGAAGGTAAAGTAGAGGTAACACAGGAAAAGCCAAAACCGGTAATTAAGGAGTACCAACCTCGCATACCTTATCCCAAAGCGATGAAGAGAGATGATACAGAGGAACAGTTCGGTAAGTTTCTTAAACTTTTAAAGAAATTACATATCAACTTACCTCTTCTTGAAGCTCTTTCTCAGATGCCAGATTCGAGGAAATTTTTAAAACAGCTCTTGACGAACAAGCGCAAATTAGACGAAGAGCCACACGTAGAATTAAATGCAGTATGCTCAGCAATGTTACAGAATAGACTACCGCGGAAACAAAAAGATCCATGGAGTTTTACAATTCCATGTTTAATTGGTAGACTAACTGTTGATAATGTATTAGCTGATTTAGGGGCAAGTATAAATGTCATGCCTTATAAAATGTTTAAACAACTAGGTCTAGGGAAACCCAAACAAACTAGGATGAGCATTCAATTAGCTGATAAAACTATTAGAATTCCTAGGGGTATTATCGAAGACGTTCTTGTAAAAATTGATAAATTCGTTTTCCCAGTAGATTTTGTTATCTTAGACATGGATGAGGATAATTCGATTCCCTTAATTTTAGGAAGACCTTTTTTAGCAACTGCTCGAACTAAAATTGATGTTAGCACAGGAGAACTCATACTTCAGGTAGGTGATGAATCGAAGCTCTTGACTCGGCCAGGACAACAATTGATGAAGGTGAAAGAGCAAATTCAGTTGATAACCAGGTTGTTCAACTTTCACCACAAGAAACACCACAAGGATACAAACCTGAGCCAAATCATGGACCTCGTGCCAACACAGAAGAATTACACAAGGAGCGAAGCCTTAAGGGCGACAGATTAGAAGAGTGGAAGACACACTTTAAAGAGGAACCAGAACTGCACAAAGAAAAACCGAAGGAACCCCCAGAAGAGCTTATAGTAACATCAAACCACTTCAAAATGGGAGACCAGGTACTGTTAGATAAATCAGATTCTCGAATAACCATGTCAGACCTGAAAGCAAACGAAGAAATCCCGCTTGAGGTACACAATATCTTCCCATACGGAACAGTCGAGGTAAGCAACCCCATATTCGATACTTTTAAAGTACACGTTTCTCGACTCAAACTTTATCAAGAAAATAGAACTGTAAGCATGAGGGAAGATATTCAAACCTTTAAACCTTCCTGATTTTTCAAATATGAGGAAAGTCTAGCTTAAGACTATAAAAGAGCGCTTCTTGGGAGGCAACCCGAGCACTAACACAATTTATTTTCACATTTTGCTTTCAATTTATTTTCTTTTCTTCTTTTCTTTCTAAATACCTATTTGTAAACTAACCAAAAGTGCAGATTTCCAGACCACACGGTCTTGTACACGGCCGTGGCCGTGACTTTGTGGAAATACAGAATCTCCGTACTGACATAGCAGAGGCGGTACGAATCAAATCCTAACTAATTTTTGAAATCACGGACCTAACCACCCCACCACGGGTACCGATAAAGCGCCACGGCCGTGCGAGACGGCCGTAGACGACACTGACTTATCAGAAACGGGTGTGGCTGGCTGAAAAATGGGCATGGAAAATCAACATGCTTAGACATACGGCCGTAGGAGGCGGCCGTGTGAAACGACACGCCCTCGGTCCACGGGCGTGGGGAAGTACCAGAATTGAGCCTCTATTTAAACACCAACCCCCTCCCCATTCTTTTCATCTTTTCACTTTTTTTCTCATTCCTTTTTCTCTTAGAATTCTCCCCTCTCCATAACAAAGTCTCCAACCTCTTGAGCTACACATATCCATGTCGAAGAAGCGGAAGATGAAAAATGTAGTCTCCTCAAAGGAGACCTCGATACATAAGTTCATGCCGGTCGCTTCATCCAAACAACAAGCCAAGGGTCTTTGAGACCATTTAGTTTCTATTTTTCTTTTCCCTTTTGCTTCAATTTCTTCCCTTTGACTATCTTATGCTTAATTTAGTTTATTTTAAATTAATCTTTTAGTGCCAGGTTCGTCAGGCTGCTAGGAAATCACACCTTGGGAACCACGACCATCACCACCACAGCCTTCGAAGTACTAAAGGCTGCTTGGGAATCACGCCACTTCTGCCACCGCCAGCACCTCCGCAACCTAAGGAATGACACCCACCTCGCGAACCATCCAACAATAAGGACTCCTCGGTCCATCCATCTTTTCTTTTAATTTTATTTTACTTTCTATTTTCCTTCTCTTTAGTTTTCTTGTCCTTAATTATATATTTAGTTTATTTTAAATGTGTCTTAATAAATCCTGGCTAATTCTTCACGAGCTCCCCAATTTCTTCATCTAGCGCAGAGCTCGTTAGTAACCGCCATAACAAAAGTCGACACCTCCAATGTATTCTCCACATCCTCCAAGGAATCCATCCATAATTCAGGAAGTGCCATTTTTTCCCCTCTCTTTTGATTATCTAATAACTATTATTATCTATCTTTGTACGTTGAGGGCAATGTACATCGTAAGTCTGGGGGGTAAAAGTGCCTAGCTTTTTGCATTATTCTCACTCTCTGAGGATAAAAGTGCCAAACTTTTTTTCATTATTCTCAAATCCCTGAAGTATATTCTGTTCTTAAGTAATTTTCTAATATTACTAATTAGGATGAAATTTCTGATGAATTATGATCTTTATTGACGTGTTTCTGAGTAAGCCATAGTTAATTGTGCATTGATGATTACATTAGAAGAATATTAGAGAGTCAAGCATCATAAGTCTATTTTTCAGAATAATTTTTTTTGAATAGGTTGTCTACCTGAATCTGAATGTTACCTTGAAATTTAAAATTTACGAGGTTGATGTCAAAAACACCCATAATTTTTGTGAGATTTTGAGCCTTATAGAGCATATATTCTTTTTCATGCTCACTTTATTGATTATGAGTGTGTCAACATTGAACTGTTATTCTAGAACTTGCCTCAATTATACATGTTGAGACCACACCTATGATTTGATATACCAAGATGATAAAGGCACCTAGGTTTTAACCCACTCACTCCACTAAAAAGCCTACCTCCATAATTAACCCTAGTGAACCTCGTTGATCCTAACAACCCTTTTTATTGACTCACCCACTAATATTACCCCAAAACCCTTTGTATTTGTTATCACCATTCTTTTTGACGACCCTTATATCGAGATTTGATTTGATTAGTTACCTAATTATATTATTTCAGCAGTTGAATTTATCTTTTATTACTTGATTTGTTCTTAAAAAAAATTCGAAGTATATTCAGTATTAGTAATATGAAAAGTGAGCTTATACAGTTAAAAGTCTATTTATCAAAAGAAAAGCTCGTATTATTAGGATTATTACTTTTCAGTTGATGTAGTTACTTATTATTAGATAGGTAACTTGTCAGGTCAGTCTCGATTCTAACCTTCTGATTCAGCCTTTATCAACACCTTTAACCCTAGCCCCGTTACAACCCTGTTAAAGACCTTTTGATCTGTTTATCATCTCATTTTACAGTGGTGGAGATTTGATTTTCAGGCAAGCCTATGGGATTAACTTTTCAAGTTCGACTTATGAGTGCTCTTTTACTGAACCTTAAACACTTCGAGTGATTTGAGTGAATCTTTTGTGAGGATGTCAGTCCTTGTAGGTTTTGAATTAAGGGTAATTATTAAGGTAAGGGGAAACACCAACGTTTTCGTGAATACAAATGTATGACTTATATTGTTTGAACCTTTAGGACTCTTCGAGTTAGATCATCCATGTATAAATTATCTACAAATTATGATGAGACATTGTTGATAGGAATTATGAATCATGGAAAGTTCGTTTTAATTGTGAGTTGAGAATTTTGCTTGAAGACAAGCAAAAGCTTAAGTGTGAGGGTATGTGATAAACCGTAAAAGTAACATATTTTAATCCCACATTCAGCATACTTCCAGATGATTTATTCCTTGATTCATGTAAAAAGGTGCTTTTAATTCTTTCTTTTCATGACTTATACTCTGGAAAGCACCCAAGGATGGAAAGAATGATAAACGGGCCTAAAACTAACGAAATTAGGCCAAGGAGGAAATCGACACGGCCTAGACTTAAGCCCACACAGTCGTGCCTCATTGAGCATGTAATATCCAGGATTTAGGGGTAATGTATTTTCACTTGAATATGTGCAGTGGCATGTTGTGTGCTGTTTGTATGTGTTTTGGGAACTTCGCGAACTTTAGAATGTAGGAGAATGCCTTAGAAAAATATTTGATTTTTAATTTTTAAAAGGGAGCTAAGCAAGATTGGCCTTAACAAAAATTTGTATGAGGATTTAATCACAAGAATTCAGTTGGCAAAGTGGTAAGGAGCCGCCACTTAGGGCCTTAAGAAGTGACGCCACAAGCAGTGTGAGGGGGGCTTAGGTTCGAATCCCATGGATAGTCTTAAGGTGACTATTATTTTGCACTTGTATGGCATGTGACGGTCAAACTTTAATTAAGGTAAGGTTGGACTATTTTCTTTTATGGATAGTAGACTAAGGAAGAAGGCAAGTGCTAACTTAAGGTATGGAATCAAGAAGTTTTGGTATGATAAGGGGACATAAGGCTTGAAGTAAGGAATGATGTTTTGGAAATTTTTTTATGGCCTTTTGACCATGTATGTAGATAGCATAGGGGGCAAGGGGGTTGACCAAATTTTGAAAGGGATTAGGAGGAAGATTAGGAGGAAATAAGGAGGAAAATGTGGGATTTGTGATGAGAATGTGAGTTGGCCGGCCAAGGGATTTCTTTGATGACCATTTCGGTCATGTGGGTAGAGGGGAGTAGCCGAAATTCTCTTAAGAGGTTTAGGTGTTTATTTGTTCGGGTTTCTTCTTCTTTCTCTAGTGTGGTGCCGAAAGCTTAAGGCCGTCAAAGAGCCATTTTGGTCACTTTCTTTTGCCGATTTCCAACCTCATTCTCTCCTAAACTTTCACCTTTTTCTTTGTAACCAAACCACACCAAAATCTATTCTTTTTCTTCTATTGTTAGACTTTGGCCGAATCATCCATAGACCATGAGGGTCATTTGTTTCTTTTCTTTTCTATCTTATTTGTTTAAGGGTAAGCCGAATCTCCCTCTTGTCATCAAGCCAACTCGCATCACACTCCATCCCCTTCATTTCTTCTTTTCATATTTCATCAAAAGCCAAGAACATTTGATCTTAGCCGATTGTTCATCAAGTCGAATCTATAACCCCTTGCTGTTCTTTTCTTAAGCCGAAAGTTCCACTTCATTGTCACCTATTGAAACCGATTGCTCCTAAGCACCAAAAGCCTATCATCTTTCTCATCTGAATCGATTTCTCTACTGCAGGTTACCTTTGTCGATTTTCTTAGAGGTTATTGACCATTTGCGGTTTGGTCATTCTTTTTCGGTAAGGATCTCTTCTAGGCTAATTTCTTTTCCTTTATCTTTCTCTAACTGTCGAAAATCAAGACTCTAATCCTCCTAGTTTCTTTGGTCGTATCATGAAGGAAAGTTTTGGGGTTCTTCTGTAGCCGACGTTTAGGGGGAGATCATTCGGGATTTAAATATCCAAGGTAAGCAAGTGTAATATTAGGCCGAAGGCCATGTATTTTGGTTTATTAAAATGTTAGAAATCGAATCTAACATAAACCATGTAGGGATTTCGACATCTCCAAGGACATGTGATATTTCGGGTTCTAGACAATCAAGGTAAGGAGTCTTAATATGCGGCCAAAGGCCATATTGTCTATTAAGGTTGGTCGATTCTAACTATAATCTTTTAGGGGCAGTTCGATAAGGATAAGCATTTCATTGTTATTCTTGCTAGCGAGAGCGTTGGTATCGGTAGTATTGTAATCGCTGTTATCAGGTGTAGCCCTACACTAAAATTCCAATAAATCGATAATATTAATATTTGCATGTGTTAATAAGAAATATGTTTGATAATGGTTGCGGGTGCCATTCAGTGGTATATGATATTCAGGTACGTTAACCCCCTAATACTTCGTTAATAATGCTGTAAGCATAGATATGAAGTATGTATGATTCCGTTATGATTTTGGGGGTATATTGCATAAAATCTGAATAATATGTATGTGCAGGGGCATATGGGTGATTTTGATAAAGGGGAAGTGTTCCGGTGGTTTTTACTACATTATCCAGTGATTTCAATCACAAAAATATTATTCGACGACTTCGGTCACATATTATGATTCCGGTGACTTTGTCACAATTATCTGGTGGCCATGCCACAATATATAAGGGTGATGTGCAGTTGACTGCAGCGACTGCCTTCGATGGTGTGTAGCGGATGGAGGGTCGATTTAGTAATCCCCACGGTGTGATTGGCTGGTACGGGTGGTGTGTAGCGGATGGATGTTTAGGTGGGCTCGGGATTGCATTTCATTTTATATGTACATATGATTTAATTTGCTTGATTTTATATGTTATGGGCTTATGACTAAATGTGATTAAGATGGGCTTTGCCAAGAATGTTATCGCTAAGGCTATAATCGATTGGGGTTTTAGTGTATTGTTACACATTGAGTCTGTTGACTCACCCTTTGTGGGATATCATTTTCAGGTGATACACAGTGATTGGACTGGGTCAGCGAGGACTATGTGGTGGTCATTGCTCAACTCAATATTTCGGTTTTCCCTTTTTATTAAATTTTACTACAATTTCTTTTATTATTTCGGGATTTATTTTGGGTTATGTTTTTCTAATAAGGCCACCATTAGCTATGTTACTTATACGTTTTAAATTTTTTTTATTCTGTTACAATCAACTTCAACTAAGTAATTAAATATTTTCGATAACCGAATTAAATTGTTTTGACACCTAAACACCTATGGTTTTCAACTTAATAATAAGTTCTAAATTCGGTTCTTCTTTTGATTTATAAATTTTCTAAAATCATAAAGATAATGTTTTAATAAGATACAAACTTAAATCATAACACGGTTTTCAACAAGAACATACGTCAAATTTATTTTTCTTCGAAATCAACATGTTTTCCATCATAACATAAAACGAGTTTTTCTCAAGGAGCATGCCAAATTCGGTTGGGGCTTGTGGGCCGGGTTTGGGGTGTTTCAACTTGGTATCAGAGCCCAGTTTTAAACACTCGGCCTTGGGTTTTGAAGCCCACAACGTTTTCAAAATTGAGCCCAATTGAGTTTCGAAAAGTTTTGGTTAAACTGGTTTTTATGGAAGTATGGCACCCGAGTCCTCGGCCTAGGTCCGCTAGGTAAGTTCTTTTGTTGATAAATTGATGTGAGTATGTTAATGTATGATACTTTAGTTATAAGCCTAAGGAAACTATACTTTAGAGACACGGACCCTAGGTATATGTGTACTTCTACGGAAAAACCACTGATTAAAACTCTGTTGCATAAAATTTTCTTTAAACAAGAAAGTGAAAAGACGCTAATGCATAAAATTTTCGTAAAAATAGATAAGACGCGAAGTAGACATGAGTTCTAGGGGACGTGGTCGTCGTGGACGTGGTAGATGCAGAATGGCTGTGTCGGAACCAGTTGGGTCTGGACAAGGTTCCGAGAATGATGCACCGCCACCGGCTGTAGGGGCAGAATTTCAAGAGCAAACAGGAGGAGATGACGCAGTATCGCAGGCTATGCTGCGAGTTTTAGAGCGAGTAGTAGGAGCTAGTATGGGAAATGGGGCTCGGAAGTCAGTGGCTGAGAGACTTAGATCAAATGGAGTGGAGGTTTTTAGGGGAGTATCTGGGGTAGCTCCGAATGTAGCGGAGTACTGGTTAGAGGCAGTCGAGAGGATCATGGACGATTTGGACTGCACTGCTGAGGAAAAGCTGAAAGGTGCTATTTCGCTACTTCGAGATGAGGCCTACCAGTGGTGGCTCACTGTCAAGGAGAGTACCCCTGCGGATCGAGTGGATTGAGGGTATTTTAAGGTTAAGTTTGAGGGAAAATATGTTGGAGCTAGCTACATAGACTCTCAGAGAAAAGCATTTCTAAATTTAGTGCAAGGAAATAAGTCGGTAGCTGAGTATGAAGCGGAGTTTTTGCGGCTTAGTCGGTATGCCAGAAGGATAGTAGCTACTGATTACGAGCGGTGTGTTAGATTTGAGGATGGCTTGCGAGATGAGCTGCGAGTGTTGATTGCTCCGCATCGAGAGAGGGACTTTGCAGTTTTGGTGGATAGGGCATGGATAGCTGAAGAAGTTAAGCGGACTGAAAGACAGAACCGAGACAGAGGTCAGAATAGGAATAAGAGGAGCTTTGGGTTTTCAGGGTCATCCAGGAATTTTCAAAAGAAACCTAGAGTTGATGGGCCGCGAGGTCAGCAGGTTGCTACGAGAGGACAGTACCGTACTTGTGCTCAGTGTGGAAAGATGCACCTGGGAGAACATTGGAAAAAGACAGGAGGATGTTTTAAGTGCGGGTCCAAGGATCATATGATTAGGGATTGCCCGATGGATACAGATAGGAACCGCTCAGCAGGTCAGCAGGCTGACAGAGGTGGACAGCAGCCGTTGAGGGGTCGTGGTTTGAATGACAGAGGTAATGGTTCTGGTAGAGGTCGCGGGACCCGAGGCAGAGGTAGTGGTAGCACTGAGGCTAGACAGCTAGGTCTGGTATATGCAGTTCGTCGGAGGGAGGATAGCAATGCACCTGATGTCATAACGGGTACGTTCCTTATTTCTGGGTTACCCTTTATTGCTTTGATAGATATAGGGTCAACTCATTCATACATCGCTAGTGAAGTATCTGGAACTCTGCATGTGAACTCTGAAACTGTACCTAGGAAGATGATCGTACTTAGTCCGTTAGGGCAGACTGCAGTAGTAGATAAGCTCTTTAAGGAAGTGCCTTTAGAAGTTCAGAGGATGCAGTTTCCGGCTGACTTAATGGAGTTGCCATTCGGGGAATTTGACCTAATCTTAGGCATGGACTGGCTAGTGAAGTACCGTGCGAATGTGGATTGTGCTACTAAGCGCTTGTCATTGAGAACCTCTGACGACAATGAAGTTGTGGTGATGGGCGAGAGACAGAATTACTTGTCAAATGTAGTATCTGCCCTTAAGACAGAAAAGATGGTAAGAAAGGGATGTGTAGCTTTTCTGATGTTGGTTAGTGCCTTGGAGGTTAAGGAAGCAACTGTTGAAGAGGTCAAGACTGTAAGAGAATTCGTGGATGTCTTCCCGGAAGAACTTCCAGGATTGCCTCCGGATCGTGAGGTGGAATTTGGGATTGACTTATTGCCTGGAACGACGCCAGTATCTATCGCTCCGTACAGAATGGCACCAAAGGAGTTGGTTGAGCTTAAGGCTCAGATTCAAGAGTTACTTGATCGTGGGTTTATTCGACCTAGTGTGTCTCCATGGGGAGCACCAATTCTATTTGTAAAGAAGAAGGATGGGACGATGCGGATGTGCATAGATTACCGGCAGTTGAATAAGCTGACCATCAAGAACAAGTACCCTCTGTCGAGGATCGATGACTTGTTCGATCAGCTTAAGGGAGCTGCTGTATTTTCAAAGATAGATCTCAGGTCAAGGTATCATCAGCTTAAAGTGAAGGAAGCGGATATCCATAAGACAGCTTTCCGAACAAGATATGGGCATTATGAGTTCTTAGTAATGCCATTCGATTTGTCGAACGCCCCAGCTGCATTCATGGATATGATGAACCGGGTTTTCCAACCCTACTTGGATCGGTTCGTCGTTGTGTTCATAGACGACATCCTAGTGTATTCCAAGTCTGAGATAGAGCATGTTGAGCACCTTCGGATAGTGTTGTAAGCGTTAAGGGAGAAGAAGCTTTATGCCAAATTCAGCAAGTGTGAATTTTGGCTGAAGGAAGTTGCGTTCTTAGGGCATGTGGTGTCTGCAGAAGGGATAAGGGTGGATCCTCGGAAGATTGAGGTAGTGTTAGATTGGAAACCACCTAAGTCTGTAGCTGAGGTTCGTAGTTTCTTAGGATTAGCAAGCTACTACAGAAGATTCGTCGAAGGATTTTCATCGTTAGCTGCACCTTTCACGAAGTTCTTGAGAAAGGAGGTACCTTTCGTATGGGCAGATAAGCAGCAAGAGAGCTTTGAGAAGCTTAAAAGGGTTTTGACTGAAGCTCCGGTTTTGATTCAGCCTGAGGCAGGGAAGGATTTTGTGGTATATTGTGATGCTTCTAACACAGGATTAGGATGTGTTCTGATGCAAGACGGGAAGGTAGTCGCTTATGCGTCTCGACAATTAAGGCCACATGAGGTTAACTATCCGACGCATGACTTGGAGTTGGCAGCGGTAGTCTTTGCTCTTAAGGTGTGGAGGCATTATCTGTATGGAGAAAAGTCAGTGATTTACACGGACCACAAGAGTCTTAAATATCTGCTGACTCAGAAGGAGCTGAATCTGAGACAGTGAAGATGGGTAGAGTTGTTGAAAGACTACGATTGTTCTATAGAGTATCACCCGAGCAAGGCGAATGTAGTGGCAGATGCCTTAAGTCGGAAAGTGGTGTCGGATCTAAGGGCGATGTTTGCACATCTTAGTCTTTATGACGACGGAAGCTTGCTGGTAGAATTGCAAGTAAAGCCTACGTGGTTGAGTCAGGTGAAAGAAAGACAGTTGGTAGACGATGATCTAAGTGTTAAGCTACGGCGTTAACAGCGATGGAGTTTTGTGTTTCAAGGGTAAGGTCTGTATGCCGAAGGATAAGGAGCTGAGGCAGAGAATTCTTCAGGAATCGCATAGTAGCCCTTATGCTATGCATCCTGGAGGAAGTAAGTTATACAGAGATTTACGGGATCAGTTTTGGTGGCCTGGTCTTAAGCGGGAAGTTACAGAATTTGTAGGGAAGTGCTTAACGTGTTAGCAAGTTAAGGCTGAACACCAAGTTCCGTCAGGATTGCTTCAGCCGATAAAGATTCCGCAGTGGAAGTGGGAGCGAATCACCATGGATTTTGTTAGTGGGCTTCCCCTTACGCCTACTAAGAAAGACTCGGTATGGGTGATAGTGGATCGATTGACGAAGTCTGGACATTTCATACCAGTGCGGGTTGATTACTCTTTGCAAAAATTGGCAAAGTTGTATGTGGCAGAGATTGTAAGGTTGCATGGAGTG
The DNA here is from genome assembly GCA_005393395.2 of Gossypium australe. Classification (NCBI taxonomy): domain Eukaryota; kingdom Viridiplantae; phylum Streptophyta; class Magnoliopsida; order Malvales; family Malvaceae; genus Gossypium; species Gossypium australe. The sequence continues at coordinate 28,997,916 of CM016620.1, read as the reverse complement.
CCGGTGTCGATTATTTCGGACAGGGATCCGAGGTTTACGTCTCGGTTCTGGAAAGCATTACATCAGGCTTTAGGCACCAGATTGGACTTCAGTACGGCATTTCATCCACAGTCGGACGACCAGTCTGAGCGAGTAATCCAAGTGTTAGAGGATATGTTAAGGGGATGTGTGATAGATTTTAGAGGAAGCTGGGAGGAGTTCTTACCTTTAGCGGAATTTGCGTACAACAACAGTTATCAAGCCAGTATTCGGATGGCACCGTATGAAGCGCTGTATGGACGGAAGTGTCGCACTCCTACGTGTTGGACAGAATTGGGAGAACGTCATGTTTTGGGTCCGGAGATGGTGGCAGAATCTGAAGAAAAGGTTAAGGTAATTCGGGCTCGGTTAAAGGAGGCATCTGACAGCTAAAAGTCGTACGCAGATCTTAAGCGGAAGGAAATAGAGTTTGTTGTGGGAGATCAAGTATTTCTTAAAGTGTCGCCATGGAAAAAGGTAATGAGATTTGGTCGCAAAGGAAAGTTAAGTCCCAGGTTTATAGGACCTTATCGAGTTTTGAAGTGGGTTGGACCAGTGGCATATCAGTTAGAGTTGCCTTCGGAGTTGAAGCAGATGCACGATGTGTTCCATGAGGAGGTAGAACTAAGACTAGATTTGTCTTACGAGGTAGAGCCAATTCAAATTTTGGAACGGGATGTGAACATGTTACGGAGGAAGTCAGTTCCTCTCGTCAAAGTGTTATGGCGTAACCATGGATCGGAAGAAGCTTCGTGGGAGCCGGAGGAAGTAATGCGACAGCAATACCCTCACTTATTCTAGCCAGGTAATTTCGAGGTCGAAATTTTTTTAAAGAGGGTAGAACTGTAATATCCAGGATTTAGGGGTAATGTATTTTCACTTGAATGTGTGTAGCGGCACGTTGTGTGTTGTTTGTATGTGTTTTGGGAACTTCGGGAACTTTAGAATGTAGGAGAATGCCTTAGAAAAATATTTGATTTTTAATTTTTAAAAAGGAGCTAAGCAAGATTGGCCTTAAGAAAAATTTGTATGAGGATTTAATCACAAGAATTCAGTTGGCAAAGTGGTAAGGAGCCGCCACTTAGGGCCTTAAGAAGTGACGCCACAAGCAGTGTGAGGGGGGCTTAGGTTCGAATCCCATGAATAGTCTTAAGGTGACTTTTATTTTGCACTTGTATGGCATGTGACGGTCAAACTTTAATTAAGGTAAGGTTGGACTATTTTCTTTTATGGATAGTAGACTAAGGAAGAAGGCAAGTGCTAACTTAAGGTATGGAATCAAGAAGTTTTGGTATGATAAGGGGACATAAGGCTTGAAGTAAGGAATGATGTTTTGGAATTATTTTTTATGGCCTTTTGACCATGTATATAGACGGCATAGGGGGCAAGGGGGGTTGGCCGAATTTTGAAAGGGATTAGTAGGAAGATTAGGAGGAAATAAGGAGGAAAATGTGGGATTTGTGATGAGAATGTGAGTTGGCCGGCCAAGGGATTTCTTTGATGACCATTTCGGTCATGTGGGTAGAGGGGAGTAGCCGAAATTTTCTTAAGAGGTTTAGGTGTTTAATTTTTCGGGTTTCTTCTTCTTTCTCTAGTGTGGTGCCGAAAGCTTAAGGCCATCAAAGAGCCATTTTGGTCACTTTCTTTTGCCGATTTCCAACCTCATTCTCTCCTAAACTTTCACCTTTTTCTTTGTAACCAAACCACACCAAAATCTATTCTTTTTCTTCTATTGTTAGACTTTGGCCGAATCATCCATAGACCATGAGGGTCATTTGTTTCTTTTCTTTTCTATCTTATTTGTTTAAGGGTAAGCCGAATCTCCCTCTTGTCATCAAGCCAACTCGCATCACACTCCATCCCCTTCATTTCTTCTTTTCATATTTCATCAAAAGCCAAGAACATTTGACCTTAGCCGATTGCTCATCAAGCCGAATCTATAACCCCTTGCTGTTCTTTTCTTAAGCCGAAAGTTCCACTTCATTGTCACCTATTGAAACCGATTGCTCCTAAGCACCAAAAGCCTATCATCTTTCTCATCTGAACCGATTTCTCTACTGCAGGTTACCTTTGTTGATTTTCTTAGATGTTATTGACCATTTGCGGTTTGGTCATTGTTTTTCGGTAAGGATCTCTTCTAGGCTAATTTCTTTTCCTTTATCTTTCTTTGACTGTCGAAAATCAAGACTCTAATCCTCCTAGTTTCTTTGGTCGAATCATGAAGGAAAGTTTCGGGGTTCTTCTGTAGCTGACGTTTAGGGGGGAGATCATTCGGGATTTAAATATCCAAGGTAAGCAAGTGTAATATTAGGCCGAAGGCCATGTATTTTGGTTTATTAAAATGTTAGAAATCGAATCTAACATAAACCATGTAGGGTTTTCGACATCTCCAAGGACATGTGATATTTCGGGATCTAGACAATCAAGGTAAGGAGTCTTAATATGCGGCCAAAGGCCATATTGTTTATTAAGGTTGGCCGATTCTGACTATAATCTTTTAGGGGCAGTTCGATAGGGATAAGCATTTCATTGTTATTCTTGCTAGCGAGAGCGTTGGTATCGGTATTGTAATCACTGTTATCAGGTGTGTAGCCCTAAACTAAAATTCCAATAAATCGATAGTATTAATATTTGCATGTGTTAATAAGAAATATGTTTGATAATGGTTGCGGGTACCATTCAGTGGTATATGATATTCAGGTACGTTAACCCCCTAATACTTCGTTAATAATGCTGTAAGCATGGATATGAAATGTGTATGATTCCGTTATGATTTTGGGGGTATATTGCATAAAATCTGAATAATATGTATGTGCATGGGCATATGGGTGATTTTGATAAAGGGGAAGTGTTCCGGTGGTTTTTACCACATTATCCGGTGATTTCGATCACAATAATATTATTCAGTGACTTCGGTCACATATTATGATTTCGGTGACTTTGTCACAATTATCTGGTGGCCATGCCACAATATATAAGGGCGATGTGCAGTTGACTGCAGCGACTGCCTTCGATGGTGTGTAGCGGATGGAGGGTCGATTTAGTAATCCCCACAGTGTGATTGGCTGGTACGGGTGGTGTGTAGCGGATGGATGTTTAGGTGGGCTCGGGATTGCATTTCATTTTATATGTACATATGATTTAATTTGCTTGATTTGATATGTTATGGGCTTATGGCTAAATGTGATTAAGATGGGCTTTGCCAAGAATGTTATCGCTAAGGCTATAATCGATTGGGCTTTTAGTGTATTGTTACATATTGAGTCTGTTGACTCACCCTTTGTGGGATATCATTTTCAGGTGATACACAGTGATTGGACCGGGTCAGCGAGGACTATGTGGTGGCCATTGCTCAACTCAGTATTTCGGTTTTCCCTTTTTATTAAATTTTACTACGCTTTCTTTTATTATTTCGGGATTTATTTTGGGTTATGTTTTTGTAATAAGGCCATCATTAGCTATGTTACTTATACGTTTTAAATTTTTTTTATTCTGCTACGATCAACTTCAACTAAGTGATTAAATATTTTCGATAACCGAATTAAATTGTTTTGACACCTAAACACCTATGGTTTTCAACTTAATAATAAGTTCTAAATCCGGTTCTTCTTTTGATTTATAAATTTTCTAAAATCATAAAGATAATGTTTTAATAAGATACAAACTTAAATCATAACACGGTTTTCAACAAGAACATACTTCAAATTTATTTTTCTTTGAAATCAACATGTTTTCCATAATAACATAAAACGAGTTTTTCTCAAGGAGCATGCCAAATCCGGTCGGGGCTTGTGGGCCAGGTTTGGGGTGTTTCAGAGCAACTAGAACACGGCCTGATCCTGATTCACATGGTCGTGCCCCATTAAAGAAATTCGAACACGGCTTATAGACCATTCATAGCCATGACTTGTATCCGTTCCAGAGATAAAGGACTTAAGGATTAATGCATGAAAGGTTAATCACAAAAGGTTATGTCGAATCATGACTTCTTATAACTTAGGTAGCAATGATGCATTGCTAGATGCCACTCATTGTTTGTGACAATAGAATCGTTCTAGTATTACTGCTAACGTTGCAAGAACCTACAGGGTCACGCCCTATGGTTGAAATGAACGGAATAAAATATAGTTGGTATTGTGTTTGGTTGTCACATGAATTAAATTAATTAAAGAATTAATTTAATTGGGCAATCAAATATTGAACATATTATATGTACAAGGATGTTGTACACATAATGATAACATAATTTTATTAATATATGAATTTGATTCATATATAAATTTAAATAAATATAGTTTACCGAAATCCTTATTATAATTAATGTAATTATAATTTTCGGATATAATTAATGTAATTATAATTTTTGGTTAAAAACTTTATTGTATTTATTTAATCTTATAATACATTCAAGAGATATCAATTATAAAAGGCCCAATTAAAAGGATACCAATTATAAAAGGCCCAATTAAAAGGACACCCATTATAAAAGGTATTAAAAGGAGACAAAGCAATAGTAGAAAACCCTAAGTGATTGCTTGTTAGGTCTAGCAGCCGTCAAGCAAATAAACCTCCAAAACAGTTTTGGAGATTTCTTCCGTTCATAGCCAAAACGTAGAGGCCAACATCGGAAAAGGTTGTGGCTTGATTCGATAGTAGATCAAAACTCTTGTTGCCAAGGCGTCGCTGTCTACTCAGATTGAAGTTTTGGTAATTTTGAAACCTTTATTTCACCCCGATTCGTTCCTCACACATGGATTCATGGTTTGGATCGTAGGATCTAATTTTATTTTGCTGCGCCACGGGGCACCGGGGTTCCAACAGTGGTATCAGAGCCACTTGTGTGATACGAACTCGGGTTTAAATACTTGGGTGATGCAATTGTATGAGATCCATGTTTTGATTTTGTTGTATTTTCGATTGTTTAAATCGTTTAAGCATAACCTGATAGTTCTTCCTTTCGATAATTAATTAAATGTTAATCATGGTGTTGTGGCCTATTCGATTTTATGTTATTATTGTTAACTATTAACAAATCTGCAATAATATGATGCTCGTATTTACAGTTTCCAGTAAGAGTTAACTAGCTATCGGAACAAGAGTTGTTCCGATATGAAACCTCAAGGATTAAAATACTAAAGACACGATTCTGTGTATAAAAGTTATCAAATCGTGAGGTTTCATTTGACTGGGGTATGTGATTCGTACCGCGGGCCTTCGGCCCGCTTCCTCCGACTGCCTCAGACCCCATCTTCTTATTATGGTAAGTTTTGTTAATAAAAGAAATTTATAAACTTGATGGGCCATAAAAGGTTGAAAGGATATTTTATAATTCACCTTAGCAAAAAACATTGAATTATGTATGCTATTTTTGACATGCACGGTGTTTGAAATGCATAGTTATAGCCCAATGACCCATTCGATAAAAGGTTGTATTTTTTTAAAATACGGCCTGCGTGTCGTGCCTTACTACTATTCTCTTGTATGTCTCTTCTCATCTTATTCCCTCGTATGTAAAACGAGTTTCTGCATATTGTAATTTGCAAGAGTTGCTGTGGGCCAAACAAGAAGGAAGGTGGGACAATTATTGTGGATTGATAGCTTGTGAAAGGGCTTACACCTTTAGGTTTCTTTTTGGTTTTCCCATTGGCTTGGGTTGAACCACCTTAGTTTATGGGCTATAACTATTGCATTTATTTATTGCTTTATTTATTCATGTATGAGATGCTATGGATGTCTAAAGCATGCCAATTATATATATATATATTAAAACATGATGATAATAAACCCTATTAATTGATGAGATCGATTAGAAGACTAAATGGGCTAAAGTAGACCATAATTGGTGAGATGCAACAACCTTAATAAAATCCCTCTATTAAAATATTAAGTCAACATGGCCTTCCAATTTTGCCCTCGTTAAGGCCTCGATCAATACTATGTAGGTTCTGCCAAAGCGAAGTACTAGTATTTATCTTGGTTAAACGCGAAGAATAAACAAGTGATATTCGCTGGTTAAAAAAAAATTGGTTAATGACTTAACTAGATTACTCTAATAGGATTAGAAACCTAGAGGCAAGTAAATTGGATAAATCATAAGATGATTAGAACAAGAGTTATTCACCAAATATTAGGAGTTACATATGATGTAATTAGCAAATGTTGCTTACCTAAATAACCATAATCTTAAGAGTAAAGCCAAAGATGACTTAAGAGGTGGTGAAATATGGATCCTTAACCTACTAGAAATACTTTTAAGAAAGTTTTTCCGAAATTAATATACGAGGGTTATTAATTTTGAAATAAAATAGTGGGAATATCATTTAATAAAGTCTTTTTAATGATTGATATAAAATTGGTAAATTTACTCACATGCATATTTAATTGTTGTAGATATATTATGGCTGCAAATACTAGCACACTCTCATTGCGATCGGTCCTTGAGAAGGACAAATTGAATGGTTTGAATTTTCTTGATTGGTTCTGTAACTTGAGGATTGTCCTTAAACAAGAACGGGAATTATATGTCATTGAATAACCACTTCCTAATGAACCACCCGCTAATGCCTCGAGGACTGATAGAGATGCTTACAAGAAGTATCTCGATGACATGATAGAGGTTGGATGTCTTATGCTTGCCACTATGAATCCTGAACTTCAGAAGCAATATGAGGACATGGTTGCTTATGATATGATCGAGCACCTGAAAGAACTTTATCAGGGGCAAGCACGGCAAGAGAGTTTGATATCTCTAAGGCCCTATTCCAATGTAAGTTGGCTGAAGGAAGCCCAGTAGGACCTCATGTCCTTAAGATGATTGGTTATATTGAAAGCCTGTCTAAGCTTGGGTTTCCATTGAGCCAAGAGTTGGCCACTGATCTTATTTTACAATCGTTGCCGGATAGCTACAGCCAGTTTGTCCTCAATTTCAATATGAATGAAATTGACAAGACTCTACCACAATTGCTCAGTATGTTACGAACTGCTGAAGGCAACTTGAAAAAGGTTGGACCCAAGCCCATACTGATGGTCCGTAATAACAAGGGCAAGGGAAAGGCCAAAGTTCAAACAAAGCCCAAGGGCAAAGGTAAGCCCAAACTTGGAAAAGGAAAGGCTACACTGAAACCTAAAGGTGGGGTGTCTAAGGAAGGAAACTGCTTTCATTGTGGTGTGACTGGACATTGGAAACGGAACTGCCTTGTCCATCTTGAGGAAGTCAAGAAGGCTAAAGCAAGCGGAATGTCTGCTTTAGGTATTTATGTTATTGATATTAATTTATCAACTACTACTTCTTGGGTATTAGATACTGGTTGTGGTTCTCATATTTGTACTTCTATACAGGGACTACAAAGGAGTAGGACTCTGGCTAGAGGAGATATGGACCTACGAGTTGGAAATGGAGCAAAAGTTGCTACATTAGCTGTAGGAACATATACTTTATCTTTGCCTAGTGGACTTGATTTATGTTTAGAGGATTGTTATTTTGTGCCCAATTTGACTAAAAACATTATTTCAATTTCTTGTTTAGACAAAATTGGTTTTGAGATCATTATTAAGGATAATTGTTGTTCATTTTATCTCAATAATGTTTTCTATGGTTCGATACAATTGATTAATGGCCTCTATATTTTAGATCAAACGAATCTCATTTACAACATAAATACTAAAAGATCTAAAATAAATGACTCAAATCAAACTTATCTTTGGCATTGTCGTTTGGGCCACATAAGTGAGAAACGCATATCCAAACTCCATAAAGATGGTCTTTTGAATTCATTAGTTTTTGAACAATTTGAAGTATGTGAATCTTGCTTATTGGGAAAAATGACTAAATCTCCTTTTACTGGAAAAAGTGAACGAGCTAGTGATTTATTGGGCCTAATACATTCTGATGTATGTGGACCAATAAATACACAGGCCAGAGGTGGATTTCACTACTTCATTACTTTCACTGATGATTTCAGTAGATATGGATATGTTTATCTCATGCGCCATAAATCTGAGTCCCTTGAAAAGTTCAAGGAATTCAAAAATGAAGTACAAAATCAACTAGGCAAAACTATCAAGTCACTTCGATCTGATCGAGGTGGAGAGTATTTGAGCCTAGAGTTTGATGATCTTTTGAAAGAATGTGGGATTGTCTCACAACTTACTCCTCCTAGTACTCCTCAATGGAATGGAGTATCTGAGAGAAGAAATCGAACTTTGTTAGACATGGTTCGATCCATGATGAGTCATGCTAATCTACCGACTTCCTTTTGGGGACATGCACTTGAGACAGCTGCTTTCACACTAAATCGTGTTCCATCTAAATCAGTTCAAAAGACACCATATGAGATGTGGACTGGGAAATGTCCTAGTATGTCTTTTATGAAAATTTGGGGTTCTGAAGCTTATGTTAAACGTCAGACGTCTACTAAGCTTGAACCCAAATCTGAAAGGTGTATTTTTGTGGGGTATCCAAAAGAAACCAAAGGATATTATTTCTTTAATCCCACTGAGAACAAAACGTTTGTTGCTCAGACCGGTGTCTTCCTAGAGAGAGAATTTACTTCTAGAAAAGGAAGTGGGAGAAAGATTGAACTTGAAGAAGTTCGAGAATCACAAGATACCACTGAACCAGAGATTGAACAAAAGCGAATTCCACAAGAAATTGAGGAACAAACAACTGTTGTAGAAACACAACCACCGCGCAGATCTTTAAGAGAACGTCGTACACCTGAGAGATATGGATTTCTCATTACAACGCATGGTGACGTTCTTCTTATAGATCAAAATGAGCCTAGGACTTATCAAGAAGCGGTGACGAGCCCAGACTCTGAGAAATGGCTTGAGGCCATGAGATCTGAGATGGATTCCACGTATGAAAACCAAGTATGGACTTTGATTGACCCACCCGAAGGGGTTAAACCTATAGGGTGCAAATGGGTTTTCAAAAAGAAAACTGACATGGATGGTAATGTACAAACATACAAAGGGCGATTAGTCGCTAAAGGTTTTCACCAAATTCATGGTGTTGACTATGATGAAACCTTTTCTCCTGTAGCTATGTTTAAATCCATCAGGATCTTGCTCGCCATAGCTACATTTCATGATTATGAAATCTGGTAGATGGACGTCAAAACAGCTTTCCTTAATGGGAAACTTGAAGAGGATGTGTATATGACACAACCTGAAGGTTTTGTAAATCCAAAGGATGCTAGAAAGATATGTAAGCTACAAAGATCCATTTATGGATTAAAGCAAGCTTCTCGAAGTTGGAATCTTCGTTTTAACGATGCAATCAAAGAGTTTGGTTTTATCAAAAATGAAGATGAACCATGTGTTTACAAGAAAGTTAGTGGGAGCACTATCACATTCTTGGTACTATATGTGGGTGACATACTTATCATGGGAAATGACATACCTACCTTGCAGTCTATTAAGACTTGGTTAAGAAGTTGTTTTTCTATGAAGGACTTGGGCGAAGCCACTTACATCTTAGGAGTCAAGATCTATAGAGATAGATCAAGACGACTACTAGGTCTAAGCCAAAATACATACATAGATAAAGTACTGAAAAGGTTCAGTATGGAAGAATCTAAAAGAGGATTCCTACCTATGAGACATGGTATTTCACTCTTGAAGGAAATGTTTCCTTCAACTCCACAAGAGAGAGAACGTATGAGTAAAATTCCATATGCTTCCGCTATTGGATCTATCATGTATGCTATGTTATGTACCCGTCCAGATGTCTCGTATGCCTTAAGTATGACGAGCAGGTATCAAGTAGATCCCGGTGAAGGTCACTGGACTACAGTCAAGAGTATCCTTAAGTACTTAAGAAGAACTAAGGATACGTTCCTATTATATAGAGGTGAGGAAGAGTTAAGTGTAAAAGGTTACATTGATGCCAGCTTCCAAACCGACAAGGACGATTCTCAATCGCAATCAGGTTTTGTGCTTTGCCTTAATGGTAGTGCCTTGAGCTGGAAGAGTTCAAAGCAAAGTACAATAGCCGATTCTACAACAGAGGCTGAGTATATTGTAACTAGTGAGGCAGCAAAGGAAGCTGTTTGGATCAAGAAGTTCATTACTGGACTAGGGGTTGTGCCTAGCATATCAGATGCTATAGAACTCCGATGTGAGTTGTATATTTTGATACAGTCAAACGTACACCGTAACAGGTTGTTCTATAAAGGCTGATGTTGGATATACCACAATCTATGTAGAGGGATATGGTTGATCAATAAAGGATCAGTCCCTCCTACATAATAGGAATAATATCTTAGGCCACTTGATTGAGTGAGACTAGAAATGCATGGCCATGCTCAAATAAGTTGATATGAGATGTCATACTAATTTGTATATCATAGTTTACTCAAGATATCAAGAAACATGGGATGGACTATGCAAGTGTGACTATCCCATGACTTGTATCCGTTCCAGAGATAAAGGACTTAATGCATGAAAGGTTAATCACAAAAGGTTATGTCGAATCATGACTTCTTGTAACTTAGGTAGCAATGATGCATTGCTAGATGCCACTCATTGTTTGTGACAATAGAATCGTTCTAGTATTACTGCTAACGTTGCAAGAACTTACAGGGTCACACCCTATGGTTGAAATGAACGGAATAAAATATAGTTGGTATTGTGTTTGGTTGTCACATGAATTAAATTAATTAAAGAATTAATTTAATTGGGCAATCAAATATTGAACATATTATATGTACAAGGATGTTGTACACATAATGATAACATAATTTTATTAATATATGAATTTGATTCATATATAAATTTAAATAAATATAGTTTACCGAAATCCTTATTATAATTAATGTAATTATAATTTTCGGATATAATTAATGTAATTATAATTTTCGGTTAAAAACTTTGTTGTATTTATTTAATCTTATAATACATTCAACAGATACCAATTATAAAAGGCCCAATTAAAAGGATACTAATTATAAAATGCCCAATGAAAAAGACACCCATTATAAAAGGTATTAAAAGGAGACAAAGCAATAGTAGAAAACCCTAAGTGATTGCTTGTTAGGTCTAGCAGCCGTCAAGCAAATAAACCTCCAAAACAGTTTTGGAGATTTCTTCTGTTCATAGTCAAACCGGGTGGATTACGTAGAGGCCGACATCGGAAAAGGTTGTGGCTTGATTCGACAGTAGATCAAAACTCTTGTTGCCAAGGCGTCTACTCATATTGAAGTTTTGGCAATTTCGAAACCTTGATTTCACCCCGATTCATTCCTCACACATGGATTCATGGTTTGGATCGCCGGATCTAATTTTATTTTGCTGCGCCATGGGGCACCGGGGTTCCAACAATTCTTCTTTTTTCTCTAATTCACGAGTACAGAGAGGCTCAGGGGCTTACCAGCTTACTAAATTCTCTACTTTCTAGACTCGAGTCTCACATTCACTACCCCATGGAGAGCTTCCTTAATTTTCCTTTTTTTTTGGAGAAATCAAAAAAGACTATGCAGATGAGAAGAAAATATAACAGAACTGAGAAGTACAATTCCTCTTTTAAATGAGGCATCTCGCCTATAAATAATCCTTCTCGCACGGTCACCAAAGTCCTTATTTAACCATCTATCTACAATCATTTTGTTTTCCACTAAAGGTCCAACCGATTCCAACTTAACCAAACTAGAATTGGATCTTGACTAGCTACCAACCTGCCACAAAATTTTCTCATCTTTCTAGTAGAGTCTGCCAACTTACTATTTTATTCAATTAACTCTCCACCTTTCCTTAAGTTCGGGACTTGAATGAAATTTGGGTGTGACAACTCCCCACGCTTAAAGAATATTTCATCCTCAAAATTTCACCTCACTTAAACACAAATTTACCTTAAATTTATCCGCTTGAATGGTATATTGTTTATACCCTGTGCGAAGTGGATAACTGCATAAGGATAGCCTCACATTTAACTTGGAAAAGTCTCTAATTTACTCCTTGAGCCAGATAGTTGTTCAATCTTATGCCAATTGGCGGGTTCTATACTGATGAAGACCAACTGGTAGGTACCTGATAGACATCTAGATCTTAGTTGGAGGGATAATCCAAACCTCAAATTGGAAGGCAACCAAGGACTTGCAAATCAAACTCAAACTCGAAAAAACCGTCATTTCCAACCTCCACCATTGCAACAAATATTTATGGAAAATGACCATGCTACATGTGGTTAGCGATTCGGTTGACTAGAAGGGAGATGAAAGCAATGAAAAAGGAAAATCGACCAGTCCAAACTATGTGTGGACAACTTGAATCCCAAATGGATAGCCTCTATGACCAACTGAGCCAATTAATGGCGATGTTCCAAAACAAAAATGGCCAATGTCTCCCTAATAACATGGGGACCACCCTCGAAGAAATGAGAAGGAGCATGTAAAGGCAATCGCTTTACGATTGGGCAAGGAATTAAAAACACCCAACAGCCCATCCCTTAAGAAGGAGAGATTCCCGAGGATGTTGACAAACGCATAAAAGAGGAAATCGAGCACAATGAGTCGATTGAGGAGATAGCTAAACTAGTGTCAAATCTGATAACCACAAATTCGAGCACAAGAAGGTACCATTCACGACACGGCTAGAGGACAAACAAAAAAGGGATGCGGTAGATTTTTATTAATTTTCTTAATTTATTTAAATCCCTCAATGTTAATCTACTGCTTTTAGAACTAATTGACAAAATCCAAAAATATGCCAAGTACTTAATGGAAAACATGGCACGACATAAGAAATGAAAAAGGCGAGCAAATTGATATTGATGCCTTATGTACCCCTTTGATTGCTAAAATGATACCCCTAAAATTGAAGATATGGGTAGTTTCACGATTCTAATAGACATAAGGGATCGACATTTTATCAAAGCCCTTTGTGATTTAGGGGGTAGCATCAATTTAATGCCTTTACCGATCTTTCGAAAACTCAGATTTGGGGATCTTAAAAACACCTCGATGACGCTACAGTTCGCCGATGAATCCTTGGTACACCCAAAAGGTGTCCTTAAGCATTTATTAGCTAAGGTATGGGGATTCATAATCCTTGTCGATTTTCTTGTCCTTGATTATAAAAAAGATTGGGAAATCCCCATTCTGTTGGGTAGGCCATTTCTGGCCACTTCTAAATAAACCATCGATCTTGAATAAAATGATATAAATATGAAAATTGATGGCAAAATAGAAGTGCTCAAGTATGGCCATGATTCCAGAAGTAAGGGAGTAGTTGTAGCAGCTCGTTTTCAGTGATATCGGAACAATGGTTTCGGGACCACAAATTTGAAGTGAAAATATTTATTTTATTATTATTTTAATGTCTACAACATGATAGAGTCATATGAAAATTTCGTTTAGAAATTTTACCGTTCGTATGCTTAATTTGTGAAAAAGGACTAAATCGTGTAAAGTGCAAAAGTTGTGTTCTAATAGCTAAAGGTGTCTAATAGCTATGGAACTTTAAAGTGGAGGTCCTTATATGGTAATTAGATTACTAATATTAATGGTGGATAAAATTGGACATCTTGTAATGGTTTTAATGGTTTAATGATAAGGTTAATTTAGTAATTAATAAAATAAACTAAAATTAAAGTAAGAAAAAGAAAAGTATCATATTTCTTCTTCATTCTTCAATAAAAAATAGCAACAAAGAAGCCATTAAAGACCATCCAAACATTTGATCAATATATCCTAGTGCATGTAAGTGCATTTTTATCCGATTTTAATGATTTCTATGTTTTTGGAGTCGTAACTTAATCTAACTACCCCAGGGACTAATTTGCAATACTATTAAAAGTCTAGAGTTTTACCATGAATGTTTGTTGGTTTTTTTATGTTTGATTGATGAAAATGAAAGTTTAGTGATAGTTAAACAAGTTTTGTAAAGTGATTTTTGTTGAAAATGTCAAATAGGGATTTATTTGTAAAATGTGAAAATTTTATGGTGAAAAGTGTGAATTAATGAAATGTATGGGCTGCTTTAAGCTTTGATGATATTCGGCTAGCATGGGTGTGTATTAACTTGCATGAATTTGCAATTTTATGAGAGTAGGACTAAAGTAAATTATAAATTAAAATATAGGGGCAAAATGGTAATTTTGCCATAACATGAAATTTGGATTGAATTGAGTAAATTATAAATTAAAATAGTTAAATTTGATTATATAGACCAAGAAAAGTAACGTACGAAATTAGATCGGGGAAAAGATAAAGTTTTGGACTGAACGATCGTTTTCCCTCATACAAGTTCGAGGTAAGTTTGTATGTTAATAAGCATTAAAGTAATTGTGTTTTAAATGCTTTATTATTGTATTCTAGATGAACACGACTTAATGGAAATATTTGACGAAAATTTGGCGACTATGACATCCTGGTTGAACCTTAGGAAAAGATAGGATACGAATGACATGTCATTAGTGGTAGCTGCATTTTGGGTGCTGGTCCTATACGTTCTAGTAGTGGCTAAGTTTTCCAGCATGTGTTGCGATTACTCGTCAGCTTGTGTAAGCAGCACTGTGTAGCTGCGTCTTGACCTTCAGCTTGTGTGAGCATAAGCAGTGATGGCTCGAGAGTGAGCATTTATATGAGATATGGGATAGAGATGGTTTCGACCATGTATTTATAGTTAGTGTGCAAGATACCCAAGTATCCGATATTATTCCAAATGGTTTGATGAGAACAATTATGTTACAAGAGTGTATGAGTTTAATATAAACCAGTACAGGTATGTACGTGAATCATGTGAGAATTGAATCTATGAGAATTGTGATTTCATGTCTAACTTTGTGGATGAATATATGTTAGACTTATGGATTAAATTGAGTTGCATTTAGCTATATTTTTTACTTAAAATATGATTAAATAGTAAGCTAAGTTTTAGGTTATACGAACTTACTAAGCTTAATGCATTACTTTGTTTACTTTTCCATATTTTATAGTGATTTAGAATCTCACTCGGTTTGGAAGTTGTCGAAGATTTCATCGCACTATCAAGCTCTTCTTTTGGTACTTTTGGGCTTCATGTAATTTGGTTTTATGGCATGTATAGATCTTTTGGCTAATGAAAGCCTATATGTTTTGGTTATGTAATTAGTCACTTAATATGGCTTGATTTGGTATATGTTAGCATGTATAGATGTGTGGTTTGTCTCATGTTATATGTTCTTTGGATTGCCATGGGAATGCCTTGATTGTGATTTGGAACTTTTGAGTATAATATGGTTGAGATTAAGAAATGGCATATATGTTGTGTGTTAGGCACAAATGTGTATATATGCATTTGACCATTTAGGTAACTTTTGGATGTGATATCGGTATGATTTTGAATGGCTAGTTGTATGCTTTTAAGTGGTCAAGTGAATGCGTGGATATTGCATGTTATAGACTTGGAATTGGTTAGTTTTGGATGCTTATTTATGTCATAGTTGTATGTACATTGTTTGGCTTAGGTTGGTACCACTTTGGGTGAGAAATATGGCTTGGAAAATGACCTATTTTTGTCTACACGGGCATGTGTCTCAACCGTGTGTGACACATGGCTAGTGATACGGTCGTGTGTCCCCTGATACTTATTTAGAAACCAAGTCAGTAGCTTCACACGACCTAGCAAACAGGCGTGTGGCTTGGCCGTGTGGCACAAGTCAGTACACCCTCAAGTATTCACACGATCTAGCACATGGCCCGGCACACGAGTGTGTGAGACCATTTCGAAGGGTACAAGGGCGTGTGGTCTGGTTGTGTGACCCAAGTCAGTGAGTTACATGGGGTCGGACACGGTTTGGGACACGGCCATGTGATCCCATTTCAAATTTCCATACGGCCTGTGACATGGGCGTGTCTCTTGGTCGTGTGAGATACACGGCTTGGCTTGGCCACATGGGTGTGAGACCATTTCGAAGGGTACACGAGCGTGTGGTTTGGCTGTGTGACCCAAGTCAGTGAGTTACATGGGGTCGGACACGGTTTGGGACAAGGCCATGTGATCCCATTTCGAATTTCCACACGGCTTGTGACACGGGCGTGTCTCTTGGTCGTGTGAGACACACGGCTTGGCCACATGGGTGTGTGGCCCCTGCAATTTGAAAATTTTCCATGTATTTCTAAAAATCTCTTAAGTACTCGGTTTAGTCCCTAACCACTTCTAATGCTTGTTTTAGGCCTTGAGGGCTTGTGTTAGGGACTATATGATTGAATTTGAATGACTTTTGTTTGGATATGAGAATTTAACATGAAATGTATGATAGTTTAAATGATAAGTTTGGTAATGCTCCGTAACCCTATTTTAGTGTCGGATAAGGGTTAGGGGTGTTACATTTATTGGTATAAGAGCTACGATTTAGGCGATTTCAGGACTAACATTGTGTGTGTGAGTCTAGCTATACATGCCATATTTAACCTTTAATAGTGTTATATCTCCTAATAGTTTTAAATCATGTTTTCATATAGCAATGGATTCTAATCGAGCAGACTCCTATGATGTAGAAAGTAATGCGCCAGCCTTCGTTCACAGAGTAGCGCCGTCTAGATCGAGACATGTATTTGGGGTCGTTGAGGAGAGGCCAAGGAAGCCTTCTTCGAAATGATGAATGAGTGGTTCACAGAGTTTGTAACAGCCTGATTTTGGGGCTAGCCGAAATAGTGGTTTCGGGACCTGTAACACCCCTTACCCGTATCCTATGCCAAAACCAGGCACGAGGCATTACCATACTTAATGAACAACTTTAGTCTACAAATTTTCAGTCCCAACTTGACATATCTCTATCATCATCACAACAACCTCATTAAGGACCTACGAGGCCTTAAACATACTTACGAGAGGTTTCAGAACCCAACTGGAACTTTTGCGATCTTAAAAATTTTTCACCTAAACAGGAGCCACACGCCCGTGTGAAATGGGACACGCCCGTGTGGGCAGGCTGTGTGGTCACACACGCCCATGTCCCTACCCCGTGTGGGATTTATTTTCATTTCGAACCTACAGGGGTTTTCACACGGCCGAACACACGCCCATGTTCTTAGCCCCTGTGGTCCACACGGCCTAGACACGCATGTGTCCTTACCCGTGTGTAAAAACTTGGGTATTTTGTTTGTGACGTCAGCAACCTTATAAAGGTCACACGGCCTAGGCACACACCCGTGTGGCTAGCCCATGGTCGACTCTGACTTCCAACACCAACATGCAGGGGACACACGGCCAAGTCACACACCCATGGGGCTGACCATGTGTCACACACGGCCTACACACACGCTCGTGTGCCTACCCGTGTGGACAAGAACAAGGCTATTTGCCAAGCTCTTTTCATCTGTCTAGCTCACACAACATGAATCCATTCAACATATCACTAAACAACTCACATTTTGCAATATAAACTTCCATAAATAACTTCATATTTTCATATATATAACAAAAAGACAATAACTATGGCTCTATACACAAGAGTTTGTCAACAAAGGGGCCAACACACTCTTGGCCAAAATAACAAAACAATATACCTAGTTGATCGTGTCTGTCGAGTCTTAAAATTTGTAAAAATAATGATCGAACCTAGGAACTAACTCTGACAATGATTTTTGAGGCAAGTGCACCTATCGAACAGTAGTATAGTTTAGGCAAGACCGAAATGTCGAACACAAAGGAGCCAAAAGTACTAGTACTAACTCTCTTTCTAGTATTTAGACTAAGAATTAAGGGATTGTTTATCTAATCTATATTAATTAACTACTAAACTAAAGATGCAAAGACAAAGAGAAAGAATTTGGGAAAATAACTTGAGAGAAACCAATTGATTAAAACGACACCCAAGGAAGAATCCACCTAGACTTCACTTGTTATCTAACTCTAAACCAGACGATTTGTTCATTTGACTTGATCCGTAAGATTCCCTAATGTATATTAAACTCTCTCTCGAAGCGAATAATGTCTAACCCTAGGTTGATTAATTAAAATCTCTTTCTAATTAAAACCCCTAGAATCTCATTAACTCGATCTATGGACTCCCATATTAGGTTTCACCCTAATCCGGCAAAATCTCGTCACCCTATCTCTAGGCGCGCGATCAACTCTGCTTAATTATGCTAGATCTACTCTTAGGCAGGGACTTTTGCTCATCCACCTAAGCACATCATACTTGAATTAATATCCCGGAAATATCAACACAAGAATTAAGAACACATAATCAAGAACAAGTCAAATATTTATCATATAGTTCAGCAAACGATAACAAGAGTCATCTTAGGTTTCATCCCCTCAGGTATTTAAGGGTTTAGTTCATAACAATAAAAGAAGACATCTCAAAAGAAAAGATAAAACAAAACATAAGAAATCCCTAAAACCCCCTGAAGGAATTGAAGGAGAGATCCTCCGTCTTGAGTATATATCCTGCTTCTTGAGATGGATCAACTGTCTCTCTTCGAGTAAATCTCCACAAATCTGACCTCTCTGGCTCGGCTCCTTAGCCTAGCTAACCGCCTCCTTCTAGGTTATACTTAGGGTGATTATATAGGCTTTGAGATAGGTTTCTTTGCCTCTAAGTATCCTTTTCCGAGTGAAATTGCTCTTTTCCACGACAGGGATACGGCCATGGCACACGTCCGTGTGAGTCGTCTTTAGGCCGTGTTCGGAATTTTAATGAGGCACGACCGTGTGGTCTTGGGCCCAGGCCGTGTCGATTTCTATTTTGGCCCAATTTGGTCCGTTTTAAGCCCGTTTCTCGTTCTTTTCATCCTCGGGTGCTTTCCTGAGTATAAAACATGAAAAGAAAGGATTAAGAGCACCTTTTTACATAAATCAAAGGATAAATCATCCAAAAGCATGCTAAATGTGGGCTTAAAATATGTTACTTTTACGGTTTATCAAATACCCCCACACTTAAGCTTTTGCTTGTCCTCAAGCAAAATTCTCAACTCACAATTAAAATGAACTTCCTTGATTCATAATATTCATCAATAATGCCTTATCATAATTCAAGGATAATTCATACATGGACGATTCAATTCAAAGGGTCCTAAAGATTCAAACAATCGAAGTCATACCTTTACAGCCCTGAAAACGTTAGGTGTTTCCCTTTACCTGAATAATTACCTCTGATTCAAAATCAACAAGAATTGACATCCTTACTAAAGATTCACTCAAATCACTCGAAGTGTTTAAGGTTTAGAATTAAGCACTCAAAAGTTGGACATGAAAAGTTAATCCCATAGGCTTACATAAAAATCAAATCTCCACCACTAAAATATGAGATGATATACAAATCAAAAGGTCTTTACAGTGTTGTAACGGGGCTTAGGTTCAAGGGTATGGATATAGGTTGAATTAGAGGGTTAGAATCGAGGTTGACCTGACAAATTACCTAACTAGAAATAACGGACTAATAATGAATAATTACATCAATTGAAAACTTGTACTACTAATAATAATACTCTGATATGAGCTTCTTCTTCAATAATTGGAATTTAATGTATAAGCTCACCTAATCACAAAACTAATAGTAACTATTTTTTGATTTTTTTTAAGAACAAGTCAAGACTGAATTTAACTACTGAAATAAAATAATTAGGCAATCGATCAAATCAAATCTCGACATAAGGGTAGTCAAAAGGAATGGTGATAACAAATACAAAGGGTTTTGGTTTAATATTAGTAGGTGAGTCAATAAAAAGGGTTGTTAGGATTAAACGGGGTTCACTAGGGGTTAATTATGAAGGTGGGTTGTTTAGTGGAGTGAGTGGGTTAAAACCTAGGTGCCTTTATCATCTCTGTATATCAAATCAAAGGTGTGGTCTCGACATGTATAATCAGTGCAAGTTCTAGAATAACAGATTAATGTTGACACACTCATAATCGATAAAGTGAGCATGAAAAAAGAATATATGCTCTAATAGGCTCAAAGTCTCACAAGAATTATGGGTGTTTGATATCAACGTCGTAAATTTCAGACTTCAAAGTAATATTCAAATTCAGGTAGACAACTTAAAGATTTTAAAATTTTGAAAAATAGACTTATCATGCTTGATTCTCTAGTATTCTTTAAATTTAATCATCAATGCACAACTATCAATGGCTTACCTTAAAACATATTAATAAAAATCATAAATCAAAGGATATTTCATTCTAATCATAATATGAGAAACTCACTTTAGAACAAGGCATAATATTCAGCGATTTGAGAATAATGCAGAAAGTTAGACACTTTCTTGAAATAACTATTCACCCTCCCCCACACTTAAGATGTACATTATCCTCAATGTACAAAGATATATATGCATTTTAAGAGAGAGAGGGAGGTGAGACTTCCTGAATTTGGATGGTTTCCTGGAGTTGGAAGTCGATATGGGTGGTGGCTGCTACCGAGCTCTGCGCTAGATGAAGAAATTGAGGAGCTCGTAGAGAATTAGCCAGGAATTATTAAGACACATTTAACATTAAATAAATATATAATTAAAAACAAGAAAGAAAAAAAGAAAGAAAATAGTAATGTAAATAAAATTAAAATGAAAGACGAATGGACCGAAAAGTCCTTATTGTTAGATGGTTCGCGAGGTGGGTGTGACCTCTAAGGCTGCGGAGGTGCTAGCGGTGGCGGAAGTGGCGTGATTCCCAAGCAGCCTTTAGAACCTGACACTAAGAAATTAAAGTAAAATAAACTAAATTAAGCATAAGATTGTCAAAGAGAAGGAAAATAAAGGAGAAGATATAAGTATAACAAAAGATAAATGGTCTCAAAGACCCTTGGGTTGTCGAGTGGATGAAGCGGCCAGCATGAACTTATGTAGATCGGTCTCCATGAGGGAGACTGTGCTGGGATCCTTCCGCTTTTTCGACATGGCCAAAAGATTCAGAAGAATGTTAAGAAAACAAAGAATGTTGAGAATGGAGGTTGTAGAAAGTTTTAAGGGATGGAGGAGGGTGGGAAATAGGTGAGAAGAGGGAGGGGTGGGTGGTTTAAATAGAATTCTCAAGTCAGGTACATTCACACGCCCGTGTCTTGTGGGCGTGGCGTCTCACACGGCCATATCGCATGACCGTTGTGGGCTTCGTTGGTTTCTCCCACGCCCGTGCTCCATTTGCCACGCCCGTGTGTTATCAGACAGTGTCGACCACAGCCGCATCACACGCCGTGGTGTTTTGTTGGTGCCCATGGTATGGTGGTTGGAGTCCGTGACTTCAAAGATTTTATTTGCTCTGACATGTACCGCTTCTGCCATGTCAGTACCGTGTGCAAGGCCGTGTGGCCTGGAAATATGCACTTAGTTAGTTTATAGCTAGGTGCTAAAAAAGAAGATAAAAGAAAGAATAAAACAGAATAAAAAATAAAAATGTAAAAGTTAATGGGGTTAGTACTCGAGTTGCCTCCCGAGAAGCGCTCGTTTATAATCTTAAGCTAGACTCTCCTCTTATTTGTATATTCATGGTGGTTTGAGGAGTTGAAAGTCCTTCCTTGTGCTGGCAGTTGCATTATCATGATAGGGTTTAAGGCGAGTAACATTTATTCTCAAAATGCCAAAAATCGAGTTACTTACCTCAACTGTTCCGTATGGAAAAACATCAATTACCTTAAAAGGGATCTCCTTGCTTGTGTTAGGATCAGGTGGAGATATTCGTGGGTCTGCTTTGTCTAATAGTACCTGATCTCCAATTTTGAACTTGTGTGTCTCGTAGGGTGGCTTTGGTTCTGTTTCAGGTATCCCTAGTTCTTTTTTAAGGTGTGTCTTCCCCTCTTCTAGTTCATCGACCTGAATCTTTTGTTCCTCATGAGTTATTTCTTTGTTGGCACAAGGTTCAGGATCGGGATCATGCTGTGGTGTTTCCTGAAAAGAAGGGTTAACTGAATGGTTATCAATAGAATTGACTTTCTCACCTTGGCTGTTCGATGTTCTAGCTGATTCGAGGGCTTGAAGGGTGATTTCTCATCACCTACACAAAGTATGAGTTCGCCTGTATCAGCATCGATTTTAGTTTTGACAGTTGCTAAGAATGGTCTTCCCAAAATTAGGGGAATTGTATTGTCCTCATCTATGTCTAAAACGACGAAGTCTACTGGGAATACGAATTTATCAATTTTCACAAGTACATCTTCAATTATACCCTTAGGAACTCTAATAGTTTTATCAGCTAATCGAATGCTCATCCTAGTTTGTTTGGGTTTCCCTAGACCTAGTTGTTTAAACAATTTATAAGGCATTACATTTATGCATGCCCCTAAATCAGCTAACGCATTATCAATAGTTAAACTATCAATTAAGCATGGAATTGTAAAACTCTCTGGATCTTTCAAGAAACGGTAAGTTAATATGTAATTTATTTAAAAGTTTAAGAAACTTACCGAACTGTTCCTCTGTGTCGTCTTTCGTTATTGCTTGGGGATATGGTATGCGAGGTTTGTACTCTTTGATTACTGGGCTCAGCTTGTTATTGACCTCAACCATATCTTCTTCTAGCACCTTCTTTTGTTTTGAATTAGGCTTGTCTAACCCTTCACTATCTTGAGCTGTTATGTCTTGAACTTACTCCCTTGGGTTGGTCTCGGTGTTGCTCGGTAGTCTTCCCTGTGGTCTTTCAGAAATCTGCTTAGCAAGTTGCTCGAATTGATCATTGAAATCTTGTGACAATGCCTCAAGTTTTGTTTCTACCTTCTGGAAACGTGTTTTTGAGGCTGTTATGAAGTTTCTTAGCACCTCTTCAAGGTTCGGCTTCTTTTTCTGTGGGTAGGGCTGTTATTGGAAGTTTTGGGAAGATTGTTGTCTTTGATTTCTTTGACCGCCCCATGAGAGATTGGGGTGGTTCTTCCAACCTGGATTATAAGTATTACTATAAGGATTATTGTTAGATCGAAAATTATTACCCATATAGTTCATTTGCTCACTCTCCATGCCCTGTCCATAGGGTGGGTACTCAGAATTCGCCACTCCTTCACTTGCGTCGTACTGCATTACTGGATGTGCCTGCGAAGAACCATAGAAACTATCAAATTTTTTATGTAGCAATTCTACCTGATTTGATAGCACGGTTACTGCATCAATGTTGAAAACTCTGGCTGCTTTGGCTGGCCTTATCCTTGTAACTTGCCACTGATAGTTATTCAGTGGCATCTGCTCTATAAACTCGTAGGCTACTTCAGGAGTTTTGTTGTTCAGGGTTCCACCGGCAGCTGAATCGATTAGTTGCCATGTTGAAGGGTTCACACCATTGTAAAAAGTTTGGACCTGTAGCCACAAAGGAAATCCGTGGTGTGGGCACCTCCTTAACAAATCTTTGTATCTCTCCCATGCATCATAAAGTGTCTCTAAATCTATCTGCACAAAAGAAAAGATATAATTCCTCAACTTGGCTGTTTTGGCCGGTGGAAAATATTTTAATAAAAATTTCTCGGTCATTTGATCCCATGTAATGATTGATCCTCGCGGAAGAGAGTGTAACCACTGTTTGGCTTTATTCCTCAAAGAAAAGGGAAATAATCGAAGACGGATGGCATCATCAGAAATGCCATTTATCTTGAAGGTATCACAGAATTCTAGAAAATTCGCTAAGTGTGCGTTAGGATCTTCATCCTGCAAACAATCAAACTGAACAAACTGTTGTATCATCTGTATAGTGTTAGGTTTCAGTTCAAAATTATTTACAGCAATAGTAGGCTTAACAATACTAGACTCGGTTCCTGTTAAACTAGGTTTAGCATAATCATACTGAAACACCCCAAACCCGGCCCACGAGCCTTGACCGGATCTGGCATGTTCCTCAATGTAAATCGGTTCAAATTTCTTTTGTTACTTAGAAAAATTTGTGTGTTTTGAAAGTAAAATTGTTTTGGGTTGGGCTTGAGTTGAAAACGAGTTTATTTTATATTGAAAACCCATTTATTTCAGGTGACAAAATGCTTAAAGTCTATTTTAAATTAAATTTACTTAATCTTATAGCCATTAAAAATTCGTAACATAATAAATAAAAGAAAAATAAAGTAGTTCAACTATGGCCTTATTACATCAAATAATTCCCAAAAATAAATTAAAATGCTTAAATAGAATAAAAGTCCAAATAATAAAATTTTCCTTGCTGTGCATGGCCACCTTTAAGCTCCTGCCGACCCGGTCCATTATTGATCATCACCTGGAAGAAAATATTCCCCAACGGGGTGAGTCAAACAGACTCAATGTGTAACCAACACTAAAACTTAACAATTCAGGCATACAATATCATATCACATACTTATTCATATAACAGATATAAAATAATGATGCAACTCGAACCCAAACCTATATGCCATCCGCTACACATCACCCGTACCAACGTGCACACCGTGGGGACTACTAAGTCAACCCTCTATCCGCTACACACCATCGAAGGCAGTCGCTGCAGTCGACGTGCTCATCACCCTTATAAAAATTCGTGGCATAGCCACCAGATACATATTTTGTGTCAAGAGACACCACATTCAGATATCGTGGTCTTAGGTCACCACATTCAGATAGCGTGGTCTTAGGTCACCACATTCACTTCCCCTTTTCATAATATAACCCGAATGCCCCATATCATTCATATCATGCATATTACATAATTTCACATTCTTATCACTTTTCACATGTTACATATATAACATAATTTCATATTCCTAGTAGGAGTAGGAAACGTACCTGAGTACTTTTGTACCATTACATGGTACCTTAGCCATATTCTTACACATTCTTATAGTCACATACATATTAAATATTGCCATAAATGTATCAAGAAATAGTGTGAGGTACACACCTGATTCACTTAAGGTTTACAATCCAAACCCGAAAAGCTTGATCTAATGCCTTAGATCTTAGATCTCTACATTTAATCAATCATTTAATACTTAGCAAAGAGCCATTCGGCCATAAATCCAAATCCTAGTAGGATTAGTACACTAAAACTTACCTTGTTGCTGATTGACTTAAGAATCAAGTCCCGAAACTTTGTATCCTTCTTTCTTGAAATCGGCAATCACTAGATTACTTGAATAGATTAGTTTCGGCTTTTGAATAATTAATAAAACACATCTATTCACCAAACATGGCCTTGGCCGAATGCTATAGACACTTACCTTGTGGATTTTGAATCCCGAAACTCACCGAATAACTAGGGAACACGCGGCCTATGGTGGACCTTCGGGAAAAGAACTTCTCCTTCCTTGTATTCGGCACTTAGTAAATCCCGAAAGATCTCTTCAAAGTTTCAGCGACAAGATATTAATGGGGTTAGGCAAATCTTAAAAGAAAAAGGATGAAACTGAATGAGATCTTACCCTTACTTGGAGAAGTCGACACACCCTTGCTTGAAGTCCCACAAAGATTCGGCTATGGAGACTAGATGGTGATCAAAAAGGGTTTCGGCTTTTGGTGATAATGGATAATCGGCTATGAATCACTTATGTATTGGATTCCAACAAAGATGAAGAGAAAGAAATATGAGGCTTAGAAAGAATCGATACTAACTAAATTTTGGAAGAAGTTTCGGCTAGAACACAAAGTATTTCGGCTTGGCAAAAAGAGAAGAGAAGAGAGGAGTTGCACTAGGAAATTCGGCAGAGAGAAGAGTTGAAAGAAAGAATGAATGGCCCTCTTTTCCTCTAGTAGCCGAAATTACTTACTTAGAATCCCTTACTTGGCCATCACTCCTTTATTTTGATAGCTTTATCTCTTTAATTAAATTATCAATAATAATCCATCATTTATCCATCTATTTGCCGAATTTTAACAATAATAAAACACCTCCCTTTAGTGCCCTGTTGCCGTCCAACTCTCTTGCTCCTTGCAGCAAAATAAAACTCTTTTATTTGCTTCCCATGTGACTCGAACACAAGCCCTCCTTGCACTGTGTATGGCGTCACTTTCTGGGCTTTAAGTGGTGCCTCCTTGCCACTTTTCCAAGCCCGTTCTTGTGTCAAATTCCTTCTATTAATTTTCTTAAGGCCACCTTGCCTTAGTTTCCTCTTTTTAAACTTTAAAACTTAACATTTCCTTACATTTCCAAGTTTCCAAAAAATGTTTGTTTGCCTCCTTTAAACTTAACATTTCTAAATTATTTCCTTACATTTCCAAGTTTCCAAAAATGTTCACTTTCCTCTTTTGAAACTTAACATTCCTAAGCATTTCCTTACATTTCCAAGTTTCCAAAAATGTTCATAATACATTCATAACACATAAGACATGCCATTTCATATAATTAAATCAAAAATGCATATGCCCATTTTCAGGATGTTACACATACATAGTGCGTGGAGCAAGATGTTCAGCCATCTCTGGAGGTGGCGGATTATTCTCTGCCATGTCTTCTGTAGTATTAATTTCGGCTTCTTGCTCTTTTTCTATGTAGTTTAAGCTTCATCTTATCTCTATGCAATTTCTGCGAACGGTACCTTCAATATCACTTTCGTAAAGTAGGGGTCCTGTCGGGTTCCTTCTAGTCATAAACTATAGGTACCTGTCAAGAAAAGACAGAAGAAGAAAATTTAATAAAGTTAAAAAAATAAAGTAAAAATTAAATTGCAAAAAAATAAAAATGGCTAAAGTAATAAAAATTAAGCTTTCTTAATATTTTAGTTCCCCGGCAACGGCGCCAAAAACTTGATCGTGTCTATCGAGTCTTAAAATTTATAAAAAGAATAATCGAACCTAGAAACTAACTCTGACAACGATTTTTGAGGCAAGCTCACCTATCGAATAGTAGTATAGTTTAGGCAAGACCGGAATGTTGAACCCAAAGGAACCAAAAGTACTAGTACTAGCTCTCTTTCTATTATTTATCCTAAGAATTAAGGGATTGTTTATCTAATCTATATTAATTAACTACTAAACTAAAGATGAAAAGACAAAGAGAAAGAATTTGGGAAAATAACTTGAGAGAAACCAATTGATTAAAACGACACCCAAGGAAGAATCCACCTAGACTTCACTTGTTATCTAACTCTGAACCAGACAATTTGTTCATTTGACTTGATCCGTAAGATTCCCTAATGTATATTAAACCCTCTCTCGAAGCGAATAACATCTAACCCTAGGTTGATTAATTGAAATCTCTTTCTAATTAAAACCCCTAGAATTGCATTAACTCGATCTATGGACTCCCATATTAGGTTTCACCCTAATCCGGCAAAATCTCGTCACCCTATCTCTAGGCGTGCGATCAACTCTGCTTAATTATGCTAGATCTACTCTTAGGCAGGGACTTTTACTCCTCCACTTAAGCACATCATACTTGAATTAATATCCCAGAAATATCAACAGAAGAATTAAGAACAAATAATTAAGAACAAGCCAAATATTTATCATATAGTTTAGCAAACGATAACAAGATTCATCTTAGGTTTCATCCCCTCAGGTATCTGAGGGTTTAGTTCATAACAATAAAAGAAGACATCTCAAAAGAAAAGATAAAACAAAACATAAGAAATCCCTAAAACCCCCTGAAGGAATTGAAAGAGAAATCCTCCGTCTTGAGTATAATTTTGGCTTCTTAAGATGGATCAACTGGCTCTCTTCGAGTAAATCTCCACAAATCTGACCTCTCTGGCTCGGCTCCTTAGCCTAGCTAACCACCTCCTTCTAGGATATACTTAGGGTGTTTATATAGGGTTTTGAGATAGGTTTCTTTGCCCCTAAGTATCCTTTTCTGAGTGAAATTGCTCTTTTCCACGACAGGGATACGACCATGGCACACGCCCGTGTGAGTCGTCTTTAGGCCGTGTTCAGACTTTTAATGAGGCACGGTCGTGTGGTCTTGGGCCCAGGCTATGTCGATTTCTATTTTGGCCCAATTTGGTCCGTTTTAGGCCCATTTCTCGTTCTTTTCATCCTCGGGTGCTTTCCTGAGTATAAAACATGAAAAAAAAAGGATTAAGAGCACCTTTTTACATAAATCAAAGGATAAATCATCCAAAAGCATGCTAAATGTGGGCTTAAAATATGTTACTTTTACAGTTTATCACTAGTCTAGCCCCTATACATGCCATACTCAAATGTACTAAGTCTAGATATACCGAGGTGAGCTGATAGTGTGGGCGACCTTCCAATTATCTTCGTATCCCGACCCGGCTCTTTAACTCTCTAAGACAAGGGAAAAGAAAAGGGGAGTAAGCTTTGAGCTTAGTATGTTTACATGTAAACAAATAACATTATAGTATGTGCTAAACAATATATAACATTACATACTAAACAAGAACAATCCACATTCATAATCATGCTTGCTCATTTCTTCCCTTACCAACTTCCAACCATATCACAAGCTTAATGCTTACATTCATTAACATGCTTTCCAGCACTTAGCACCACAATATCACATTTTACAACACATCACAATTTCTTAATCAACCATTCATAATTCAATCACTCGGTGGTTTCGCACTTAGCCCACCATCAGTCTTTATTAGGGTGGTATCGCACATAGCCCACCAAATGATAAATAGATGATGGTATCGCACACAGCCCATCGTAATTAAGTATTAAGGTGGTATCGCACTTAGCCCACCGTCAAGTATTGATATTACACATTTACATATCTATTCCATCATTCATACGAAAACTATTCAATAGCTACCACATTCAATCCACTTGAATCATACATGTTCTCAATTGTGCCATGCACTAATTAGCAACAACAATGTATATATATAATGCATCGTTTACACATAAACTTACCTCGGTGCAAAATGTTTCAATTTGCGATTTAATCTGTAACCTTGCCTTTTCCCCGGTCAAGGTTAATTCCTCACTCTTCTCGATCTATAACAATAAAATTCACTCATTTAGATCATTCTATGATCATAATGTATCAAAATCTACACTTAGGCAAAAATGACCATTTTTCCCTTGTATTATGGCAAAAATCACAATTTTGCCCCTAGGCTCGTAAATCATTTTTCAACACATTTTCTCATTAGACAAGCCTAACTAAACATTTATTTTCTTCCATAAAAACTCAGCTAACAACACAACCATTCTCATGGCAAGTCCCTAGACTTTCAACCATATCACAAATTAGTCCTCTCATTAGCTAGATTAAGCTTTGAGGACTCCAAAAGTACAAAAATTATCAAATAACACCGCCAAAATCTCTTACTTGTAGAGAAGATAAGTTGCTGAAATTTTCAAGCTTTCAAAACCCCTCTAAGCATGAAATTTTCGGTGGAGATGAAGAGTGAATAGTGAAAGATGATAGTTTTTTTTTTACCATATTTTATTCATCTTTTCTCACCTAATTCACCCAATTTTGACCAAAAATTTAATGCTCTTGTATCCCTATACCATATGGCCGGCCAACACTCCTCTATTGGCCTAATTTCACTTTAAAGACCTCCATTTCAACATTCTATAGCTATTAGGTACCTCTACCTTGTAAAATAGAACTTTCACTCTTTATGCGATTTAGTCCTTTTTCACAATTACACATACAATTGTTAAAATTAAAGCACCAAAATTTTCATGCATCCATATAATCATGCTAGAACACAAGAAATAATATGAATATAATTTTCCTCAACCTCGGGTTAGTGGTCTTGAAACCACTGTTGTGAATAGCCCCAAAATCGAGTTGTTACAACTCTCCCTCTTTAGAGATTTTCGCCCTCGAAAATCTTATCGGTAAAAAGGTTTGAATATTGCTCTCTCATGGCTTCTTCCGGTTCCCACGTATCCTCTTCTACACCGTGTTTTTGCCATAACACGTTTACTAAGGTTATGTCCTTATTCCTTATTCCTCAACTGTTTCACCTCTCGAGCCATAATCTTAATCGGCTCTTCCTCATATGTCATATCCAGTCGTATCTCATTTTCTGCTGGAGGAATAAAATGCGAAGGATAGGAGCGATAACGACTTAACATTGACACATGGAACATATTGTGTATTTTCTCTAACTCTACCGGCAAGGCCAATAGGTATGCCACTGGCCTAATTCTTTCAGTAATCTCATACGGCCCTATGAATCGTGGACTCAGTTTCCCCTTTCGACCAAATCTCAATATTTTCTTCTACGGGGACACTTTCAGAAATACTTTTTCGCCCACTTGAAACTCAATTTCTTTTCTTTTCAAATCGGCGTACGACTTTTGTTGGTCCGAAGCCGCCTTCAGACTATCCAGGATCACTTTCACTTTCTCTTCAATCTTTTTAACTAAATCAACCCCATGAATTTGCTTCTCACTCAGCTCGATCCAATACAAGGGAGTCAAACATTTACGACCATACAAATCTTCATACGGTGCCATCCGTATACTCGACTGATAACTGTTGTTGTATACAAATTCGACTAAAGGTAGGTATCTTTCCCAACAACCTTCAAATTCTAACACACAACATCGGAGCATATCCTCAAGAACTTAAATCACTCTTTTAGATTGGCCGTCAGTTTGAGGATGGAATGCAGTACTAAAATTTAACCTTGTACCCAAGGCTTCCTGCAACTTCTTTCAAAACCTCGAAGTGAATCTCGGATCTCTATCCTAGATAATTGATACAGGCACTCCATGTAATTTCACCGCCTCAGCAATATATAACTCAGCCAACTTATCCAGTGAGTAATCAACACGCACCGGTATCAAGTGAGCCGACTTCGTTAGTCTATCAACAACAACCTACATGGCATCTTTCTTTTTTGGAGTCATAGGCAATCCCGTCACAAAATCCATGATGATCCGATCCCACTTCCACTCGGGAACCATCACTGGCTGAAGTAATCCCGAAGGTACTTGATGCTCGGCTTTCACTTGTTGATAAATCAGACATCTTGTCACAAACTCAGAGATGTCTCTTTTCATACTGTCCGGATGTACTTACAAATAACCATGACGTCCTTCATTCAATATCGTCCGAATCAACTCACCATTCTTAGGTACACAAATCCTGTCATGGAACATTAAACAATCATCCGAACTCACCCGAAATTTAGAATCATTTCCCGATTTACACTTAGCTTTCTTAGCTTGCATCTCATCATCATTCTTCTGAGCCTCACATATCTGTTGAATAAATAGCGGCCTAGACCTCAACTCAGCCAATATAGTACCATCATCAGACATTGCTAAGCTCGTGCTCATAGCTTTCAAAGCATATAGGGATTTCCTACTCAAGGCATCTACAACCACACTCGCTTTCCCCGGATGGTAATTAATTACTAGCTCATAGTCTTTCAATAATTCAAGCCACTACCATTGTCGCAAATTCAAATCTTTTTGATCCATCAAGTATTTCAAACTCTTATGATCCGTGAAGATTCGGCACTTCTCACAATATAAATAATGTCACCAAATCTTTAATGCGAAAACAATGGCAGCCAACTCCAAATCATGAGTCAGATAATTCTTCTTGTACGGTTTTATTTGCCTCGAGGCGTAAGCGACTACTTTACCCTCTTGCATCAACACACAACCGAGACCATTTAACGACGCGTCACTGTAGACCACAAACTCTTTCCCCGAAATTTTTAAAATTAAAGCACCAAAATTTTCATCTATCCATATAATCATGCTAGAACACATGAAATAATATGAATATAATTTTCCTCAACCCTCGGGTTAGTGGTCTCGAAACCACTGCTCTAAATAGCCCTAAAATCAGGCTGTTACAGGACCACTAATCCGAGGTTGAAGAAAATTAATTTTATATTATTTTACATGTTATAGCACGATTATAAGGATGCATGAGAATTTTGGTGCTTTAATTTTAGCGATTGAATGCTTAATTGTTAAAAAGGACTAAATCGCATAAAGTGCGATAGTTCTATTTTACAAGCTAGGGGTGTCTAATAGTTATACAATATCAAATTGGAGGTCCTTAAAGTTAAATAAGACCCATAGAGAATAGGTGGCTGGCCATAGGGGACAAAATGAAGTCAAAATTGGTCAAGTGGTTGGGTTAGATGGATGAAATTGAAGGAAATAAATAAAATAAAAAAAGGATGATATCACCCATTTTATTCATCTTCTTCCCACCAAAAATATCAGCTAAGGAAGGGTTTTTGAAGCCAAAAATTTTCAGCAACTTCTCACCCTTGAAAGTATGTGATTTTGGTGGTTTTATTTGATAATTTTTGTACTTTTAAAACCCCCAAAGCTTAAGCTAGCTAATGAGGGGACTATTTTGCAAAATGGTTGAAAGTTTATGGACTTGACATGAGAGTGTTCATGTTGTTTTATGAGCTTTTATGGAATAAAATGAATGTTAGTGAGTTAAGGAACAACTTTTGTGAAAGGTGTTACCGTGAAAACACTTAAATGGGACCTATTAGTAAAGGTTGAATTTGTGTAATAAATGAATGAAATAATTGGTTTTCTGAGTTGTTGTAAGAGAAATAAATGTTCAACTAGGCTTGTTTAATGAGAAAATGTGATGAAAAATTATTTACGAGCCTAGGGGCAAAATCGTAATTTTGCCAAAGTATAAGGGCAAAATGGTCATTTTTGCTTAAGTGTAAATTTTGATGTATCATGAATTATAAAGTGATTAAATGAGTAAATTTTATTATTATAGATCAAGAAGGGCGTGGAAACAACTTTGATTGGGGAAAAGGTAAGGTTACGGATTAAGTCGTCGATTAACACATTTTGCACCGAGGTAAGTTTATGTGTAAATGATACATCTTTAATACATATGTTGTTACTTATTGGTGTATTGTATGAATGAGACAAATTATGATTGAAATTGATTGATGGTGAGTAGTTCTCGAATAAACCTCGAAATAGATACGTAAGAGCGAAAAAATATTCGTAATGATTAATTGGTAGGTTGTGGGTGATACCACCTTATTACTTATTCACGATGGGCTGTGTGCGATACCATCGTTTATATTATCATTTGGTGGGCTATGGGCGAAACTACCTTAATTACTCTTGTTGGTGGGCTATGTGCAATACCACCCTATTATTGATTAACGGTGGGCTGTGTGTGAAACCACCGAGTACATAGTGTTATTTCGATGGGTACATCAAGAAATGGTATAAGTAAATGTTTCATGTTACTTTGTGGTGGTGAGTGCAGGGATTGTGTACAAGCAATTGTGAGAAATATAATTGTTATGTGATTGGAATGTGGTAAGAAATGAGATGAGTAAGCATGATTATGGAAATGTGAATTGTTCTTGCCTAGTAGGTGATGTTATTGATTGATTAGCATATGTGATGATGCTTATTGTTTACATGTAAACTTACTAAGCTTAAAGCTTACTCCCTTTCTTTTCCCTTGTTTTATAGTGTCAAAGAGTCGTCTCGGGATACAAAAATAATTTGAAGATCACCCACACTATCAGCTAATCCCGGTGTATCTAGACTTAGCATTTTGTGTATGGCATGTATAGGGGCTAGGCTTAGAGATATGTCTTGATATTTTGGCCAAGTGTGTTGGCTTCTTAAAATAAGAACCTTTGTAAATAGCCATAGTTGACAGCTTATTGTTATTAATATATGAAAAGATGAGGTTATTCATGAATGTGTATGACACATGATTGAGTTCCTTAGTAAATGGTTGAATGCGATTGATGTTGTATGAGTTAAGGTATAAAAAGAGCTTGGCAAATAGCCTTGTTACTGTCCACACGGGTAGGCACACGGGCGTGTGTCTAGGCCGTGTGTGACACAAGGTTAGTCCCATCGGTGTGTGACTAGGCCGTGTGTCCCCTACATGTTAGTGTTGCAAGTCAGTGTCGACCATGGGCTAGACACACGGGCGTGTGCCTAGGCCGTGTGCCCCTTATTTGGTTGCTGACGTCACAAACAAAATACCCAGGTTTTGACACACAGGTGATGACACGGGCGTGTCTAGGCCATGTGGAGGACACTAGCCAAGGACACGGGCGTGTGTTTGGCCGTGTGAAAACCCCTGTAGGTTCGAAAAGAAAGTAAATTCCACACGGGCTAGAGACATGGGCGTGTGTGACCACACGGCCTACCCACACGGGCGTGTCCCATTTCACACAAACGTGTGGCCCTGTTGAGGGAAAATTTTTCTAAGTTTACAAAAGTTCCCGGGTTGATTTCGAGACCTACCGTTTGCATGTTTAAGGCCTCATAGGCCTATAATGGAAATGTTTTGAATGGGAGTGGAAAGTTTTAAGTTGGAATGAAATCTTATAGCTTAAAGTTCTATGTTCAAGTGAGTTAAGTTCGATAATGCCTCGTACCCGATTCCGGCGTCGAATACGGGTAAGGGGTGTTACAGAGTTTGTCTGAACGAATCCGGCTGCTCAACAACATCCACCCCTCCTGTTCCCCAATCACTTCTCGTATTCCTCAATGTTCTGAACCAATCCAAATTAGTAAGCCGCCAGTTGATAAAATCCAAAAATATGAGGCTGAAGAGTTTAGGGCTACAGTTGATGATGACCCCGAAAGAGCCGAGTTCTGGCTAGAGAATACCATCTGAGTGTGTTAAATGTGTTGTGTCTCTTCTGAGAGATTCAACTTATTAGTGGTGCAATAACTTGATATTTGTTGTACCGAAAGAACGGGTCACGTGGAAATTCTTTCAGACCGAGTTCAGGCAAAATTACATAAGTCAGTGGTTTCTTGATCAGAAACGCAAGGAATTTCTGGAGTTGAAACAGGGTCGAATAGCCGTAATTGAGTATGAAAGAGAATTCGTGAGACTGAGTAAGTATCCTGCTAGTGCGTCTCCACTAAAGAAATTATGTGTAAATGATTTGAAGACGGGTTGAAAGAAGACATTAAGCTTTTAGTCGGGATTATTGAACTGAAAGAATTTGATGTGTTAGTTGATAGAGCACACAAAGCCGAGGAGCTTAGCAATGAAAAAGGAAGGGCTAATTTTGAGGATAGGGATTCGAGAAAGAGGTCAATGGGTAGATCATATCATTCATTGCCAAAGAAATCAAGGGATTCTTATAACCGTTCGACTGCTTCAGTGGGGTATTCCAACAGAGATCGTGGGAAGCAACACACGAGTTCAAAAGCTCAAGCCACTTCAACATCGAGCGCTGGTAGTGTTAAAGTCAACAAACCTAAGTGTCAGTAATGTGGAAGACGACATTTTGGAGATTATTGGATGAATAATAAAACCTGTTCTAGATGTGGCTCGCAAGAGCATTTTATTCATGATTGTCCTGAGTTATCCGAGAAAGATAAATTTCCGACTACAAGGCCAAGTAATATAGTTGCCAAAAGGAGACCACCTCGAAATGCTGGAAATGTTAATAGTAGAAAAGGCTCAACAAAAGATTCTACTGTGCGATCCGAGGCTCTAGTACCAGCCAGAGCTTATGCAATTTGCGCTCACGAGGATGCATCGGCACCAGATGTTATCACTGGTACTTTTTTTCTTTATGACACCGATGTAACTGCTTTGATTGATCCTAGATCGACCCATTCATATGTTTGTACGAATTTAGTGTCTAGTAAGAGCTTGCCTGTTGAGTCAACTAAATTCATGTTAAAGTATCGAACCCCTTACGCCAATATGTTCTAGTTGATAAAGTTCGCAAGAATTGTCCTTTAATGACTCGAGGTTATTGTTTTTCGGCCGATTTGATGCTTTTACCATTTGATGAATTTGATTGATCTTGGGTATGGATTGGTTGACCCTACATGATGCTGTTGTAAAACTGTAGACAAAAGATTATTGAGTTGAAATGTCAGAATATGAAATTTTTTGTATTGAATCCGATGAGTCGAATGGGTTACCTATTGTGATATCGGCTATGTTAGCACAAAAATATGTAAGAAAAGGTTGCGATGCTTATCTTGCTTATGTATTGGATACAAAAGTGTCTGAATCAAAGATTGAATCAGTGCCAGTGGTTTGTGAATATCCAGATGTGTTTCCAGAAGAGTTGCCTGGGTTGCCACTAGTCAGAGAGGTTGAGTTTGCTATTGAGTTAGTACCGGGAACATCACCGATATCGATAGCTCCGTATAGAATGGCTCCTACAGAGTTAACAGATAGAGGTTTTGCACGACCAAGTTTCTTGCCCTGGGTGCACAGGTTTTGTTTGTAAAGAAGAAAGATGGATCAATGAGACTGTGTATCAACTATCATCAGGTTAACAAGGTTACGATTAGGAATAAGTATCCTTTGTTGAGAATTGATGATTTGTTTGGTCAGTTGAAAGGAGTAACAATATTTTCAAAGATTGATTTGTGATCTGGCTATTATCAGTTTCGGGTTAAATATTTGGATGTACTGAAAACTACATTTAGGACTAGATATGGGCATTATGAATTTCTTGTTATGCCATTTGGGTTAACTAATGCTCCTACAGTATTTATGGATTTGATGAATCGAATCTTTAGACCGTATTTGGACAAATATGTTGTTGTGTTCATTGATGATATATTGATATATTCTTGAGACAAATCTGAGCATGCCGAGCATTTGAGAATTGTATTGCAGACTCTGCGAGATAAACAACTATTTGCTAAAATTTAGCAAGTGTGAGTTTTGGCTCCGAGAAGTTGGATTTCTAAGACACATTGTTTCAGCGAAAGGCATCAGATTTGATCCAAGTAAGATCTCAGCAATTATTGACTAGAAACCACCAAGAAACGTATCCGAAGTCAGAAGTTTTCTGGGATTAGCTGGCTATTATCGACGTTTTGTAAAAGTATTCTCGATGATTATTACACCGATGACTCAATTGGTACAGAAAGATGTGAAATTTGAGTGGTTTGACAAATTTCAACAAAGTTTTAATCAGTTGAAAGCACTGTTAACCGAAGCACAAGTTTTAGTTCAACCTTAGTCGGGTAAAGAGTTTGTGATTTTCAATGATGCGTCATTGAACAGTTTGGGATGTTTTTTAATGCAAAAAGGTAAAGCGATAGCGTATGCTTCCAGACAGTTAAAGACACGAGAAGAATTATCCGACACATGACTTGGAGTTGGTTGCGGTCGTGTTTGCATTGAATATTTGGCGACACCATTTGTTCAGTGAAAAATGTCATATTTTTACTGATCACAAGAGTTTGAAGTATTTGATGTCTCAGAAAGATTTGAAATTGCGACAACGAAGATGGCTCGAATTGTTGAAAGACGATGAGTTAGTGACCGATTATCACCTGTGAAAAGCAAATTTAGTCGCGGCTTTGAGTAGAAAATCCTTGTTTGCTCTGAGAGCAATGAATACACGATTGAGCTTGTCTGATGATGGTTTGATCTTAGCTGAATTAAAAGCTAGACCGATGTTTTTACAGCAATTTTTTTAGGCTTAGAAATGTGATAATGAATTCCAAGCTAGAAGAGTATAGTGCGAATTAACTACAGATTCAGAGTTTCAGATCGGATCCGATGATTGTTTATTGTTCTGAGGTAGAATTCGCGTACCAAAAAATCCAGAGCTTATACAGAAAATCTTGCAAGAAGCACAAAATAGTAGCTTGTTTATTCATCCAGGGAGTACTAAGATGTACAGTGATTTGAAACAGATGTACTGGTGGTCGAGTATGAAACGTGACATTACTGAATTTGTGTCCAGATGCTTGATTTGTCAATAGGTTAAAGCCGAACATCAAGTGCCTTCGGGATTGTTATAGCCAGTAATGATACCAGAGTGGAAATGGGATAGAGTTACGATGGATTTTGTATCGGGATTATGTAACACCCCTTATCTGTATTCAACGCTGAAACAGGGTACGAGGCATTACCAAACTTACAACACAAGCATTCACCCAATTCCGAGTCATAAATTTACGTCCAAATTAAAACCATTCATATTCAATTATAAAGTCCTTAATACGAGCCTACGAGGCCCAAAACATACTTTAGAAGTGGTTCGGGACTAAACCGAGAACTCAGGAAATTTTTACAAAACTTAGAAAATTTATGCTAGGAACAGGGCTCACATGCCCGTGTGGTCCAAGGGACACGCTCATGCTTCAGACCATTTTCGATTTAGGGTGCTCTCTGACTTGTGCCACACAATCGTTCCACACGCCGTGTGCTAGGCCGTATGGTTAATTAATTTAATTCGAATTAGGTGCAGGTTTCACATGGCCAAGATACACGCCCGTGTTCTAGGCCGTGTAGCACACACGGCTGAGACACACGCCCGTGTCTCTGCCTGTGTGCTATATTATGGACATTCTGTTTTTCAAAATTAAGGTGCAGGGGACACACGACCAGAACGCATGACACACGGCCTAGAAACACGCCTGTGTGTTTACCTGTGTGGACAAAAATAAGGCTATTTACCAATCCATTTGCCACCCCTCCATGCACATACCTACACAACATCATATAACACTAATTCAAGCATATACAAGCAACCAAAACAATCACAACCAAGGTATTAACATTACATCCACATGCTAACATCTAACATACTTTAACATCATAATTTACCAAACACAAACATACCACAAGCACATCCAATTTAACCAAGATAGGCCATCTTTTAAGGCCTTGTACAAAATAAACATCTATCAATTACAAACCAATTCTTTTGGCCAATTCATAATAACACATATAAAAAAATGACCAAGTCCCTATACATGCCATAACTCAAAATATTGAAATTTCAATGGTACCCAAAATAATGATTGATAGTGTGAATAGATCTCCGACGATCTCCAATCCCGAGCTAGCTTGGTGACACTATAAGATAAGGGAAAGAAAGGGGGTAAATTATATAGCTTAGTAAGTCCATATGCAAATGATAAACAACATTAATTATACATTTTTCATATGAATAACATAACATATATCAACATAAATGTTATTAAAACTTCATGAGCATAACTTATTCAATCACATTCTTACCAATAGTTTATCATATACCGAATCCATTTCCTTTGAGTTTTACGTACATACTTGTACCATCTCATAACATATTCACATATTTTCTCATCTTTGACATACCTGTTGAACCACTTGGAATACTATCGGATACATGGAAAATTTTGCATATAAGTACCACATATGTAGCCAATGCTACCACAAATCTCGTAACACATATAGGCTCGCTCTCGAGCTATCCACGGGCCTGCTCACCCAAGCTGTCAGTCAAGACGTAGGTACACAGTGTTGCTCACCCAAGCTGTTAAGTATCCACAACATATGCCGGTATACTCAGCCACCGGTAGGACGCACCAGACCAGCACTCGGGACACATAAATCACATACATATTCACATGGGTTCCTAGTGACATGTCACTTGTATCCTAATCTATTCCTAAGGTTCAACCGGGATTTTCTCGCTTGTCAAAACTTTGTCAATTACATTCATAGAGTCAATCATACAATTCATGCAGTAACAAAACATTATAAATACAATTGTAACGTTGCATTATTAACATACGAACTTACCTCGATACAAAAATAGTACGTATAGACCTAATCGTCAAACACCTTATTTTTCCCTCGGTTTAGGTCTGAACCTCATTTGTCTTGATCTATAATATCAAATTTAACTTATTTAACAATTACATTACTCAATTTAGCCCAAAAATCACATTATGGAAAAATTACATTTTTACCCTTAACTTTTCAATATTTTACATTTTAGTCCCTAGGCTCGTAAAATGAAATATATTCAATTTCTTCAAAACCCAAGCCTAGCCAAACCATTTGCATACTCATAACAGCCCACATTTTCCATTTAATCACACTTTTACTACTCATTTTATAACTTTTACAAATAGGTCCTTTTTAGGCATTTTCATCAAAAATCAATTGGTAAATGTTGTTTATCTAACACCAAATATACATTTTCTACCATTAAACATCAAAATACACAAATATTTAACATTGTTAAAATTTTAGACTTTGATTTTCTTTCAAATTAGTCCTTAAAATAGCTAGATTAGGTTACAAAGATCTCAAAAACATAAAAATCATTAAAAATAGGGCTAGAACAAACTTACAATCAAGCTTGAAAATGGCCAAACCCTAGCTATAGAGACCCTTCAAATTTTAGCACTAAGGGACTCAATTGAAGAAGATGACATCTTTTTTATTTTACGTAATTTTTTCTTTATTTACCAAATGACCAAAATGCCCTTCATGCATAACTTTGAAATTCCACCTATCCATGTCCAATTTTTTTCATCTTAAAGTATAATGGTCTAATTACCATCTAGGGACCTCTAATTTAAGATCTCATAGCAATTGGACACCTTTAACATATAGAACTCAAATTTTGCACTTTTTGTAATGTAGTCCCTTTAACTAAATTTAGTGCCCAAACATTGAAATTTTCAAACGAAATTTTCATGAAATCATTTCATAAAACTGTAAACCGTAAAAGTATAATAAAAATAAGTTTTAGTATGTCAGATTTGTGGTCCCGAAACCACTATTCTGACTAGACTCCAAATCGGGCTATTACAAATTACCTTTTGTCTCTGAAAAAGAAAGATGATATATGGGTCGTTGTTGATCGTCTGATGAAGTCCGCACATTTTATTCCAATGCATACAGACTTTTCTCTTGATAGATTAGCTGAATTGTACATTTCAGAAATTATCAGACTGCATGGAGTGCTAGTCTCCATTATTTCGGAAAGAGATCCATTGTTTACATCACGATTCTGGAAGAAATTGCAAGAGGCTTTGGTTACACGGTTATATTTTAGCACTGCATTTCATCCTCAAACAGATGGTCAGTCTGAGAGAGTGATTCAGATTCTCGAAGATATGTTTCATTGTTGTGTTTTGGAGTTTAAAGGCAACTGGAAAAAATATTTACTGTTGGTGGAATTCGCGTATAATAATAGTTATCAGTCGAGCATAAAGATGGCACTATATGAAGCTTTATATGGACATAAATGTTGAACTCCATTGTTCTGGACCGAGCTTAGTGACAAAAAGATTCACGGGGTTGATTTGATAAGAGAGGCTGAAGAAAAAGTGAAAATAATTCGCGACAGTTTGCAAGCAGTTTCAAATCGACAGAAATCATATGCAGATTTAAAACGTAAAGATACTGAATTTCAAATTGGCGACAGAGTGTTTCTGAAAGTATCACTGTGGAAGAAGATTCTTCGATTTGGTCGCAAAAGGAAATTGAGTCCGAGGTTTATTGGGTCGTATGAGATTATAGAGAGAATAGGGCCATTGGCATATCAACTTAAATTACTATCAGAGTTGGAAAAGATTCACAATGTGTTTCATGTATCCATGTTCGGTGGTACCTATCAGATTCTTCACATATAATTTCATTGGTAAAAGTTGATATTCATCCTGATATGTCGTATAGCGAAGAACCAATCAAAATTATAGCACGATAGATTAAAGAGTTAAGAAACAAAAGCACAGCTTTAGTGAAAGTTCTTTGGCAACATCACGAAATTGAAGAGGCTATGTGGGAACCCGAATAAGCTATGAGAAAATAGTACCCTAACCTATTTTCTGGTAAGATTTTCGGGGACAAAAATTCCTAAGGGGGAGAGTTGTAACAACCAGTTTTTAGTGAAATCGGAACAGTGGTTTCCGGACCACAAATCCAAAGTGAAAATATTTATTTTATTATTATTTTAATGTCTACAGCATGATAGTAGAGTCATATGAAAATTTCGTTAAGAAATTTTACCGTTTGTATGCTTAATTTGTGAAAAAGGACTAAATCGTGTAAAGTGCAAAAGTTGTGTTCTAATAGCTAAAGGTGTCTAATAGCTATGGAACTTCAAAATGGAGGTCCTTATATGGTAATTAAACCACTAATATTAACGGTGGACAAAATTGGACATCTTGTAATGGTTTTAATGGTTTAATGATAAGGTTAATTTAGTAATTAATAAAATAAACTAAAATTAAAGTAAGAAAAAGAAATGTATCATCTTTCTTCTTCATTCTTCAACCGAAAATAGCAACTAAGAAGCCATTAAGGACCATCCAAGCATTCATTCAACATATCCTAGTGCATGTAAGTGCATTTTTTATCCATTTTTAATGATTTCTATGTTTTTGGAGTCGTTGTAGCTTAATCTAACTAGCCCAGGGACTAATTTGTAATACTGTTAAAATCCTAGAGTTTTTCCATGAATGTGTGTTGGTTGTTTTTGATGTTTGATGGGTGAAAATGAAAGTTTAGTGATAGTTAAACAAGTTTTGTAAAGTGATTTTTGTTGAAAATGTCAAATAGGGATTTATTTGTAAAATGTGAAAATTTTGTGGTGAAAACTGTGAATTAATGAAATGTATGGGTTGCTTTAATTTTAGATGATGTTTGGCTAGCATGGGTGTGCATTAAACTTCATGAATTTACATTTTTATGAGAGTAGGTGGAACGACGGAAATGTGCAAGTGTACACAATCACAACAAGTAATAAAGTGACAAGTAAATGTCGAGTTATCGTACCTACAAAGACTATGAAAAGAATTATTTATGAATGCAATTTAAAACACTT
Organism: Gossypium australe; assembly: GCA_005393395.2. Classification (NCBI taxonomy): domain Eukaryota; kingdom Viridiplantae; phylum Streptophyta; class Magnoliopsida; order Malvales; family Malvaceae; genus Gossypium; species Gossypium australe. The sequence goes on along the minus strand of CM016620.1, from coordinate 28,955,603 downwards.
TGGTGAAGAAAAATATTTTTATTTGAAAGGTGATTAAAAATTAAAAAAAATAAAGTAAAATAAATAAAATAAAATAAGTTCTAATGCACGATTTCAAAAGCTGATTTTAATCAAGATGACATAATTGTGTTAGATTAATTACATTTCTTAACTTATAATTATTAAACTCATGTTTATGTTGTTACGAATAAATTCATGGCAACTCGGTAATTTGCTAACTTATGAACATACTTACCTACCAAAATCCATTTATCTCTTGACTATATCTCTATGTCAGTTCAACCGATTAAATAGATTTTGATAAGCAAATGTGTTAATGCACATACATACTTATGAAATTAAAATAATCTCTTATACATATCTCTATGCCAATTCAAACAATTAATTCAATCTCATAAGCACATAAAAGATTATGTGAGGTAACAATGTATTTCTACCTTGAAACAGTTTAATCACAATAATCTTGCAAGTTATGCAAGGCAAATGTATCGTTAGATACCATTGCTAATTCAACCCTCAGCTACCTTAGATGATTAAAAATGCACTGACTAAGTATCGTGTCAATTAATTATAATTTCAATCCGTTTAAATAATTAATTCATTAGTTACCTTACAATTGTAATGCAAGAATAACTTAGTTATGACTTTACTTAATCAAACATCTTACCGAGGCCTATAACAACACAAACATAATTTTAATAAATGAAGTAGACGAAATGCAATCAACTAAACACAAATTAAATTTAAGCCATAGCAATTAATTTAAACATTTCAACATCACAAATATTCATAGACATGTTCATCATAACAACAACAAAAATTAAAAGGATAGGGAACAAGAATCAAATTCGGTGTTTCTCCGTGGCTTGACTGGTTTGCTCCACTCTTATTTCTCTACTTTTCTTGTCAAACCAAGGATGATACGAACAATTTAATGATGATCCAAATCATGGATGAATGACTCTTTTTCAAGAGGTGAAATCAGCAAGAGAATAAAAGGAAATGGATGGGAAATGAGAAGAGAAGTGATGAGAAAGTGGAGGTGTGTTTGAAATGAGCAGCCAATGGGGGTTTTTATAGGTTGAGAGGGTTGCTAAAAATAGCCAAAATCAGCAGCCAAAAAGCCCTCCCATGGCCGGCCACACATGTGGCAAGTTTGAAGTTTTCAAACTTGCTATATTACGGTAGGGGCAAATCTAGAAAGGCTCAAATAGTGGAGGGGTTTGTTTGCAATTTGAACAAGTATTCAAGGTCCATTTTGAAAGCTAATTAATCAGCCAAACAAGCTAATTGGGTTAGCATGTGGGACGGTTTTGGGCTGCCCAGTAATTGGTCGGTTCAGTTTTTTCTCGGTTCAGCTCAATTGGGCCACTTTTCATAATTAATTAATAATAATTTATTTAACCCAAATTAAATTCAATATAAATTAAAATTAATTATATTATGAATTAATACACATAATTTGGACCATCTTAAGCTGAATAATTAATTCGCCTTGATGCTTCAAAATTGCTTCCCGGTTTTGTGCTTTTAGCAGTGTCTGCTGAGCTGTTTTCGTCCTTTGTGTAAATCAGTCGAAAATAATCAAAATTAATTATAAAATTAATTAAAATTATTATGTTAATGATTTAAGTACAAAATAATTATTTTATAATAATTGTATTTTTTTCGACAAGAATTTTACCGAACTTGCATGAATTTCGGTTAAAAAGGGCATGAAAAAGTGTGTATATTTTTGTGTTTCCAGTAGGACTAAATTGTAAAGGAGTTAAAAATACTGGGAAAAAATGGTAATTTTTCCATAACATGAAATTTGGATTGAATTTAGTAAATTATAAATTAAAATAGTTAAATTTGATTATATAGATCAAGAAAAGCAATGTACGGAATTAGATCAGGGAAAAGATAAAGTTTTAGACTGAACGATTGTTTTCCCTCATACGAGTTCAAGGTAAGTTCGTATGTTAATAAGCATTAAAGTATTTGTGTTTTAAATGCTTTATTATTGTTTTCTTGACGAATACGACTTCACGGAAATATTTGATGAAGATTTGGCGACGTATGAGATCCCAGTTGAACCTTAGGAATAGATAGGATACGAATGACATGTCATTAGGGGTTACCGTGTTCTGGGTGCTGGTCCTGTACATTCTACTGGTGGCTGAGTTTTCCGACATATGTTGCAGTTACTCGTCAGCTTGTGTGAGCAGACCCAGTAATGGCTTGAGAGTGAGCATTTATATGAGATATGAGATAGAGATGGTTTCGACCATGTATTAATAGTTAGTGTGCAAAATACCCGAGTATTTTATATTATTCCAAATGGTTCAACGGGCACAGTTATGTTACGAGAGTGTATGAGTTTAATATAAACCAATACAGGTATGTACGTGAATCAAGTGAGAATTGAATCTATGAGAATTGTGATTTCATGTCTAACTTTGTGGATGAATATGTGTTAGACTTATGGATTAAATTGAGTTGCATTAAGCTATGTTTATTTACTTAAAATGTGATTAAATAGTAGGCTAAGTTTTAGGTTATACGAACTTACTAAGCTTAATTGCTTCCTTTGTTTACTTTTCCATCTTTTATAGTGATTCGAAAGCTCGATCGGTTTGGAAGTTGTCAGAGAATTCATCGCACTATCAAACTCTCCTTTTGATACTTTTGGACTTTATGTATTTTGGTTATATGGCATGTATAGGTCTTTGGCTAATGAAAGCTTATATGTTTTGGTTATGTAATTAGTCATTTAATATGGATTGATTTAGTATATGTTGGTATGTATATATGTGTGGCTTGTCTCATGTTATATGTTGTTTGGATTGCCATTGGAATGCCTTGATTGTGATTTGGAACTTTTGAGTATCATATGGTTGAGATTAAGAAATGGCATATATGTTGTGTGTTAGGTAAAAATGTGAATATATGCCCATTTAGGTAACTTTTGGAAGTGATATTGGTATGATTTTGAATGGCTAGTTGTATGCTTTTAAGTGGTCAAGTGAATGTGTGGATATTGCATGCTATAGACTTGGAATTGGTTAGTCTTGAAAGCTTATTTATGTCATGGTTGTATGTAAATTGTTTGGCTTAGGTTGGTACCATATTGGGTGAGAAATACGGCTTCGAAAATGACCTATTTTTGTCTACATGGACAGAGACACGGGCATATGTCTTAGCCGTGTGTCACACACGGCTAGGTGATACGACTGTGTGTCTCCTGATACTTATTTAGAAACCAAGTCAGTAGCTTCACACGGCCTAGCACACGGCCTGGCACACGGGTGTGTTAGACAATTTCGAAGGGTACATGGCCTGGCACACAAGCGTGTGGTCTGGCCATGTGACCCAAGTCAGTGAGTTACACGGGGTCGGACACGGTTTGGGACACAGCCATGTGATCCCATTTTAAATGTCCACACGGTCTGTGACACGGCCGTGTCTCTTAACTGTGTGAGACACACAGCTTGCCCACATGGGCGTGTGTCCTCTGCACTTTGAAAATTTTCCATGTATTTCTAAAAATCTCTTAAGTACTCAGTTTAGTCCCTAACCACATCTAATGCTTGTTTTAGGCCTTGAGGGCTTGTGTTAGGGACTATATGATTGAATTTGAATGACTTTTGTTTGGATATGAGAATTTAACATGAAATGTATGATTGTTTAATTGATAAGTTCGGTAATGCTCTGTAACCCTATTCAGCGTCAGATAAGTGTTAGGGGTGTTACAGTAGTTAGGGAGGAATGTTACGTTTTATTCGATTTAATCCCTAACAGTCTTGATCGAAGGTACTTTTCTAGTTGTGCAGGTGTAGGTACTTATAAGAGAGAACGAGATAAATGGTGAGACCCTGATAGGATTGGAATTGGTCAGGTAAGCTATCAGGGTGGTGAATGACGAAGGAAGTCGATGGTGAAATTTAAAGAATTGTCGGACAAGTCTGGTAGTGAAACATAAATTTTAACCCATCAAACTTGAATTAATTTTTAAATATTGTGTAATAGTTTGTTTTTCATTGGTTAGTATTAGGAATTAGACTTGTTGTTTGAAGTTAGAATCAGAAGGAAACTAAGTTCCGATAGCAACAGAGGAGCTAGATGTTAGTTGGGTGCAATTACAGACAACCGAAGGCTTTTTAAAAGTCCCTAAAAAGCCAAATCGAAGCTATGCCGCCGCATAACAACCCTCTGGTGTGACACAACCATATCAACATTGAAAATGTGAAGATTCATTGTCGTTTCATGCCATAAACACTCTATGACACGAGACACACACACACTCTCTAAAGCAAAAATAAGGCATATATTCACCTCATGTCCTGCCATTTCCCCTCTATGGCACAACATGCAGGCCAATTTTGACAACTTTCCATTCTTGGTTTGACACAATCTTCAAAATATTCTCCAAGTCTGCACGGCAAGTAATGCCCTAGATGGCTTCTATATATTGCCCTTATCAGTAGCTACACCTTCTAATCCATCACCATCAGCCAAGTCATCGTTCACTATCCTCTTCTTCGAGATTTCATGAATTCCTTGCCTTTCTCTTTTTCATAGCCTCAAAACCATGCATAATAACCTTTCTAACAACGAATCCATAATGGATAATCATGCCTACATCTAAGAAAGAGAGCTAGAAAATACCTTCTAGTGGTCCAACGAAAAATCCTTTACAAGAATAAGGTTTCAAATCCATTAGAGAATTGAAAAGAAAAACACGATAGATGATCCAATTTCATCAATGGGAGAAGTTTTGTACAACCCCGACTAACCCGGCGTACATTCTAATTGTGCATGAATTTTATGCCGCATTAAAGAAGGCGAATGCGAATATACCAATGGATGTACCATGGATGCGAATATTATTTCGTGGGAAGGAAATCTCTATCTCACCTTCCGAGATAGCGAGGTATTACGACATTCCATTATATCTTTGTGATTTTGTACAACGAATTGATCTGATGTATTTCCCAGGAGAGAACATGGACGATATAATTCATCTCCAAATAGATGAAAAGGGTGAGTAGAAACATCACTTAAGAGGGTTATCCCATATCATTCTCTCAGGATAAGTTAAATTTGAAAGCTAGAATGTGGTTGAAATTCACCAGCACTCAAATTGTCCTAGCGTCAGACATGTCTAATATCAATACGTTCCAAGCAACATTTTTGTATGTGATTTTAAAGAAGGAAAGAATTTGTGTAGGGACGTAGTTATATCGTAGTATGCTACAATGCACAAGGAAGAATGAAGTGGAATTACTTTTCCCGCACTTAGTGACAACCTTTTGTCGACAAATAAAGGTGCCGATGGGACGATCAGGTGGTGTCTTACAACCAACAGAGTTTTTGATATTGGAACCAAGCGTAGAGTATCTCATAGGGAATAGGAAATAGAAAAGAGCTATAAAGACAAAACCACATCTAGGAAAGAAATCGCTATCCGATTCAGAATAGATAGTTCGATGGATGCAATAAGTTGAACTAATTTATAAGGACTATGCGAGGAAAAACGGGTTAAAGCTGCCACGATTTCCAACAGGTAAGTATGAGTGATCACCACTAGATGTGCGAACGTCTAGACTGGAAATACTGTAACAAATAAATATATAGTTAAATAGCGGTTTTCGCAAGTATACGGGTCAAATTGTAATATAGTTTGTTTACAACGAAACACTTGGAAAGTATTCCGACGATCGTACCCAAGGGATTGCAGATTGGAGAAATTTATTATTAAATTAATTACAAAAAATAATTATTAATCCAATCTATTTACAAGTTAGTAGAGTTAATCCAAATTAAGTATTAATTAAATCCCTAATTATCAACTAAGTCATTAATTACCCTTAATTGAGTTGTTTACCATCCTTAGCTACTAATGTGATTTCTCGAACCCGAATATAACCTCGATAATATACTAACATGATCGATACTCAAAGTTAGAAATTTCACATTTTTTATAAACCGTCTTGAACAAGAACAACAAATAAGGACCTTGACCTAATGTGCTTGGAAGATTTAACAAACTGAAGTTATATTTGAACCCGACCCGCTTAAGCTTGACAAATACCCGAACCTTGGTGCAAGAAGTATTGTTTTTGCCACACTCCAGAAAGGGATGAGAAGGGGCTTGGTAAGATAAATGAATGCCACAAAACCAAAGTTTTGATAAGTTCAGAAAGTTCAATGAAGAACCAAGAGATAATTCTCTTAAAGTGATTTATACTAAAAAGTTGATTATCCTCTACAATGACATGAAATAACTATTTATAGACCTAGGCACACTAAGGGACACATACAGCTATTAATGGCATACATGTATGTGTGTCGTACAATGTATAAGGAAATACATGAATAGTTGGGTGCAAAGTATAACCGAATGGTCACATTCATCATCCTTGGATGTTCATAAACACTTGGGTGCTTGAAGAGGCAATTCATCCCCCTTTTAAAGTGCATGAATGGAAATATTCATTCTTCTTGCGTAGATACATGAATGATCACATTTAATGCTGCCACTTAATGTAAAAATCCTCCCCTTGTCGTACATGCATGTATAGGTGAATGATATGCTTCATTAATCTTGGAATTATGGCCCTTGCATGTGCGTGAATGTTAGAATGAATATTTATATGCATCTCCCTTGTTGGTGCATGAATAATGGTGATTTATTGTGTCGCATTTATAGTGCTTCATTCTCTTTGGAAGTACATGCATTTGTAGGATCTTTGAATGTTGATAGTGCATGAATCGGGTGGAATTTGAAGAGACTCATGGTACTTGAATGGCCAGCCAAATGTACCTACAAAGGGTATATAAATAGAGTAGCCATTAGTTCATTTCAATTCATCAAACATATGTAGACACACATATATTAGAACAAAACACACAAAATAAGCACATGCAAACTTAACGCACGCACACTCACAAAGACTTGACTAAGCTGTGGAGAAACATAATTGAAATACTTAATAAACTATAAAGATAAAAAGGAAATCCCAAATATTTCAAGGTGGCCAAATGGAAACCCCAAGCCCACTTGGTTGTTCATTTATCATTGGATAACATGAATCACCCTTAGAATAATGTCCAACCCATTGTAAAGATGACTAGTTTGATCATTTTTCCATAGCCCACGAACCAGGCCATTGAAGGCTTCTTTAAATCATTTAGCTCAGGCCCTTGTAATAGGCCCAATAGCCACTTGTAATGGATCTTGAGAAACCTTAGGTGTTTCTTATATAAATGAGTCATGAATGTTCGGCCCAATCTCAGTCTTCAAAGGTCCTTCAAATTTTGATGTATTGCTCGAGTCCATGATCACATCAACTACGAGCACCTTCTTGGTCTTATCTTCAATAAATATTACCACCTAAGTCACCCTCTCGGTCTCACCGCTTGGCGTAAGTTATACTCTATAGGCTACCCTTTCAATATCACGTGTCTCGAAAATATATTAGAGGCGTCACTCCCTAATATACTGTGCACTATTGAATAAACATACAAATTTAAATAAATAATTACTTAATTAATAAATAAGATCCATAATCGAAACATGCCAGATATAAAATAAAGTACAATAATGTAACATTCTAAAATTTGGGATTATGTATTTTACACTATTCCATGCGTTAGGCTAGCTATGTATGTTAGTTGGGTATGTTCGAGGGCCCTAAGAAGGCCTGGGGTCGAGTTGGGCCCTGGTAAAATTTTAGTCTTTGGGTACTTAAGGGGGAGAAGGTAGGTGGTGTCAAGACATAAAGGAAAAAGTAGGTAAATTGCTAGCACAAGAGGAGCTAGTGGCAAGGTGGTATGGCTTCACTTGTAGGAGTTAAGGGGGAGGAGTTCGAATCCTACCTGCTGCAACTATTTAATTTATTTTGTGCTAAGCAGGTAAAGGTAGTAGAGTTCAGCTTGGACTCTGCAGGGGGAGTTGAAGACTCAGTCAAATGAATTTGAATGAGTGATGGATAGGAGTTTGAGGAGAAAATCAAGGAGCAAATTAAGGGATTGAGGTGTGAGGGAGAGTTTGGCCGAAAATGGGAGCTTGGGGTAGAGTGGAAATTCGGCTAAGGGGTGTAGATGGTATATTCGGTCAAGTGGGGGGAGCCGAAACTTTCCTATAGTGTATGTGCTGAAAATTCTTTGAGAGTGATTAAGCATTTGTGCGTTTTTACTTTTGGCAACTCAAACACTTGGGGTCTCTTTTTGTGTCAATTCTTTCTTGTTAGTGCCGAAATATTCAAGCCTCATTTTCTTCATCTTTTCTTTGGTGTTAGCTTAAACTTCTTGGCACTTCTCTTCTCTTCTACTCTCTTCCATCTTTTCCTTGCCCTTCATTTTCTTTGCATTACCACAAGCTGAACCTCTTCAGTGATTCATCTTCTTTTCTCTACGTGATTCATTCTCTTAACCGAATCTGGTAAGTGAGAGTTCTTCTCTTTTCTCCTTTTTCTTTTCCCTTCCTTTGGCCGAATGTATACCATTCTTCTATTCTTTTGGGTGGTTATATCACATTAACCGAAACACCATCTCCTCCCACTCCCTCATCTTGCGTTTTCCTTTTGTAGTGCTCTAGTGGGGTGGACGAATCTCACTCTTTTGTTTACTCAGCTGTAGGCATAAGCTGAATCTGTGGAAGTTGGGTTCATCATTGATCAAGGTAGGAGGTTTATCTTTGATTCATTTCGATTTCTCTCTGTCCGGTTACTTTGCTATATTGGATCGACAATTTTGTTTAACCGTTTGTTTTAGGGGTTAAACAACTCGTTCTCCTCTGCTCTTTGATTGTTTGAAAGTGGTGGTAAGCCTAAACCCTCTTATTAAACAACCACTATTTCTCATTGTGATATCGTACTAACTGAGACTCTCTTAATGGAGACAATCGGTAGCCATACTAAGGGAATACTGATAAGGGAGCCTAAAGGGAGTGGACTTGCAGCCTCTACTCCCAAGTTCAAACGTAGGGTGGTGTCAGCAGTTCGAGATTTCCCGCCGGGTTATGGAAGGGAACTTACATCCGGTGCGAATAGGCAAATCGTGGTTGTGCGCGATAGTAAGGGTAGTGTTGTAAATTGTTCGATTAGATTTGGATTAAAGATCACTTTTTTGTTAGTTAATTAGGTGATATGATGGCATAGGTGATGGCAATCAAGAGGGTATAGTTCTCTACGTAATCAGGTGTGTAATCTCACACCGTAACCACTTAGTTTCGTATAAGCTACCATGTTGGTAAAACCAAACCATCGTCACTCGTAAGTTTAATGAACCGGATTATTGCATGCAACCGAATAAAACGCTTAAACAATGCCATCTCTGAAAATCTCTAAAATGCCCTTAACGGGCCGATTTACTAAAATGCCCTTAACGGGCCGACCTACTAAAATGCCCTTAACAGGCCGATTTGCTAAAATGCCCTTAACGGACCGATCTACTAAAATGCCCTTAATGGGCCGCTTTACTAAAATGCCCTTTACGGGTCGATTTACTAAAATGCCCTTAACGAGCCAATTTACCAAATTACCCTCGCTGGGTTTAATGTTTGTTTTATACTTGGGTATTCTGCTATGTATGTTGCATCCTATCATACTGCATGGGGCGGGAATTTGAATGAAGAGCAGTGTAGCCTGGTGGCATAGCCACAATTCATACATTTATATGCTTAATTATGACTCCGATGGCTCAGCCACAATTACTCTATGTTTAGCAGCTTGACTGCATATTGGTGTGAGTGGCGGGGTGGGTTGATTTGATCCCCACAGGTGTGACTGGCTGGTCGGGGGTGTGTTGGATGGATGGGTTGGGTTGCATCAATTCATTATTTGCACTATTTTGTTAACGGGCTTAGGCCCAAGTTGATGTTATTCGGGTTTGGGCCCAGTTGGTGACGGTAAGGGGATTACACACTGAGTTCTTGTAACTCATACCCTCTCTCTTTATCCTCGCAGGTAATGCTCAGCAGTAGATTTGGAGCCTTGGACAACCCGGTGGAGGCCATACTTTAGGATCAACGCTTGAACCTTAGTAAATTTCTTTTCTGCTTAATTTCCGAGATTGGTTTTATTTTTTTTATGTGGCATATCATTATGTAATAAGGCCTCTGGTTTAACTTTCTTTTAAATTTTGTTAATAGCTGTTGGTTTTATAAACATGGGATTTTCTTAAAGCATGATTAAATGTGTTCTTTTTCAAAACATCACTTTTCCGAAATTACTCAAATTTTGATTTTCACAACAAAAACAGCTTTAATGTTAAATGTTAATAACTTGATTAAAGGACATCAAATAAATCAGATTTTTATTAACAATTATTGAAACTCGAGGTATTAAAGAGACGCGGTATTTTCAACTTACATTTCGCTTTTAAACAAACCTTCTGTGTGACACGCTAGATCCGGTCATAATGCATAGGCCGGGTTTGGGGTGTTACATTTTATGGTATCAGAGCCCGATTGTAAAACTCGACTGTGGAATGGATTCAAAAACGTTTTCCAAAGATGTTTGAAACTAAATTCAAAAATGCATGTCTTAGAGAAAGTATGGCACCACGGGTATCCGGCACCAAATCCGTAAGTTTTCTTACTTCATTTTATGATTGTTGTTGTATGATTGTAGAAAAAAATTTTACGAGACAATAGTACTCTGGAACTTTTAGCTTTAGGAGCTAAAACTATAGAGATTGAGACTCTAAGACACGAATGCGACTCGCGAAAACAACTTTTATACTTACACTCCATAAAACATTGATTAATAAACATTGAATCGCTTACTGATCCATAAGATTCTTAATCAGATTAAATCGACTTAGCAAACACGAGCACTAGAGGATGTGGACGCGGTAGACGTGACCGTGGTAGAGGCCGAAGTGCTGGAGTTGGGTCCAAAACATCTGGGCATATGCCTGAAATGGACGCACCTGCATCACCAGTGACAGAAACTGGGTCACATGACCAAATGGTAGGGGACGATGCTCTGTCCCAAGCGATGCTGTGGGTACTGGAAAGGGTTACTAGGGCAAGTACTGGGTCGGCAGCTCGTGGGTCTATATCGGAGCGACTTAGATCAAATCGGGCGAAAGTTTTTAGAGGTATTTCGGGTGTAGCCCCAAATGTAGCGGAATATTGGCTTGAGGCTGTAAAGCGGATTATAGATGATTTGGATTGTACAGCTGAACAGAAACTGAAAGGGGTTGTGTCATTACTGAGAGATGAGGCGTACCAGTGGTGGCTCACTGTTAGGGAAGGCACTCAAGCTGATTGTATCACCTGGGATTTCTTTAAGACAGCATTCCAGGGAAAATATGTCGGGGCTAGCTATATGGATGCCCGGAGGAAAGAATTTCTAAATCTGGTTCAGGGAGGTAAATCTGTGGTAGCGTACGAGGCGGAGTTTTTGCGTCTGACCTGGTATGCCCGGGGAATAGTATCGATTGACTATGAACGCTGCGTGCGTTTTGAGGACGGGCTACGTGATGAGTTGCGGGTACAGATAGCCTTGCAGAAGGAGAGGAATTTTGCTACACTGGTGGAAAAAGCTAAAATTGCTGAAGAGGTAAAACACTCAGAGCGGAAAAATCGAGATAAGGACAGGGGCAAGAACGAAAGAGATTCTGGGTACTCAGGTTCTGCAAGAGGGTTTCAGAAAAGGCCCCATTACAAGGGGCCAGTTTGAGGGGGTGTTCCAGCTGTTACCAATCAGTTACAGTCTTGTGTGGACTGTGGGAAACTTCACTCGGGTGAGTGCTGAAAGAGAACTGGCGGTTGTTTCAGATGTGGATCCAATGACCATCAGTTTAGGGATTGTCCTCGAGAGCCTGTTCAGACACAGGTAGTTCGTCACAGATTTGCGCAGCCAGCAGGGGGCGCTCAGCAGCCGCCGAGAGGTCGTGGGCCAAGTCGAGGTGGAACTGGTATAAGACAAGGTCAAGGAGCACTGGGTATGGGTGCTGGTAATAGGGGTAACACAGAGGCGAGACAGCCAGGATTGGTCTATGTGGTCAGACGCCGAGAGGATGGCGACGCACCGGACATCATAACCGGTACATTTTTCATATTTGGTGTACCCTTTACCGCTTTGATAGATATTGGATCTACCTATTCGTATGTTGCCTATGCTGTGTCTAGAACTTTGGGTATTAAATCTGATATTACTGCTAGAGAAATGTCTGTGATTAGCCCTTTAGGACAATCGGTGGTAGTGAATAGGTTGTTTAGGGATTTGCCCTTAGAAGTTTAGGGAGTAGTGTTTCTGGCGGATTTGATGGAACTGCCGTTCGACGAGTTCGACCTTATATTGGGTATCGACTGGCTAGTTAAGCATCATGCGAACTTGGACTTTGCTGCAAAGTGTATGGTACTAAGAACTCCAGAGGATAAGGAAGTGATGATGATAGGTGAGAGAAGGAATTACCTGTCCAATGTGGTTTCTATTTTAAAGGCTGAAAGGTTGGTACGAAAAGGGTGTGAAGCGTTCTTGGCCTTCATCAGTGCTTTGGATGCCAAAGAGTTGTCGGTAGAGAATGTTAGAACAGTGAAAGAGTTTAACGGATGTCTTTTCTGAGGAGCTTCTAGGATTACCTCCGAATCGCGAAGTGGAATTTGGCATTGAACTGTTGCCAGGAACGGCTTCGGTGTCCATCGCCCCTTATAGAATGGTGCCGAAGGAGCTGGTGGAACTTAAAGCTCAGATCCAGGAGCTGTTGGATCGTGGTTTTATCCGACCAAGTGTGTCACCGTGGGGAGCGCCGATTTTGTTCATTAAGAAAAGAGATGGGTTGATGCGTATGTGTATTGATTATAGACAATTGAACAAGTTGACGATCAAGAACAAGTATCCACTACCGAGGATTGATGATCTGTTTGATCAGTTGCGAGGAGCTTCAATTTTCTCGAAGATAGACTTGAGATCTGGGTATCATCAGCTAAAGGTCAGGGAGGCGGATATACATAAGACTGCGTTCCGAACTCGGTATGGGCATTATGAGTTTTTGGTGATGCCGTTCGGATTAACAAATGCAGCAGCTGCTTTTATGGATATGATGAACCGGGTCTTCCAACCCTATCTGGACCGGTTCGTGGTGGTATTTATAGATGACATCTTGGTGTACTCAAGGACTGAAGAGGAGCATGATTCGCATCTTAGGGCTGAGCTGCAGATATTAAGGGAGAAACAGTTGTATGCCAAATTCAGTAAGTGCGAATTTTGGCTGAAGCATGTGACCTTTTTGGGGAATGTTGTGTCTGCCGAAGGAATTAGAGTTGATCCCCGAAAGATCGAAGCTGTATTGGATTGGAAACCACCGAAGTCAGTGTCAGAAATTCGTAGTTTTCTAGGTTTAGCTGGGTACTACAGAAGATTCGTTGAGGGGTTTTCGTTGATTGCTACACCCCTAACTAAGTTACTGCGTAAGGGAGTATCGTTTGTGTGGTCAGATAAGCAGCATGAGAGCTTTGAGAAATTAAAGAAAATTCTGACAGAAGCGCCAGTGTTGATTCAGCCTGAGGCAGGGAAAGAGTTTATTGTTTATTGTGATGCGTCACACACGGGCTGGGGATGTGTGCTGATGTAAGAAGGGAAAGTGGTGACATATGCATCTCGTCAATTAAGGACGCATGAAGTGAATTATCCCACTCATGATTTGGAGTTAGCTACTGTGGTGTTTGCCCTGAAGATATGGAGGCACTATCTGTACGGGGAGAAGTCAATTATCTACACCGACCATAAGAGTCTGAAGTATCTCTTTACCCAGAAGGAGTTGAATTTAAGGCAACGGAGATGGATAGAATTGTTGAAAGATTATGACTACTCAATCTAGTATCACCCGGGTAAAGCTAACGTGGTGGCGGATGCGTTGAGTCTTAAGGTGATATCGGATTTGAGAGCAATGTTTGCTCATCTCAGTCTTTATGAATATGGTAGCTTGTTAGCTGAACTTCAAGTGAAGCCTACATGGGTAAGCCAGATTGAAGAAAAGCAATTGTTAGATGAAATGTTAGGTTCTTGACTTCAGCATGTGGAAGGTGGTGAGATAGGGGACTTTGGATTAAACAGCGAAGGGGTATTATGTTTCCAGGGAAGAGTTTGTATGCCGAAGGATTCTGAGTTAAGACAGAAGATTCTGCGGGAGGCACATAATAGCCCATATGCTATGCACCTCGGTGGAAGCAAGATGTACCGAGACCTTCGTGAACAGTATTGGTGGCCAGGGTTAAAGCAGGAGGTTACCAACTTCATGAGCAAGTGTTTGACGTGTCAGCAAGTGAAGGAGGAACATCAGCTGCCTTCAGGGTTGCTACAACCGGTGAAGATCCCACTTTGGAAATGGGAGAGGATAGCGATGGATTTTGTTAGTGGGCTGCCCGAACGCCTACTAAGAAAGATTCTGTGTGGGTGGTTGTCGATCGATTAACGAAGTCCGCTCACTTCATACCGGTTCGTACAGATTATTCATTACAGAAGTTAGCAAAGCTGTATGTGGCGGAAATTGTGAGATTGCATGGGGTACCGGTGTCTATCATATCAGACAGGGATCCTAGGTTTACATCACGGTTCTGGAGGGCCTTACATGAAGCTTTGGGTACAAAGTTGGACTTCAGCACAGTGTTCCATCCGCAGACTGATTGTCAGTCGGAAAGGGTAATTCAGATTCTAGAAGACATGTTAAGAGGCTGTGTGATCGACTTTAGAGGTAGTTGGGAAGATTTTCTACCATTGGCGGAATTTGCGTACAATAATAGCTATCAATCTAGCATTCAAATGGCACCCTACGAGGCGTTGTATGGTTGTAGGTGTCGTACCCCTACCTGCTGGACAGAGTTGGGTGAGCGACAGCTGTTGGGTCCGGAGCTGATCTCAGAGACTGAGGAAAAGGTTAAAGTGATTCGGGCTCGGTTAAAAGAAGCTTCGAATAGACAGAAATCGTACACGGATCTGAAGCAAAAAGAGATAGAGTTTTCAGTAGGAGATCAGGTCTTTTTGAAGGTCTCACCTTGGAAGAAGGTCTTGAGATTTGGATGGAAGGGTAAGTTGAGCCCTAGGTTCATCGGGCCTTACCGAGTGTTGAAACGTGTGGGACCAGTGGCTTATCAGCTTGAGTTACCTCCGAAGTTAAGTCAGATCCATAATGTATTTCGTGTTTCGATGTTAAGACGCTATTGTTCGGATCCGTCTCATGTAGTGCCGGTGGAGGAAATCGAGGTAAGACCTGATTTATCTTTTGAAGAAGAGCTAGTGCAGATTTTAGAACGGGATGTTAAAGTGCTGAGAAGGAAATCTGTTCCGTTGGTCAAAGTGCTATAGCGTAATCACGGGTCAGAGGAAGCCACGTGGGAGCCAAAAGATACGATTCGACGGCAATACCCTCATCTCTTTTAATCAGGTAAATTTTGAGGCCGAAATTTCTTTAAGGGGGTAGAATTATAACATCCTAAAATTTGGGATTATGTATTTTGCACTATTCCATACGTTAGGCTAGCTATGTATGTTAGTTGGGTATGTTCGGGGGCCCTAAGAAGGCCTGGGGTCGAGTTGGGCCCTGGTAAAATTTTAGTCTTTGGGTACTTAAGGGGGAGAAGGTAGGTGGCGTCAAGACATAAAGGAAAAAGTAGGTAAATTGCTAGCACAAGAGGAGCTAGTGGCAAGGTGGTGTGGCGTCACTTGTAGGAGTTAAGGGGGAGGAGTTCGAATCCTACCTGCTGCAACTATTTAATTTATTTTGTGCTAAGCAGGTGAAAGTAGTAGAGTTCAGCTTGGACTCTGCAGAAGGAGTTGAAGACTCAGTCAAATGAATTTGAATGAGTGATGGAGAGGAGTTTGAGGAGAAAACCAAGGAGCAAATTAAGGGATTGAGGTGTGAGGGAGAGTGTAACACCCCTTACCCGTATACTACGCCGGAATCGGGTACGAGGCATTACCAGACTTAACAATACATTCTACCAAATCCTGAGCCACAAATTTTCACTTATAATTTAAACTTTAACAAACACATGCATACACAAGCATTATAACTCCATGACCAATATGAGCCACAACTCGTGGCTAAATACAGAATAATCCTTATTACCAATACATTTAATCAAATTAATTAACATATATACAAAATGACTTAGTCAAGCCCCTATACATGCCATAACTTAAACAATTTATAAATAAAGATACCTATAGATAGCTTGATAGTGTGAAGCGATCTCCGATGACCTTTAGCCCGAGCTTGTTTAATAGGACTCTGAAACATGGGAAAGAAAATGGGGTAAGCTTATAAAGCTTAGTAAGTTCACATGTAAAAATAATAAGCATTAGCAATGAATTTAGCTTACTACTAAGCTGTCATAACTTGCATAAATAATGCTAAGTTCTTACTTTCTCAACTTACTCATTTGTAGCCTTCCCAAAGCCTCAACGAGACAAATCCTCACAACAAGTTCTCTAATTGATACAATCATTAAATCACATGCTTATACCTTATTACTCATGTTCACATTAATCTGTCTACTTGAATTGTTGTCACTAAATTATTTATTTCTTGAACTACAGAGCTCCGAATTATGAACCGCTAATTTTCCCTGAAACTAGACTCACATATCTTCATACCATAAAATTTCTAGAATTTTTGGTCTTGCCAATTAGTACAGTTTATTCATTAAAATTTCCCATGTTTCACTATTTGACTATTCTGACCTCTCTTCACTACGAATCCATTATCTCCTCGTACAGAATTCAGATGACCTTATTGTTTAGTTTATTTGAAACTAGACTCATTCACAATTTCAGGAATATAAATTATATCACATAATTAGTTTTGTACAATTTTTAATTATTTTTCCAAGATAAAACAGGGGATCACGTAGTCATTCTGAACCAGTCTCAAAACAATTTAAATATATCAAATTATAAAAATCCTTTGTTTGCTCTATTTCTTTTATATGAAAATAGACTCAATAATCTTTAAATCAATATCTCATCCAACATATAATTCAATTTCTACTATTTTTGGTGACTTTTCAAAATCACGTAACTACTGCTGTCCAAAACAGTTTTATTTGTAAATTTTTGCTCTCACTCACTTTAGTTGTATTCATTACTTACCTATAACAATCTTTCCAATTTCCGATTACATATCGAGCATATTGCTCATACGTTACACATGCATATACCTACACTTATCACTACAAGCCACACATAATTTCACTTAATCGATTTTCCCGGTGAACTCATCGGTAACCTTACCAAAGGCTCAGAATACAAAGGGCACCTTACTTAATAGCTTGCTTACATACCTGCAACATTCTCACTTAACACATGAGTACTCTTTCATAATATAGGCATATTGCCAATCATGTCATAAAGTGTCACAAGCATAACTGAAAACTCTTCACTTACTTAATACTTGATAGTCTCAATTACTTACAATCTCAATATTAAATAAGCCTTAAATGCATACATGTACTCATACCTGTACTCTTTCTTCATGTTCTCACCTTGTCATTTCTTTGACTTACTCTTTGGACTACTCAGGAACCTTTTCCTTTTTGAACTTACCATTTCCATGTATTGACATGGTCTTACGTGGTATCCTTGCCTTATGAACTCACCAATGCCATGCCTTGGCATGGTCTTACATGGGACCTTTGTCTTATAGTAACTCATCAATGCCATGTCTTGACATGGTCTTACATGATTTCCTTGCCTCATAGAACTTATCAATGCCATGCCTTGGCATGGTCTTACATGATATCCTTATCTTACCAAATGCCATGTTCCAAACATGGTCTTACATGGTATCCTTGTCTTACCAAATGCCATGTTCCAAACATGGTCTTACATGGTATCCTTGTCTTAGTGCCAATGCCACATCTTGATGTGGTCTTACATGGAGTCCTTAATTAATGCCGATGCCATAATACAAAATATGGTCTAACATATAAATTATACAAGTTCTCTTTCCAATATCGAATTATTATAGAACATTAATCATTATATCTGAAACTCAATACTATAGTATTTATGGCCAAAATATCAATTTATCATTCAAATATGCATAATTAAATGCTTATTAACCATATGAACTTACCTCGATACCAAAACGGTCATTTTACCAACTTTCCCGATTTTCGATTTTCCTCCCATTCTAGGTCCAAATCTTGTTTTTTGGGGTCTAAGACATCACATTTCACTTATTTAATTAATTTACTACTCAAAGCAGTCCCTAACTCAAACTTTGGCAAAATTACAATTTTTCCCCTAAACTTTTGCATAATTATGATTTGCCCCTAGGCTCGAAAATTAAACTTCATCCCTTATTCTTATGTTTTATAACATGCTGATCATTTTTCCCTCCTATGGCAACATCAAATTCTTGCTCTAACATGCACTTATGTACATTAGGTATTTTTGCCGATTATGTCGTTTTACTCATTTTCAATTAAAACCGCTTAGTAAAAGTTGTTTAACATAATTCTAAGCTTCATATTCTATCATAAAACATCAAAATAAATACATTTCACCTATGGGTATTTTTCCAAATATGAACCCTAGGTTAAATTATTGCTAGAATAAGCTAAATTAAGTTATCGGGACTCCAAAAACGTAAAGAACATGAAAAACGGGGCTAGGATGGACTTACCATGAAGCTTGGAAATCTTGAAAACCTATCCATGGCTTCCCACATGTTAAATTCGCCCTAAGCTTGAAGATGGACAAATTTGGCATTTAAATTTTGTTTTTAATTCATTGAATTCACTAAATTACCAAAATGCCCCTTAAAAAATCTTTTGAAACATACCCATCCATGTCCATTTTTCTCCACCAACTTAACCAATGACCTAATTATCATTTAAGAACCACCAATTTAAAATTTCATAACAATTGGACACCTCTAACATGTAGAACTCAACTTTTACACTTTTTACAATTTAATCCTTTTGACTAAATTGAGTGCCCAAACGTCAAAATTTTCGAATGAGATTTTCACAAAATCATTCCGTGAAATTGCAAATCATAAAAATATAAATAAAATAAATTTCTCAACATCAGATTTGTGGTCCCGAAACCACTGTTCCAACTAAGCCCAAAATCGAGCTGTTACAGAGAGTTTGGCTGAAAATGGGAGCTTGAGGTGGAGTGGAAATTCGGCTAAGGGGTGTAGATGGTATATTCAGTCAAGTGGGGGGGGGAGCCGAAACTTTCCTATAGTGTATGTGCCGAAAATTCTTTGAGAATGATTAAGCATTTGTGCGTTTTTAGTTTTGGCAGCTCAAACTCTTGGGGTCTCTTTTTGTGTCAATTCTTTCTTGTTAGTGTCGAAATATTCAAGCCTCCTTTTCTTCATCTTTTCTTTGGTGTTAGCCGAAGCTTCCTGGCACTTCTCTTCTATTCTACTCTCTTCCATCTTTTCCTTACCTTTCATTTTCTTTGCATTACCACAAGCCGAACCTCTTCAGTTATTCATCTTCTTTTCTCTACGTGATTCATTCTCTTGACCGAATCTGGTAAGTGAGAGTTCTTCTCTTTTCTTCTTTTTCTTTTCCCTTCCTTTGGCCGAATGTATACCATTCTTCTATTCTTTTGGGTGGTTATATCACATTAACCGAAACACCATCTCCTTCCACTCCCTCATCTTGCGTTTTCCTTTTGTAGTGCTCTAGTGGGGTGGCCGAATCTCACTCTTTTTTCGACTCAGCTGTAGGCATAAGCCGAATCTGTGGAAGTCGGATCATCATTGATCAAGGTAGGAGGTTTCTCTTTGATTCATTTCGATTTCTCTCTGTCCGGTTACTTTGCTAACATTGGATCGACAATTTTGTTTAACCGTTTGTTTTAGGGGTTAAACAACTCGTTCTCCTTTGCTCTTTGATCATTCGAAAGTGGTGGTAAGCCAAAACCCTCTTATTAAACAACCACTATTTCTCATCGTGATATCGTACTGACTGAGACTCTCTTCATGGAGACAAGTGGTAGTCGTACTAAGGGAATACCGATAAGGGAGCCTAAAGGGAGTGGACTTGCAGCCTCTGCTCCCAAGTTCAAATGTAGGGCGGTGTCAGCCGTTTGAGATTTCCCGTCAGGTTGTGGAAGGGAACCAACATCCGGTGCGAATAGGCAAATCGTGGTTGTGCGCGATAGTAAGGGTAAGTGTTGTAAATCGTTCGATTAGATTTGGATTAAAGATCTCTCTTTTGTTAGTTAATTGGGTGATATGATGGCATAGGTGACAACGATCAGGAGGGTATAGTTCTCTACGTAATCAGGTGGTAATCTCACACCGTAACCGCTTAGTTTCGTATACGCTACCATGTTGGTAAAACCGAACCATCGTCACTCGTAAGTTTAATGAACCGGATTATTGCATGCAACCGAATAAAACGCTTAAACAATGTCATATCTGAAAATCGCTAAAATGCCCTTAACGGGCCCATCTACTAAAATGCCCTTACCGGGCTGATTTACTAAAATGCCCTTAATGGGCCGATCTACTAAAATGCCCTTTACGGGCCGATTTACTAAAATGCCCTTAACGGGCCGATTTACCTAAATGCCCTTGACGGGCCGATTTACCGGAATGCCCTTAACGGGCCAATTTACCAAATTACCCTGTTGGGTTTAATGTTTGTTTTATACTTGGGTATTCTGCTATGTATGTTGCATCCTATCATACCGCATAGGGCGGGAATTTGAATGAAGAGCAGTGTAGCCTGGTGGCATAGCCACAATTCATACATTTACATGCTTAATTATGACTCCGGTGGCTCAGCCACAATTACTCTATGTTTAGCAGCTTGACTGCATATTGGTGTGAGCGGCGGGGTGGGTTGACTTGATCCCCACAGGTGTGATTGGCTGGTCAGGGGTGTGTTGAATGGGCAGGTTGGGTTGCATCAATTCATTATTTGCACTATTTTGTTAACGGGCTTAGGCCCAAGTTGATGTTATACGAGTTTGGGCCCAGTTGGTGACGGTAAGGGGATTACACACTGATTTCTTGTAACTCGCCCCCTCTCTCTTTATCCTCGCAGGTAATGCTCAGCAGTAGATTTGAAGCCTTGGACAACCCGGTGGAGGCCATACTTTAGGATCAACGCTTGAACCTTAGTAAATTTCTTTTCTGCTTAATTTTCGAGATTGGTTTTATTTTTTTTATGTGGGATATCATTATGTAATAAGGCCTCTGGTTTAACTTTCTTTTAAATTTTGTTAATAACTGTTGGTTTTATAAACATGGGATTTTCTTAAAGCATGATTAAATGTGTTCTTTTTCATAACATCACTTTTCTGAAATTACTCAAGTTTTGATTTTCACAGCAAAAACAGCTTTAATGTTAAATGTTAATAACTTGATTAAAGGACATCAAATAAATCGGATTTTTATTAACAATTATTGAAACTCGAGGTATTAAAGAGACGCGGTATTTTCAACTTACATTTCGCTTTTAAACGAACCTTCTGTGTGACACGCTAGACCCGGTCATAACGTATAGGCCGGGTTTGGGGTGTTACAAATAATATATTCCAATATTCATATAAACATTAATTGGCCAGAGAAACAAAATATAAATAAAAGAATAAAATATAAATATAAAAATTGCTCATTGATAATTAATTGACGCGCAGTGCTGGAGCAATCCCTCTCGTAATCGTCTTCACGTCAGAAAAAGAAAAATTCCAACTAAGAGAAAATTACAAAGGAAATAAAAAATAAAAACTATTTAATTGTCTAGCTAATAACCAACCTCCCCCAACTAATGAGATTATAAGAGTGTATATATATAGGCAAAACCTAGGGAAAAATTAAGGTAATTTAATCCTAAAATACCCCTAGTTTAATAACCAAATTACAACCTTAAATTCTAATCACGCGGTTGTTGACGTCAGCAATTTGTCATAATGACATCACAGCGTCACGATGCCAAGTCCCCACGTCCCAATCTTAACTCTCCTTTAAGCCTTCTATGCTTCAGAGTTTAGTGTCACAACATCGGATGTTGATGTCGTGACATGATTGTCGTTCCATGCATACTTAAGCCCAAATTGATTCCCTAGACACTCAAATAACCCATTGGTCATACCCAAGGCCCGAGTTAGCCTTACGGGTCATCAAAATACTAAAAACTATGTAAAAATGCTTATTTTATTGAAATTAGACTTAAGCAAATAAAAAATAAAAATGGAAGATAAAAACATATAAAAACACGAAACAAGCTCGTTAAGTGTCGAAAATACCTTAATTTGCTACAACGAATTGTGGCAGATCAACAAGGTAAAGGCTGAATCGAGCAAGATAACGAAAGAGAATGAATTGAAAGATGAGGAAGTTCTCGAAGAAGATCTGGAGAAAAAGTCGAAGAGCGAACCAAAAAAAGCGGATGAAGCACCGGATTTTGATCCCGACTAATTCTAAACAATTAATTTTCAATTTTTTATTTGGACCTTGTATTCTATCTTTATTTGGGATGATTTTTATTTTTGTTTTTTTTTTTTAGTTAGGATCTAGTATTTTATATATATTTGTTTGTTTTAGTTTTTCTTTGTAGGAACCCCATATTTTTTTACGACAATACAAGATCGACCCAAAATCGAAAAGAGGAGTAGTCCCACCTATTGTGTTGCACGTATCACGCCAATCGAGTAACTTCTTTCCTTTATATTTTATTGCACATTAGGGACAATGTGTCGAATAAAGTGTGGGGTGACTTAGGAAAATTTTTAAATTTTTTATATTTTTAATAGTCTTTAAAATTTTTATTTTATGTGTTTCTCCATGTGCTTGAGCTTGTAAAAATACAAGTAATTGGTTAATATCATGTTAATCGGATTTTGTGAATAAATTGTAAAGTTAGTTTGATAATAATTTATTCTAGATTATCTAATTTTAGACTAAGTAGTTCAATTAATTACACAGTGAATAGATTTAAGATGTTAAGTTTACCACATTATACATAGATGCATAAATAGCATGCATGTTTAATTGAATTATACGTTGTAGAAATTGATAGACTTGGTTGATTTAATTCATGTATTGAATTACCTAGGGATGACCTAAGGCATTATTTGGTAGACAAATTTTCGAGCCAAAAAGCTATCCCGAAAATATTTCCCTAGTACCTAATTTGAGCCTAATTTTGTTTCCTTGATAAATCTATTTGAACCTAAAGAATAATTTATTTGATTCTTTTATTTCATGGTCCTTACACAGATTTAGATGTTCGATCATTAATATTGAGGGATTAGGTAGATAGATTATGGTGCTTTCTAAAGAGAAAAGAATAGTGAACTATGGAATTATATGGTATAGTGAATACAATATTTTTTTAGCTTGAAATAAAAAGTGTATGTAACACCCCAACCCGTATCCAACGCCAAAATAGGGTTACTAAGTATTACTGATAATTACAGAACATTTTCAGATAATTTATGGTTGTAACACCCCTTACTCGTATCCTATGTCAGAACAAGGTACAAGGCGTTACCTAACTTAATAACATGCTTACAAACATGTCCGGGTTATGAAATTTCGTTCAGATTTAAAACTTTTCAAACTTCATCTTGAAGACCCAAATATGGGCCTACGAGGCTCAAAACATACTTTAGAAATGGTTCGATACTAAACCAGGTACTTTTAGAAAACTTTGGAAAATTTCACTGAACATAAAAGGCACATGCCCGTGTGACAAGGTACACGCCCGTGTGGGCAGACCGTGTGGTCACACACGCCCATGTCCCAAGTCGTGTGTACTTATTTTTAAATTTGAACCTACAGGGGTTATCACAGGGCCTGGCGCACGCACGTTCCACGGCCTGTGTCCCTCACACAGCCATGACACGCCTGTGTGTTAAAACCTTGACATTCTGTTTCTGACGTCAACAACATTTTAAGGTCACACGGCCAAGGCACACGCCCATGTGCTAGACCCTGTCATCCACACAATTGAGACACACGGCCATGCCTCAGCCCATGTGGTTACTACTGGGCATTTTGTTTTACCAAATTAAGGTGCAGGGGAACACGGTCGGACTACACGCCCATGGGGCGGACCGTGTGTCACACACGGCCTAGACACACGCCCGTGTGTCTACCCTTGTGGACAAAAACAAGGCTATTTACCAAGCCCTTTTTGCCATCCTTACTTGCACTAATATAAGCCACATCATACATCGCACCATGCAAATTACACATTCATGAAAACATCATCATACGCATATGACAATAACAAATATTAGCCATCATCCATGGCCTTATACAAAATGATCTATCAAATATCATAGGCCCACATTTAGTAAATTCAGCTATGACACTTAACAACATAATTAAATCTCCTATACATGCCACAACTCAACTACTTGAACTCAACCATACTCGAAGTGATAGCTTGATAGTGTGATGGTATCTCCGGTGTTCTCCAACTCGAGCTAGCCTGAGGACATTATAAACATGGAAAATAAATAGAGTAAGCTATATAGCTTAGTAAGTTGGTATGTAAATAATAAGCAATTTGTTAACATACTTTTAACAATCCTCATAATAAGTTCTGAAGATAATACAATCATAATTGCACAAAGCTCCACTATTCACTTTTGAGCATATCAAGCTGTCTACGCGATTCATAGTTACTAAATTATTTGTCTTGAGCTATGCAACTCTAAATTTAATTCTGCTAATTTTCCCTGAAACTAGACTCACATATCTCCTTACCATAAAATTTCAAGAATTTTTGGTTTAGCCAATAAGTACAGTTTATTCTTTAAAGCCGTACCTGTCCTGCTGTCCGATAGTTTCGATCCTTCTTCACTAAGTATTAATTATCTCCTCGTACAGGACTCGGATGATGTTCCTGTTTGATTCTCTTGAAAATAGGTTCATTAGTAATTTCAAACATATGAATTATAACTCTTAATTATTTTTATACTATTTTTAATTATTTTCCAAAGTAAAAATAGGGGATTCTGAAATCATCCTGACCCTGTCCCACAAAAATTCAAACATCTCGTAATATGAAATTCTTTTGCTTACATTGATTCTTCTATGTGAAACGAGGCTTAATAAGCTTTAATTTCATATCTTATTCAACCTCTAATTCGATTTCCACAATTTTTTGTGATTTTTCAAATTTATACAACTGATGCTGTCCAAAACTGTTTTATTGCTAATTTTACTCTTTCATGATTGCTTTGTATTAACATCCATTTAATCATACATAACACCAAAGCATATCCTTAACTAGCCATTCCAATAGCTAGTCATTATCAAATATTTACATGCCATTCATTTACCCCTTTAACATATACATCAACAACAAAACTTAAACTTATCATGTCTCAATTTAATTTGGCCTATAAGCCTCACACATGATCATCAATCAAAATTTACCACATATTTATACATAATAAGTATGGACCTATCATCAGAAGGCCATCACAAGATCGTTTTCATAAGTATGACTTACTCATTTACATTCTTACCAATTGTCCCATATACATCGAAATTTAGTACTCATGAATTTTGCGTACATACATGTACCTTTTCAACATGATCATGCCTTGTCATTTCTTTGACATCATCTTTGGATTTACCCGTTGAACCTCTTGGGATACTAAGGATACTCGGGAAAACTCATACATGATGTATCGTATCAATGCCATGTCCCAGACATGGTCTTACGCTGGCTCTCATATCGTGGCTGATGCCATGTCCCAGACATGGTCTTACACTAGCACACATATCAATGCCGATGCCATGTCCCAGACATGGTCTTACACTGGCTCTAATATCATGGCCGGTGCCATGTCCCAGACATGGTCTTACACTAGCACACATAACAATGTTGATGTCATGTCCCAGACATGGTCTTACACTGGCTCTAATATCATGGCCGATGCCATGTCCCAGACATGGTCTTACACTAGCACACATATCAACGCCGATGCCATGTCCCAGACATGGTCTTACACTGGCACACATATTTCCATGGTCCAACCTTGGTCTTTACCGCCAATTCATCGCATGTCAAAATTCGATCATACTCTGCATTGCATTTCTCTTAATTTAATCTTTTAATACAATCTCGTAATAATTTTTTTTCTATATTATTCATGATCATTAACATACGAAATAACACATGACATCAATTAAGCATTTAAACATATCAAATTTAATGCTTATTAACATACGAACTTACCTCGGTATGAAATGACGAAATAAGTCAATTACTCGATTATCTTGCATTTCCCCCGATCTAATTCCAAATCTCATCTTCCTTGATCTATAACAACACATTTAATTTATTTATTCGTCATGCTACTCAAATTAGCCCTATTTCATATTTTTGGTAAAATTACATTTTCATGCTTATAGCAGCCCACATTTTCCATTATTTCACACCTTTACTACCTATTTTACAACTTTTACAAAATGGTCCATTTTAAGTGTTTTCATGAAAATCACTTATTTAACAACCACGATTCATTTTTTCCATAAAAATGCAGCAAAAAACATGAATATTCTCATGGAAAAACCCTAGACTTTCAACCATTTTGCAAAATAGTCCCCTCATTAGCTAGATTAAGCTACAAGGGTTCCAAAAATACAAAAATCATCAAAAATGACCATCAAAATCACTTACTTGTGAGAGTTAGAAGTTGCTGAAATTTTCAAGCTTCCATGGCCATTTCCTTGGGTAAGAATCGGTGGAGGAGAAAGAGAAATAAAAAAAAAAAGATGGTAACTTTTGCTATTTTGTCTTATTACACCTATTAACTTATTTACCAATTTAACCTTTTAATAACTTCACCAAATCCACCTACTACATGTCCATCTTTGTCTCCTCACTTTTCTATTGGTATAATTACCACGCAAGTGCTCATACTTTTCAATTCTATAGCTATTTAGTGCCTTTATCAATTAGACCTCAAGTTTTACACCTTACGTGATTTAGTCCTTTTTATCAAATTGAGCATTCAAACGAGGAAATTTCTTTATGAAAATTTCACACAACTTTAGTATCATACTATAGACATCAAAATAATAATAAAATAAGTTTTTCGATGTTGAATTTGTGGTCCCACAACCACTGTTTCGACTAGGCCCAAAATCAGGATGCTACAATTCTCCCCCTTAGGGATTTTCGTCCCCGAAAATCTTACCAGAATCTAGATTTGAGATTTGTTTTCTCAGTGCCTTATTAATTTCTCACTTAACCCTGAATTCTCCATTCTTTGATCTTGCAAGTTAAGATTCTGATCCGTTCTTCACTTTTTGTCAAATCAAACTAAATTTCAACTTCTCTTTATAACTAAATCTAGAATTTCTATTTCCACAGCTATACTTTCACAAACATTTAGTTCACTATCTTAAATTCAACGATTGTACGTATCAAGTCTGTATATGTTTTCTGTCAATCTAAAGCTGCTTCTAACTGTTATGAGTTACTTTCACTTTCTGCTCAAATTCTCTGATGAAATCAATCCCGTGGACCTTTCCTCCCAAAACTCGATCAAGTGTCAACCGAGTTTGGTAATTGCAACCATACAAACTCCATACAAGGCCGTCTTTACACGTAACTAAAACATTATTATTACACACAACTCAATTAATGGTAATTATTTTTCTCATTCGCTTTCAAATTCTAAAGCACCACAACGAAACATGTCCTCGAGGATCTAAAATTCCCTTTCAGGTTAACTATCTGAAATATTAGAGTTTAGCATGCTGATTGATCTAAAATTCTTCGACATGTATAATTCAATCTATCAAAAGAGTAATATGTACCTACCGAGATAAAATGTGCACACTTCTCCACATGATCAATAGTAATTCAAACATCATCTTCCTTTTACACAAAATCCTTTGAAATTTTATTTTCTCACCACTCAGATAATAACACAGGCTGTATTTCTCTTCTCAAATTCTTTTCTCCTAGCCGAATTTGGTCTTGGCAATTGGTGAAAGTTTTAGTTTTGTTTTTGGCCAAAATTTATTTATGCAACATTGGTGTCATTTTTCTTTCTCTCAAAATCTTCCTTCTTGCCGATTCTTCAAACCATTGGTGAATTTATTCTCATCTTTTCTTCTTTTGTTACCGAATGTACCTAAGCCATTGAGACCGTATTGCTCTCTTTTCTTCTTACAAAATTTTCCGAACACCTTTCTTCTTCCTCTCAAATCAATATTTTTCATAACCGAATATTAATGTTTGTTTTTACCCCATAGCCGAATATCATTGTTCATTTTCCCTTATAGCCGAATCTTCTATCTCATCCATATTTTCTTCACAACCGTATTACTACTCATACTTTGATCAATTGGTAAGTGATTCATTTCAACATTTTATTTTTCTTCCTCTTAGTGCCGAGTCTATGCTTTGGTGTGGGATGGCCATATTGATCAAGACTATCACTTTGTTCTACTTTCTCAATTGAGATCGTTTTTGTAGTATTCTAATGGGAAGCCGAACATCATTCTAGCCTTAAGTCGAACGGAGAAATCGGATCCAATATTAATAAGGTAAGGAGTTCTTATGGATTATTGATATTATTCAATATTCGATTGGTTGCTAATGGAGTAATAATTTGAAATAATCGACTATATGTTTTAGGGACAAATCACTCGATATATTCTACCTTCGGACATAGTGGTAAGTGATTCAAGTGTAAGTGATACGAAATCTTTTGGAAATCCGAGGCTAACTTTTGGTTGGTATTGTTCTAGGTCAACGACGAGTGGTTCGTTAGGAAATCGAAATAAGGTGTGTAATCCTGTACCTTCCGTATGCATATCTGAAATGGTATGTAATCCCATACCTTCCGTATGCATATCTGAAATGGTGTGTCATCTCACACTTCTATGAAAGTTTGAATGGAATATTCTGTGAATCGGTTGAAACACCAAAGAAAACCAAAAACCAGCATCCGTGATTACTCGGGCGTGCGTATGATCGTAGTGGTAATCATATTTTGTAATAAAACAGTTTCGATTAGAAGCAGTGACGTGTTTTTGAAAAATCACGAAAAATAGGAGAAAGGGAATTAGAAAGTGAATAAGGTATTAAATTAAAGTTTACTGTGTCTATTTTAATATGGAAGAAATGAAGAAGGAAAATGATTTTTATATTCTGAGATTTCTTAATTTTAGTAAGACTGGTTCTGATTGACTTTGTAGTTCCCTGATCTGTCTTGAAAAAATCACGTAAAATTGTACAAAGTGAATTATGGGTTATAGTTTATATGTAAGGAATCCTTAGTAAGTCTATTTTCAACAGAAACAAGTGGGAGCAACATATGAAAACCGTACAGTGAGGTATTTGAAATTAAGGTAAGAGAGGTCAGAACTATTAGACAATGAAACAAGGGAAAATTTAAGGAATAAACTGTACTAAATGGTTAAGCCAAAAATTCTGAAAAAATTTTAGTAAGAAAATATATGAGTCTAGTTTCAAGGAAAATTTATGGATTTAGATTTCAAGATTTCTAACTCAAGTTATAGTCAATTTAGTCAGTATGACGCAGATGGACAATTTTAAATTTTTATGCCCAAATTAGTAGTTAAGTCTGAATTTCGAAATTACCGAGTTACCCTTAGTGGGCAAATTACTGAATTACGAAAATGCCCTTACGGGCTGATTTACGGAAATGCCTTTAATAGGCCGATTTGATTGATTGCCTCAATGGGCCGATCTGATATTTTGCTAAATGGGCCGATTTGATATTTTGCTAAATGGGCCAATTTGATATTTTGCTAAATGGGCCAATCTGATAATTTGCTTAATGGACCTATTTGATAATTTGCTATATGGGCCGTTAGATATTTGCTATATGGGCCGTTAGATATTTGCTATATGGGTTGTTTGATATTTGCTATATGGGCCGTTTGATATTTGCTATATGGGCCGATTGATAATATGCGAAATGGCCAAGATAATTTTGTAACACCCCAAACCCGGCCCAAACACCACGGCCGAATTTAGAATGCTACTAAGGAAAAAGTTTGAAAAGATTTTGACATAAAGGTGAAAACTTAATAATTTTCCGTCATTTGTAAAACATGGTATATTTAAAATTCTAAGTAAAACTAAGTCGTTACAAATTCCCGGATTTAAAACTTTAATATGAGTCTTTACGATATGAATTGTTTGAAAGAAAGCATTCCCAGTTATTAGCTCGATAACTAATCCAACTTAAACATAATAAAATCCAAAATACTTTAAGTGGCCTTATTACAATAATGATTTACCCAAAAGTACTGGAAATATAAATTGCATAAAACAAATAAAACATCTTCTGCATGGCCACCTCGTGTCCGCTCCAGCCCGGTCCAAGAATCATGTATCACCTGCATTGTTTGAAAAAAAATAGGGTGAGTCAAACCGACTCAGTGTATAATTATTTCACATGTCTCCACATATGGGCTTGGCCCACATCCACACAGTCCACATACATAATTATGCAAAATGAATCCCAGCCCAACCTAGTGTCCATCCGCTACACACCCCCGTACCTGCCGCACACACCAGGGGATTACTAAATCACCCTTCAACCGCTACACACCTCCTTGGCAGACCTGCTGCCCAAGGCCGTGGCATAGCCACCAATCACCTAAGTGACCCCACATATCTGTATCCACGAGGTGACTCAAGGTCATCCTCAATCCACGGTGATGCACACAGCTATCATCCGCCCACGATGTGGCACGTAGCCAACACCCCACCTTGATGAAGCACATAGCCAACATCAAGCGACAATGTAGCTCAAGGCTAACATCATCCACGTACATAAATATGTACACCCTGTCCTTCTGTAATTATATCCCAAGCCCCATGTATGTACATGTATCATGACAATTAGAAACATCATTTTAATGAGCATACATCACATGCTTACCACAATTTCACACATATACCATAGGTAAATTAATAACATAACCACTGACCTGGTTAATCGATTACCCATCATGGGTAGCCACCATCTTAGTCATTATTTCCGGCTAGCATACACATCATATATATATATATATATATATATAAATGCAAACAACAGGAGAACTGTGCGATAACTACACACCTGATAGCCCGAAGAATCACACTCTCAATATCGATGCTATCTCTAACCGAAACTACAGCTATCTGCCTATGCTCCTATTCTGACGCTGGCCCACACCCCGGTGGCCAATCCCGTACCGCAGAGACCGATCGCTTCTTAAACTTAGGAGTAGGGACTACCCCTTTCTCTCCTTGACTGGTACCCGCATCCATTGAATCAACACTTAATCAGAAAACCTGGTTAACTAACTTGCGAGATCTTAATTGAATAAAAAACCACAACTTAAACACCCTTACCGAAATGGATCAAAATCCAGAGACCCATTTTATCCCACTGTCGATTTGCCCCTGTCTTTTCTAAATCCCGAAAATATGCCACTTGCCCTTGGAGATGTCGAAATCCCTACATGGCTATGTTAGACTCGATTCTAACATTTAATGAATCCAAAACAAATGACTTTCGGCCTAATACCACACTTCTCTTACCTTGTATATTCGAACCCCGGATGATCTCCCCCTAATCGCCAACAACAATAGAATTCCGAAATCCCCCCTTCAAGGTTTTGGCCAAAAAGAATAGGAGGGATTAGAGTTTTGCTTTCAATAGTCAGAAAAAAGGAAAAGAACAGGAAATCACCAAGGAAGAGATCCTTACCAAATAGAGTGACCAAAATGCAAATGGTCAATAAACTCCAAGAAATCGACAAGAAGCACCTGAAGTAGAGAAATCGGTTTAGATGAGAAAGATGGTAGACTTTTGATCTAGCGAATAACTCGGCAGAGTAGAGATGCAATAGGTTTTGGCCACAAGATAGGAGATTCGGCTTCAACAAGAGAATAAAGAGGAAGAGTATGAGGCTTTAGGGGTTGCGGCAATGGTGAAATAGGGAGAGAAAGATTTCGGACTTAACAAGGTAAGAGAGAAGAGAGGAGAAGAGAACAGAAAAGAGACTACAAGATTCGGCTATGACTCTTAATGACAAAGGGATGTTCGGCTACAAGGGAATAGGTATAGATTTGGGGTTGAAAGAAAGAAAAAAGAATAGGAGAAGAGTGGAAGAATTTCGGCAACACCCTAATGCACAAAATACCCAAATGACTCACCTATAACCCCCCTTGACCGAAACTTGGAGAAAAAGAGAAGAAACAAAACTAACAACTATGAATTTCGGCACACTCCCCTTACAACACCTCAAAACCGAACATACACCTCCCTAGAGTCCCACATTCAGCCATTAGCCCTTCCTCCTCTCAAATCCCTTATTTTGCTCCTATATTCCCTCATCACCACTCATTCAAACTCATTTGAATGAGTCAAACCCCTAAAAACTCTCTCCTCCTTCCATCCAAACACTTAGACCAAGTCCACCCTCATCCCTTCAAAGTCCAAATGCCGTCCAACACCTTCCCCCTCTCTTAACGCAAAATTCAAAAAACAAAACAACACTCCCTTGTTGTTTGCGTGATTCAAACCTCCTCCCCTGACACCCCTTGTTGACGCAATCTCCCCTGCACCTTAGGTAACGTCCCAAGCCACTACACCACCTCACTTCTTGTGTTATAAATCCCACACTAAAGTCTTAAGGCTTAGCTCCCCTTTGCTCAGCTCAAAATAAGAATTTTTTTCTATGGCTTCTACTCAAGCCCAAGGTTTCCCAAAGACCCTAAACACACCCAAACAACACACAAATCACACTAACACACAAACCAAACTAAAATGCATGACCCCCCAACCTAGGATATTACAAATTTTCTTCTTAATGGGCCAAGTTAATAAATTGTTATAATGGGCCATAAAATTTGTAAGAAATATCTGAATACATTGTTGTAAATTGTTATACATCATATACATGTTTTGCATGGGATGAGATATTGATGAAGAGAAGTTCTGGTAGCTCTGCTACATAAATCTGGTGGCTCTGCCACAAATCTGAAAAATGACAATGCCATGTATATTTGTTAATCTGGTGGCTTGACCACAAATTTGATATAAATGGCTTAATGCCTACATTTGGTATGTTGGTGGGGTGGGTTGACTAAAGATCACCCACATGTGTGTTGGTTGGTACGGGTGGTGTGTAGCGGATAGAAAACTAGGTTTGGTTTGGGAATTGCATATCATATGCATATTATTTATATGACACTTTTATATTATTGTAAACGGGCTATGGCCCAAACAATTGCTTATTGGGATTTTGGCCCAGTGGACAAAGTTAAGTGGGTTTCACACTGAGTTCTTGTAACTCACCCCCCTTTCTCTTAACCCTTGTAGGTAATGCTTGATGATATGGACTTGGGCTATAGATGACTCAAGGGAGGCCATACTTCAGAAATGGTTTATTTGGACTTTAGACTTCTTTCTCGTTTATTTTATTACTTTACTATTTTGGGTTAAATGTTGTAATAAGGCCTCTGGACTATTTTTATTTTGCTTTATGGTTGGGATGTTTTATTATTTTTCTTAAATTGTTTAAAAAGGGGATTTTCTGAAAACTTAAATAATGGTTTCCAAAATCGAATAACAAATGAATTTTCAAAGTAAACTTTTACAAATATTTTTAACACGGATATTTTCTCTCAAACTATTAACGCTATTTGAAAAGACTCAGATTCTCTTTCGAATTTTCAACGTCGTTTTCAAAAGTCACGGTTTTAAAGTTTACTACCTTGTTTGTTGACTCATCAATCAATCTTTCAAAAATACTTGTATTTTATCTACGTTTCCGCAACAATTTCAAAATATTTCTGCAACTCTATTTCTAACATCACATCTTTGTAAATTGTTTATTTCAAATATGCTTTTGCCACTAAAAAGGTTTTTAAAGATAATTACGTTTTCAAGTATATTACAATTGCTTAAGTGTTTTGGGTTTTAACAAAGAGTGTAACATCCTCAAACCCGGCCCATTCGTTACGACCGAATCTGGTTATGTTATTGAGGAAAAGACGGTTGAAAATCTTCTTAACTTAGAATTTAAAATAGGAAAATTTACTATCTTTTTGAAACCAAGTTCTTTTGAAAACACAACCAAAACTTACATGTTATAAAACCTCTGAATCAACCTTAGTGAATATATAAAGCCCATTTGGATAATCAAGTTGTTGAAATAAATTTGCCTTCACTTAGCAATTCAAATAAAAATCCAACTATATCTTAAAATAATAATAAAATAGTTTCCAAAATACATGAAGATCTAAAGGCCCTTATTACATATTTTATTTAAAACCAAATACTTAAAGTAAACCTAAAACGTTTAAACTCTTCTTTCTGCATGGGCCACCATGTGTCCTCTCCGAACCCGATCCAACTACGCGTCACCTGAAATGGTTAATGAAAAGAGTGAGTCCACTGACTCAGTGCATAACCATAACCCATATTTCCATCCGTATGGGCTTGGCCCATACCCACACAGCCATCGAAACAACTCATGCAAGAATGCATCTCAGCCCAACCCATTGTCCAACCGTACACCAACCTTAGCAGACTCCCTGCCTAAGGCCGTGGCTAATCCACCACTGATCACATCGTGATCCATAAATCTTACCTCGGCAAACTCGCTGCTCGAGGCCGTGGCTGAGCCACCGATCAACCAAAGTGATCCAAATATCGTAATCTGTCTACGGTGATGCACATAGCCATCAACCGCCGAGATGGGCACCGAGCCAACACCTCCCTTGAGGTAGCACACAGCTAATCCCCAAGCGCTAATGTAGCCGGAGCTATCATTAGACCACGTACACCTTGTGTACACTTCCTCCTTCGTCGAATCAAGCCCAAATCCCATGCAACTATATAAATGCAACAAGTTAAGTCATCATATAACATGAGTATATAAATATTTATACATACATAAATACATCACAAATAATCTTACCATCACCAGTTCTCATAACTTATGCCATTATAAACGGCTTCCACACATAATACACATGTAACACGTTAGCAAACCAAAACCACAGAAATACTGCGATGATTACGCACCTAAATGATACCAAAACCCGAAACGCTACTTCTGCTTCTGCACCCGCAGACTAACGGACTTACGAAAGGTTCCCAGCGATAGGCTCTTCTCCCCTACAATCGGCCTTGCTAACCACTACCCTTTGCTCTAACAAGAATCCACCACCACCAGGAAGTTCGGCTCAGGGACTTGCAACAAAAGTGGAGTAAGAGAATAAATAGTGATTCGGCAATGACTCTAAAATGGTGTTGAGATATTCGGCAATGGCAGGCTTTTAAGGGTGATTTCGGTTTGAAGCAAGGTCAAAGAAAAGGGGTGAAGGGAGAGGGGAAAATGGATAAGCCAACTTCCGACTTTGGCTACAACAAAATGAAAGGAAAAGAAAGGGTGTTCTTGACTTATTTTCGGCAAGAGACTAAGGGAAAATAAAATAGAAGAAGCAAGAACTTTTAGTGAGGGAGAAAGCAAATGGTGAATGAACAATGAGCACTTCCCCCCTATTTATAATATTCGGCCAAGCTACAACCCCCCAAAAAAAATCCCTCAAATCTCTCCTACAACACCTCCCTTCCCTTCATTCAAAAATATTTGAAAAAGTCAACCTACCTAGCCAAATTCAAAAAGCAAAGACCAAGTCTTTGTCCATCTTTTAAGCCTCCCAAAACCGTCCAACACTCTACCTAGATGACGCAAAAACAAAGCCCCCTGCTGCCCTTGCGAATCGAACACTGGCCCCCCTTTCCCTTGCACCTGAGGCGTCACCTTGCCAAGCTCTTAGTGGCGCCTCCCTTGCCACTCAAGCTGCCCAATCTTTGTGTCTAATTCACCCAAGTAATTCTCTTAAGACACCCACAACCAAGCTCCCCCCTTTTAGCCCCTAAAACTAAAAATTTACCAAAGCAACCTACCTCCACCTAGGGTTCTCTGGACCCCTAAAACTAACCCAAACACACACTAAAGTGTGCCAACACCCGAGCTAAGCACCAAAAGCCTAACCCCTAAAACCGGGGTGTTACAAAGAGATTGTAATTCTCAAACAAGTTTTTAACAATCACAAAGATGGTTTTGAAAAAAAACAACACTTCCATGTGACATGCCAAATTCGGGCCTAACTTCTAGGCCGGGTTTGGGGTGTTACATTTTATGGTATCAGAGCCCAGTTTCAAAACTCGGCTGTGGTTTGGATTCAAAAACGTTTTCAAAGATGTTTAAAATTTTAATTTATACAAGTATGTTCTAAAAGGAAGTATGGCACCACGGGTATCCGGCACCAAGTCAAGTAAGTTATGTTTTCAATTTACGATTATTGTGGTATGACTGTAGAAATACTCTAGAAATTTTAGTTTTAGGAACTGAAACTATAGAGATTGAGACTATAGGATGCGTTTTTGCGAAAACAACTTTACTTCCTATACTCCATAAAACATCGTTTAATAAACACTGAAATAGCATAATGATTCATAAAACTCTTAATCAGATTATATTGACTTAGTGAACATGAGCGCTAGAAGACGTGGATGCGGTAGACGTGGACGTGCTAGAGGCCGAGGTGCTAGGACTAGATCTTCAGCATCGGGGTGTGTTTCCGAAAGGGAGGTGTTGGCATCGCCAGTAGCTGAGACGGGGTCTCATGACCGAGTTGGGGTTGTCGAGCTGACTCAGATAATTAAAGAAGTATTGGAGGAGGTTAAAGGAATTGGTGAAGTACTTCGAGTTGGGTCTATGGACTGTAAGAAGAAATTAGATCGCGGTTCTTATGGATCGCAGTTTCGTTCCGTGAAGCGGGTTAAGAAACGTCCAAACTTTTCGGCTTGCGATTATTGTAGAAGGCGTCGTCCGGGAGAATGCTGGAGGAGGTCAGGAGCATGCTTGAGATGCGGGTCTAAGGAGCATAAGGCTCGGGATTGTTTCATCACTATCAAGTCAGGTATGTTTTGGTTGGATGTGATGATTGAAGGTAGAAAATTCTAAGTATAATGGTACATAATTGTTTGCTTCTGTAGTTAGACGTTTGGTTATGTGAAAGAGGATTCAAGATTTTGTTAAAAGTACATTAGTGTTATTAAGATCAGAGTGCGGAGCGAAAGCATAGTGGTGTGATTTGAGCGGTACGTTTAGTAGTTGATTGGAAATTTCGAGGACGAAATTTCTTTAAGGAGGGTAGAATTGCAACATCTCGAAATTGGGCCTAGAAGAATTGGGCCCAATAGGCCTTGGGCATCGGAATGTTTAAAATTTTTTAGAATAAGGGAACGACATTATTTCAAGTTGGACTCATTAGGAAGGTGATTTTGGAAGGTTACGAGGTTTCTATGAAGTCTCGGGTTTAATTGGGCCTTAGGAAAATTTTGGTATTTTAGCACTTTAAGGAGAGATGGTAAGTAGCTTCAAGACTTATAGAAATAAGTGAGTAATGTGCTTGCATAAATGAGCTATTGGTAAAGAGGTTATGGCATCAAATGATGGACCTGAAGGGAAGAGATTCGAATCACTTTGTGTACAAATTTGGACTTATATTTTTGCACTCTTTTCTTAAGTGTTGGCCAAGAAGTAATTATGGCAAGTTTGACTTCTTTATTTTTGGAATGGTGGCTAAAGAATTAAGGCAAGGTTGAGGTTGGGGAAAGGAATCAAAAGAAATAGGTAAGTAAGGGGGACAAGAGGCTTATTTCGTGGACAGTGTTTTGGAAAGTATGGGTGGCAAATTGTTGACCATTTTAGCTATGTATGTGGACGGTTTTTGGGGTTTAAGGGGCATAGCCGAATTTTTGTTAGTATTGGTAAGGCTTTAGTGTTAGTGTTGGACAATTCCATTAGCATCAAGTGTGTTTTTTTTCTCTTCTCAAATTGTTTAAAAAGAGGATTTTCTGAAAACTTAAATAATGGTTTCCAAAATCGAATAACAAATGAATTTTTAAAATAAACTTTTACAAATATTTTTAACACGGATATTTTCTCTCGAACTATTAACGCTATTTGAAAAGACTCGGATTCTCTTTCAAATTTTCAACGTCGTTTTCGAAAGTCACGGTTTTAAAGTTTACTACCTTGTTTGTTGACTCATCAATCAACCTTTTAAAAATACTTGTATTTTGTCTACGTTTCCGCAACGATTTCAAAATATTTCTGCAACTCTATTTCTAACATCACATCTTTGTAAATTGTTTATTTCAAATATGCTTTTGCCACTAAAAAGGTTTTTAAAGATAATTACGTTTTCAAGTAGATTATAATTGCTTAAGTGTTTTGGGTTTTAACAAAGAGGTTGTAATTCTCAAACAAGTTTTTAACAATCGCAAAGATGGTTTTGAAAAAAAAAACACATCCATGTGACATGCCAGATTCGGGCCTAACTTCTAGGCCGGGTTTGGGGTGTTACAGTACTTGATAATAAGTTTTAACCTGTTCATAATTCAGACATCTGAACACATAGTTAGAAGTATCATGTTTCATATTCGCTAGAACAATCGTTTCAGATTATCGTACATCTTAGTACTCCCCGAATGAATAGATAATTGTTTTATAATCTCAGGGTTTCTTAATACACGAACTCTATCCTGAAACAACGAATAATCATCGGTTCCAATTTGAAATTCTAAATCAGGAGTCAATTTACTTTGACCCCTTTTTAAGCTGTGATTCACTGACACATTTCTGGGCTTCGTAAATTCGATGAATACACACAATTTAGTTTCTAACTTAGCTAACGACTATCCATCATCCGATATAATCAATCGTATAATCATCGCTCACAAAGCACACATTGGTTTCCTATTCAGAACATCCGTGACTGTAATCATTTTCTATGGATAATAATCAATCACTGATTCAAAAGCTTTCGATAGTTCAAGCCATCTTAGCAGTCCCAAATTCAGATCTCTTAGAAACATCAAATGTTTTAAATTTTTGTGGTCATCAAAAGGTTACATTACTTATCAAATAATTAATGTTGCTTACTATTCAGCACAATTGCAAATAAATCGAATAATCTTTCAAGCAAATAATCTAATCAAACTAGACATCTGAATCGATCTTGACTATCAGATTGTGACTTTTCAATTATTAATCAACTGTGACCAAGGCTATATAATCCCCCGTATACGAAGCAGACAATAGCCGATAGAAACAGAATACTATCATCTCATGAATTCTATCACCAACTTTTCTTTACAATTCAAACATTATTCCACTGTCTATCTCTAATACCACTGATTTCTCATTATTCCATCGCTAACATAAATCAATTCTGCAGAACTTCCAGTTAATACATACATTCTTTAGGTATCATACCTGAATATTTTGTCTCATCGAATTTAACTTCTTCTTTAACCGTAACATTGCATAATCCGTATAATCTTTAAAACAATATGATATTTCTTTTAAACCTGAGTTCATTTATCACACTATACTCAACTCTATTTGCATTACTAATTATTTCACCACTAAACTCTTTAGTTCACACTTATAAACTTATTCAACATGATTCTCGTAAAATTTTGTCATAAAGCAACATTGGTAAGGGGGTGAGGTCGTAAAGCCTCTAACTTAACTCTCATAAATACATACATAGGACTTAGCATTCATCACTAATGTAATACCATCATAATCACATAGTTCATTCCAAGCAAATTAATACATCTATTTATTATACGAATGTTTTCTGTCATCCACAATTTCACACAATGAATTTATTTACTCGAGCTCAATATTAATATCTAATTAAATTCCAAAACTTGGCTTCCATTTTACTTACCGACATTTGTCAAATTAGAGAATGCCTTACGGGTTTGAGTACATCGTTCGCTTGATGACATAGTCCAACTATGGTCTTACACAAAGTCTCATATCGATGCCATGTCCCAGACATGGTTTTACACGGAATCACAATGCCATAGCCCAGCTATGGTCTTACATTCCATACTTTGCCATGGTCCAACCATGGTCTTATCCGTCAATTCTTCATTGAATGATCGTACTCATTTCCTACGTTCTACTTAATTTGATCTTCCAATTCAGTTTTCATACTATTATAATATTAATGGTTCAATAGCAAAGGCATAAAACAAAACATCATATTATCTCTAATTTAACAATTAAACATAAAATTCTACCATATGAACATACTGATTACACTTATTCAAGCAAGTGTACATAAACATACATTCCGTCTATTTGAGTAAATTTGCTTACCATATTCACTTAATCAAATATGTTGAGCACATAACATCATATGCATGCCAAGCAAACACGGATGGGCTTTTCACCATATAAACTTTCATTTTATTCTCCGTTTCCACATTTATCAACTCATGGTAATCTCACTTCGTACATTAACACATACTTATCATGAACTTCTATTCATATGTTTCTAAGTTTTGTCTCATCATAAACACATTTCAACCACCTCAGTATCATTTTTCTGCATTATTGGAAACAGCTCGGTTGGAAGTCATCTCTATCTTAACAAAACAATTTCTTTAGAGCCGGGAGATATCACACTGTCGGGTAGAAACGTGGCATGTATAGCTAGACTCTCTCACACATGCTAGGTTAGTCCTAGAATCGACTAAATCATAGCTCTGATACCACTAAATGTAACACCCCTTACCCGTATCCTATGTCGAAACAAGGTACGAGGCGTTACCTAACTTAATAACATGCTTACAAACATTTTCAGGTTATGAAATTTCGTTCAGATTTAAAACTTTTCAAACTTCATCTTGAAGACCCAAATATAGGCATACGAGGCCCAAAACATACTTTAGAAATGGTTCGGTACTAAACCAGGAACGTTTAGAAAACTTTGGAAAATTTTACTGAAAACAAGGGGCACACGCTCCTGTGACAAGGGACGCGCCCGTGTGGGCAGACCGTGTGGTCACACACGCCCATGTCCCTAGTCATGTGGACTTATTTTTAAATTCAAACCTACAAGGGTTTTCACATAGCCTGGCACACGCCCGTGTCCATGGCCCGTGTCCCTCACATGGCTATGACACGCCCATGTCTCCGCCCGTGTATTAAAACCTTGACATTCTGTTTCTAACGTCAGCAATATTTTAGGGTCACACGGCCAAGGCATACGCCCGTGTGCTAGACCATATCATCCACACGGTTGAGACACACAATCGTGCCTCAGCCCATGGTTACTACTAGGCATTCTGTTTTACCATATTAAAGTGCAGGGGATACACGGCCGGACTACACGTCCATGGGGCGGACCGTGTGTCACATACGGCCTAGACACACGCTCGTGTGTCTACCCATGTGGACAAAAACAAGGCTATTTACCAAGCCCTTTTTACCATCCTTACTTGCATCAATATAAGCCACATCATGCATCTCACCATGCATGTAACACCCCTTACTCGTATCCGACGCTGGGATAGAATACGAGGCATTACCTAACTTAAACTCATGCATACATACAATTCCGAATCATAAAAGTCCGTTCAAATTTAAAACTTTTCAAACTTCCTCTTAGCAACCTTAATATAGGCCTACGAGGTCCAAAACACATCTTAGAAACATTTTGACATCAATTCAAATTCCTTGGAAAACCTTAGAAAATGTTATTAAAAATAGGGCCACACGCCTGTGTGAAAAGGAACACGCCCGTGTGGGCCCATGTCCCTTGTCCGTGCAGATTTATTTCCTAATTTGAACCTATAGGGGTTTTCACACGACCTGACACACGCCTATGTCTAGAGCCCGTGTCGTTCACATTGCCATGACACCCTCGTGTCTTAGCCCGTGTGTGAAAACCTTGACATAATGTTTCTGACGTCATCATCTCCAAAAGGTCACACGGCCAAGGCACACGTCCATGTCCTTAAACCGTGTCGCGAATTAAATTTCTATTTTCAGGTGTAGACTTCACACTGCCTGATAACATTCCCATGTCTTGGGGTCGTGTCATCCACACAATCAAGACACACAGTCGTGTCTCAGCCCAAGTGGTTACTACTGGGCATTCTGCTTTGCCAACTTAGAATGCAGGGGGACACACGGCCGAACGACATGCCCATGGGGTAGACTGTGTGTCACACACGGCCTAGAGACACGGCTGTGTGTCTACCCGTGTGGACAATTACAAGGCTATTTTCCAAGCCCTTTGCCACCCTGAAAAGTAACATATAGCATGACCATAAAGCACCTCTAATATTCACTACTTCATCATGCATATATAAATTTCACACATTACTCATTCAATTGCATAGACTTACACTTCATGAATTTCATTAATAATGAGTAAATATAACTTGGATAATTTTGGCCAATTTCAATGACCATTTACAAAATGAATAATTAACCCTAATAGCCAACACTTTGGCTAACCAATATGACATATCATAAAATGACTAAGTTCCTATACATGCCATACTCAAAATCAAACCTTACTATACCAAAAGAACAACTTGATAGTGTAAACCGAGCTCCAACGTCCAATGATCCCCAAGCTAGCCTGGCAATACTACAAGGAGAATGGAAAAGAGAGGGGGTAAGCATAAAGCTTAGTAAGCTTGCATGAAATAAATAGCAACATAAAGGCTCATGATATCATTCTTACATTGAATTAAGTAATAACACGATTTCTCAAGCAT
Source organism: Gossypium australe (assembly GCA_005393395.2). NCBI lineage: Eukaryota > Viridiplantae > Streptophyta > Magnoliopsida > Malvales > Malvaceae > Gossypium > Gossypium australe. The sequence goes on along the minus strand of CM016620.1, from coordinate 28,913,013 downwards.
ATTGCCATAACTTACCCATGCTTACTCTTACCAATTACATATCACATATCGAGCACATTTCTAGTAGGTTACTCACATGTACCTGTATCACTTCATTACATGGCTTTAGCATTAGTCTCATCTTCAACATAAACTTAACTCTTTATCTCGTTGAACCACTTGGAATACTTGAGGATACACAATAATCATCATACGAGATCGTATGATGCCAATGCTATATCCCAGATATGGTCTTATACGGGATCTCATATCGATGTCGTTGCCATATCCCAGATATGGTCTTATACGTGATCGTATATCGATGCCATGTCCCAGACATGGTCTTACATGATTTTCATATTCGATGCCGAGGCCATATCCCAGATATGGTCTTATACGAGATCTCAATTTGGTGCCAAGGCCATGTCCCAGACATGGTCTTATACGGGACCTCACAAATCTCATGTCTTGATGATGGTATCCTCTCACTTCCTAAGGTCCAACCGGGACTTGAACATCATAAATTCTCATCATTTTCTCATTGAAACATCATTGATCAATTTCATAGAAATAATATACATTTTCACAAATGTTAAGCATTTTAAAACATACTAGCATGATGTTGAATTTATTACACACAAACTTACCTCGGTACCAAAATGTGCCAATTTGAAATTCTAATTCGAAACCTTGCATTTTCCTCGGTTAAGGTTAATTCCACATTATTCTTGATCTATAATAACAAAGTCACTCATTTAATCACTACATTGATCAAGACATTTCGAAAGTCATACTTTGGCAAAATTACCGTTTTTCCCTTAGACTTTCATAAAATTACGATTTTGCCCCTAGGCTCGTAAATTGATTCTAATCAAATTTCCTCCTTTAACAATCCTAGCTGAACATTTATTACTCTTATAGCAATTCACAATACCAATTATTTCACACATTTACCACCTATTTTACAATATTTACAAAAAGGTCCTTTTAGGGGTTCCAAAAACATAAAAATCATCAAAAATGATCATCAAAATGACTTACTTGCAAGAATGAGAAGTTGCTGAAAATTTTAAGCTCCAAAACCCCTCTTTCGCTGATATTTTCGGTGGAAGAAGAAGGAGAATGAAAATCAGTCATTTTACTCTTTAGGGGTAGTTTAGTCATTTAATAGCCTTTTTAAAGGTCTACAATCGCCTCGAGCGACACAGATAACATGTATGGTTAATACAATGTAAATGGGCCCAAAGCCCAATATTCGACCCAAGTGGGCCCACACGCTCGTGTGGCCCATTCAGCCTAATTTCAGTATATAGCCCAGTCCAGTATTTGCCACTTATTATGGATTTATTTTGTGTACAAGGCCCATTTCATCCAAACGAGGCCCATAACAGCCCAAGAGCACGAGAACGCTCGTGGTGGGTTCTACAGTCTTTCGCCCATGATTTTCAGCTTGATTTACCATATGAGTGATCGCACGCTCGTGAGGCCTCAAATGCCGAAGTTTCAGCTTTTCAGTTATTCGGCTCACAGAAATGATAGTGTGATTACACACCTATTTAATGAGACGTGCGAAGAATTCCACGTGTACCGAACCTACACTCAACAAGACCTTCAGTTAATTAACTGACGATTCAAGTTAACCACTTCTTAACTTTTAGCCCAAAAATACACTTTACCTTGATTAAATGAGGGTGGCTTAACCCTCTAAAATCGCTAACCCAAAATTGATCACACGCCTTGCCGAGAATCTGGATTATGGATAGATCTTGTTAGATAGGATCAATTACTATGTCAACAACATAAAGACAACATTCGACTTAGATGAATGAAAGGTACCGTAACTTAAACCCTTATCGTTCGTTAGGAAATCTTATGAATACTGAAATAGCAAAGCAATAGTAGAACAGTAGAGTACTCGGCCAATCCCCTAATAGTAGAGTAACCGAAAATAGCTAGCCAGAAAGGTGAACGGTATTCGGCCTAAACCATATGAGTATATCGGAAGAAAACAGAAAAAGGGAATAAAGCTAAAAGATGAAGAGAGTATTCAGCTAGAAAAGAACCCAAGAGAAAATCAAATAGAGAGGGAGAGATGAAGCTATCATCGGTCAAATAAGAGGGTGAAAGCAACAAGTAATTTGACAAAGGCTTGATTGAATAGGAAGAGGAAAGAAAAAGTGAGAAAGAGAGCAACTCAACTAGGTTGTGAAGAGGAGGAGTCGACACTAGAATGGACAGAACAAACTCGAAAGGAGAAATGCTCGAAATGCAATATTCGGCTACTCAAAAAGGAAAAAGAAAAAAAAGCATGCTAAATGTTGCCAAAAGTCACAATTCAGCACACCCAAAAACCACAAAAAATTCCCAAAACCGAACAAGAGCAGAGAAAAGCACTCGGAAACCCCCTAGCCGAATTTGCATGCCCAAGACTCTCTGTTCAGCTACAACACACCAACTTTTGAATTTCCTTGATTTTCTCCTCCTAAATCTCCTCTACAACCTTACCAATATTATCATATCCCTTGATCTCCCCCCTTGACCAATTCCACAACCACCTCAACAGAGTTTCAGTCAAACTCTACCTCTAACACCATAAGGATATAAAATAAATACTCCTTTGAATGCCAAGGGATTCGAACCCAAGTTCTCACATCAGCCTTTTCACGCCACTTGCCACTAAGCCACAAGCTCCTCTTGTGTCTCCTTTCCCCTACAATTATTTATAAAGCCTACCTGCTAAGCTCAATCCCCTTTAATTAAGAAAGAGCAAGTTTTTGCTAAAGCCCAGGTTTGAACCCAGGACTTCTCCAACACTTCTCAGGACCCTTAACCACTGAAGAAGACATTTAATTATGTCATTTTCTTGCACAATTAAATACTTATGTACAACCTCCTTACTGATCCATACACAAGGCCCAATACTTCTAGGCCCAAAATTCGGGGCGTTACAGACTTTATGTTTTATCCAATGCCATGGTTGGATGACATTATGAGCTTATGTTGTTATCTATTTCATGCAAACTTACTAAGCTTTATGCTTACCCCTCCCATTTCCTTTTTTCCTTGTAGCATTGCCAAGTTAGCTCGAGAATTCGTGGAACGTCAGAGTTCAGAATCATACTATCGACTACACTTTGGTATAACAAAGTTAGATTCATTTTGAATATGGCATGTATAGGACTTAGTCTCTTTTGTTGTGTCATATTTGTTAGCCAAAGTGCTGGCTATTAATGTTGTTAAATTCATTTCATAAGTGGTCATTGGAATTGGGTCAATACTTGACAAGTTTATGCATATTGAATGATGATGAATTTTATGAAGTTTATGCCTGTATGGATGCTTTGATTTGAGTTCTTAGAAGTGCCTTAGGGTCATGAGTTAAGTCGAATTGAGTTGGTACAAGTATGGTTGCTATGTAGTCTGGCATGAGGCTTGGAAGATAGCCTTTTCAAATGTCCACACAAGTAGACACATGGGTGTGTGTCTAGGCTGTGTATGACACACGGTCAGCCCCATAGGCGTGTTGATTGGTCGTGTGTCCCCATGCAAGCTAGGCTTACAAGTCAGTGTGCTTAGTTGTAAACACACAAGCAGAGACACAGCCGTGTGCCTCAGCTGTGTGGGAGGCACGGCCATAGACATGGGCGTGTGCCCAGGTCGTGTGAAGTCCGCACTTAAAATTAGGAATTTAATTCGCCACACGACCGGAGGACACAGGCATGTGCCTTGGTCGTGTGACCATAGTGAGGTGATGATGTCATAAATAGAATGCCATGGTTTTGGCACACGGGCTAAAACACGGGCATGTCGAGGCCGTGTGAAGGACACTGGCTAGGGACACTGGCTTGTGTCCAGCCGTGTAAAAAACCCCTGTAGGTTCAAAATGGAAAATAAATTCCACATGGGATAGGAACATGGGCGTGTGAGACCACACAGCCTATCCACACGGGCATGTTCCATTTCACACGGGCGTGTGGCCCCTGTTTAGGCAAAAATTTTCTAAGTGCGTAAAAGTTTCTGATTTAATTTCGAAACCTTCCGTAAGTATATTGAGGGCCTCGTAGGCCCATAATAAGGAGTTATGAATGAGAATGAGAAGTTTTATGTTGAAATGAAATTTTATAGCCCAAAGTTGTATGTTTAAGTAAGATAAGTTCGGTAATGCCTCATATCCGGTTCCGGTGTTGAGCACAGGTAAGGGGTGTTACATTACTCATCAGATTTGTGGTCCCAAAACCATTGTTCTAATTTCACTGAAAACGAGTTGTTACACCTAAGTTCTTTCAATCTAGTGAAAGTGTTTTGAACACTTAGCCTATCGAACAGGAAGATGATGACCCACTCACGTATGATAAAGCGATACAAAGTGTTGATTCCATGATTTAGGAAATAACTATGAAAGTTGAGATAGATTTTATGGACTCCAACTTAGTGTGGGAACTTGCAGATTTACCAGAAGGGATAAAAACCCATAGGTGTGAGTGGATCTATAAGAGGAAAAGAAATGTATAGGAAAAGTGGAAACTTATAAGGCCAGACTTATAGTAAAAGGTTATACTTAGAAAAAATGTATCTATTATGAAGAAACCTTCTCTCTAGTTGTCATGCTCAAGTAAATCTGCATACTGCTAACCATTGCCGCGGCTCTCATTATGAGATCCAAAAAATGGATTTCAAGACAACCTTCTTGAACGTCTATCTTAAAGAGAGCATCTACATGATGCAAACCACCAAATATATAGTTAAAGGAAACAAGCATAAAGTTTGCAAACTGCTTAGATCCATAAATAGACTTAAGCAAACATCCCGGTCATGGAATCAAAGATTTGATTAAGGGATCAAGACTTTTGAATTTGAGAAAAATGTAGATGAACCTTGTGTTTATAAACATTTAGGGATGGAAAGGTGGTCTTTCTCATTCTATATGTCGATGATATTCTACTAATTGGGATTAATGTATGGACATTGTCATCAGTTAAACTATAGTTAACGCAACAGTTTAGCATAAAGGACTTGGGAGAAGTTAATTTTGTTCTAGGCATTCAAATCTTAAGGGATCGAAAGAACAAAGTGATAACACTATCTCAAACTTCATACGTAGACAAGATATTGGAGCGTTATGCAATGATTGATTTGAATAAGAGAAATCAGCCCTCTGTATTGGGCATGTCTCTTTAGAAGACTGTCTTAAGACAGCGAGAAAAAGAGAGAACATCAGAAATGTTCATTATTCTTTGGCGGTAGGAAGTCTCATGTATGCTATGCTATACAGAAACCCAGATATCTATTTTGCAGTGGAGTTGGTAAGTTGATATCAGGAAAATCCAAGACCAAGATACTGGCAAGCAATTAAGCATATACTCAAGTATTTAAGGAGAACGATGGATTATATACTTATGTATTCTTGAAGATATCTTACTCCTATCAAATATACTAATTCTAACATCCAAATGTGTTTGGATTTGAGGAAATCAAAAATACTTATTTTGACTTTCAAATGTGTCATGATTCGAGAAAATCAACATCAGGCTATGCTTTTTTCCTATGCTACGGGTCCATTGTATGAAGAAGTGTAAAAAAGAGTTGTATTATTAGCCCACTATGGACGTCGAATATGTGGTTGCTTCTGAGGCTACCAAAGAATCAATATGGCTTTGAAAGTTCCTCACGGATCTTGAAGTTGTTCCTATTATGGGAAAAGTTATCACATTGTATTGCAACAATATTATGGCAATAGCTAATACCAAGGAGACGAGAAATCACAAGAGGACAAAACATATTTATTGCAAGTATCAGTTCATAAGGGAGGCAATTTTAGACAAAATCGTGGACGTAGTCAAGGTCGCATCTGAGGAAAAACTTAGACCTGTTTACCAAGACTCTAATAGCTATGAGTTTTGAAAAACGCGTGAAGAGTATGAGAAAGCGTGATATGACTCATCTACTTTACTATGGAAAGTAAGAGACTATTGGATCAGGTGCACTGAGTGTAGCATATTCATTTGTAAACTTATATTTTTTTTCGAATGGATTGATTAATAAAATAATTTCATTGATCACATTAATATACATTGTGTAGTTGTCCTCATATGGTTTTCGCATGCAAAGCAAAATGGAATCAAATGTTTCTAATTGGTTGCTAAATGTTTAACTAATACTAACCAGTATTGCATAGTTGGATCATAATACAAAAAGACAACTTGTATTAATAGATGAACCTAAACATCTCTTTTGTCTAATCGGAAATAAGTAAACTGATTGAAAGACTAATATGTCGTCTATCAAGTCCAATTGGGGAGATGCTTTGTCTTGGGCATTGTAGCGGATTACTCCCAGAAGATAGAGACATAGATGTGGCTTACTGGACTAACAGTACATCAGACTGGACCTAGAAAGAATAGATCCTAAATCCATTTATTGATTTATTCACTTGTGATGTTCATGGTGTGGATACCTAAATCCTGAGTTGATGACAATGTATGTATTCGTGACTTGTACACTTTGATGTAAGTGAAAGCCTATGTTTGAATAAATAAGGAACCAAAAGCTGGTGTGTTTGGTCTATGACTTCTATAGTGTAACACCCCTAACATGTATCTGTTGCCGGAATATGGTTACAGAGCATTACCAAATTTTACATTTCAAAACTATAAAAAATTTAAAACATTTAATTCACAACATAAATCAATGTAAAACCAATCAATGACATACATATTGTCTCTTATACACAACATTAGAAACAAGTCGGGACTAAATCAAAAACATATAGAATTTTTAAGAAAAAGATGAAAATTTTTAAACTGCAGGGGTCACACGATCGTGTGCCCAAGTTGTGTGGGCATTCGAAGTAGGGACACACGACTGTGTCCCAGCCCGTGTCTGTGCACATGTAACTCTCTGACTTGGGTCACACAGCTAAGCCACACGCTCATGTGTCAGGCTGTGTACCCTTCGAAATAGCCTCACACACCCGTGTGCCATGCCGTTTGTTAGGCCGTGTAACTGTCTGACTTGCAACCCTTTGAAAGCTACAGGGGACACACGGCTGAGACACACGCCCGCGTCTTTGGCCGTGTGGATAAAAAATAGGCCATTTCCAAGCCATTTTTCTCACCCAATCATGTACACACCTACAACCAATTTTCCACATGTAAACAAGCATTCAAAATGCACCAAATAATGCATCCACAAGCTAAACCAATAAGGTATATGTGCATACAACCAATATGCCCAAAAGGCACCTCAATCACAACAATTAAACATGTATAACCATATGCATAGTTTAGCCAAAAGTTCAATCAACTTATAACTAAGTTTATGCCAAAACTTACCACTTTATTTACCTATCAAATTCACACCAAAAATACCAAATTTACCATTTGACATTTAACACCATTAGCCATTTATGTCCACTACATTCCAAATACCAAAATGACTATATTCAACCATGTCAAAGAACATTCAATTACACACATTTTAAATACCATTTCAACTTCCATCATTTAAGCATCATAAAGACTATAAAATCAACCAAAATAAGGTCACATATATATACCATAATTACAAGCCAAAACATAATGGCTATAACATCAACCAAAACACCTATACATATGCATATTAACCAACTACCACTTAACTTATTTTCATGCCAAAACATAACATAATAATTGATACATAACAACGATACCAATTTTGGTCATTTCAAAACATTCACCAATTTGACCATATTAACCACAACCAACAAGCTATCAATAGTATCTTAAGTACTTCAAATCCAAGGCAACATTTCATGCCATAATCATCAACCAAAATGACATATATATATATATATATATATATATATACCAAACTCATCAATTAAACATTAGACATAGTCCACCTATACATGCCATTATAACCTTAATCAAGCCATCAGAATCTACTGATATAATTGATCGATAATGTAACGGATCTCCGACAAGCTTCCAACCCGGTCGAGCTTCCGATAATCTGAAAAGTAAAGGAATATCAACTACATAAGCAATAAATGCTTAGTAAGCTCGTATAACTTTATTCATATCAATCCATTTCAAATATAAATTTATACATATCAAGAATAATCCTATACCAACACCGTAAGATTCATGAAACCATAATCAACAACTCACAAAGTGAATAAAACTACAGCATCACATAAACATATCATCCCTAGCATAGTAGGATTTTAAAAAACTTTAAACCCTTTCAAATTTTCTTATTTTCATTTGCATTTCATTACTTTCCATTGCATTTACCTTCTTTAGCTTAAACAACAACATCAATTCAACTCATCATTCCCTTTTACATTATATAACACTTCAAGTATGAACTTACTATTTCATTACCTTTCCACACCCATTTCTTATGCATAACAGATAAGACATAAGCATATCATCAACAATAGCCACAAGCCAATGCATTTAAACATGGCTCTTTTGGAATTAACCACATGATAAACCATTTCATAAGAAATTACATAATTTAAACCTTACTATTCTTTCATGAACACAAGCATATTTCCATTTGGGCACTTACCCTTTCAATGCATAACTTATAAGTAAACAAAATACAATCTAACCAATAGATTGGCACATGCCTAAGCATCAAACAACAACACATGTTAGCATACTTGAACATATTTTACATGAATTCAACATGGATAACCATTATACTTGAATATGATTCAATTTGGATATAACATTATAACACCCCTTACCTGTATTCAACGTCAGAATAGGGTACGGGGCATTACCTGACTTACAACACTAGCATTCACACAATTCTGAGTCATAAATTTGCGTCCAAATTAAAACCATTCATTTTCAATCATAAACTCCCTAATACAAGCCTGCGAGGCCCAAAACATGCTTTAGAAGTGGTTCGGGACTAAACCGAGAACTCAGGAAATTTTTATAAAACTTAGAAAATTTTTGCTAGAAATAAGGCTCACACACCCGTGTGGTCTAAGGGACACGCCTGTGTCACCCTGGGACACACCCGTCCTACAGACCGTGTTCAATTTAGGGTACTCTCTGACTTGTGCCACAAGACCATACCACACGCCCGTGTGCTAGGCCGTGTGGTTAATTAATTTAATTCGAATTAGGTTTAGGTTTCACACGACCAAGACACAAGCCCGTGTTTTAGGTCGTGTAGCACACATGGCTGAGACACACGCTCGTGTCTCTACCCGTGTGCTCAATTCTGGACATTCTATTTCTCAAAATTTAGGTGCAGGGGACACACGGCCAACACACACGCTCATGGGGCAAGTCGTGTGTCGCATACAACCTAGGCACACGCCCTGTGTGGACAAAAATAAGGCTATTTACCAAGCCATTTGCCACCCTTCCATACACATACCTACAGAACATCATATATCACCAATTCAAGCATATACAAGCAACCAAAACAATCACAACCAAGGTATTAACATCACATCCACATGCTAACATCTAACATGCTTTAACATCATAATTTACCAAACACAAACATACCACAAGCACATCCAATTTAACCAAGATAGGCCATCTTTCAAGGCCTTGTACAAAATAAAACACTTATCAATTACAAAGCAATACTCTTGGCCACATCATAATGACACATATAATAAAATGACCAAGTCCCTATACATGGCATAACTCAAAATATTGACATTTCAATGGTACCCAGAATAATGATTGATAGTGTGAATGGATTTCTGACGATCTCCGATCCCGAGCTAGCTTGGTGACACTATGAGATAAGGGAAAGAAAGGGGGTAAGCTATATAGCTTAATAAGTTCATATGCAAATAATATAAAATATTATTCATACATTTTTCATATAAATAACTTAACATATACTAACATAAATGTCATTAAAACTTCATAAGCTCAACTTACTCAATCTCATTCTTACCAATAGTTCATCATATACCAAGTTCATTGCCATTGAGTTTTACGTACATACCTGTACCAAGTCGTAACATATTCACATACTATCTCATCTTTGACATACCCGTTGAACCACTTGGAATACTATCGAATACACGGAAAATTTGCACATAAGTTCCACATATGTAGCCAATGCTACCACAAATCTCATAACACATATAGGCTCGCTCTCGAGCTATCCACGGTGCTGCTCACACAAGTTATCAGTCAAGACGTAGCTACACGGTGCTGCTCACACATGTTGCCAGGTATTTGCAACACATGCCGGTATACCCAGCCATAGGTAGGACGTACAAGACCAGCACCCGGGACACATAAATCACATAATTACATTTTTACATGGGTTCCTAGTGACATGTCACTTGTATCATAATCTATTCCAAAGGTTCAACAGGGATTTTCTCGCTTGTTGAAACTTCATTAATTACATCCATAGAGGCAATCATACAATTCATGCAATATCAAAACATTATAAATACAATTGTAACGTTGCATTATTAACATACGAACTTACATCGGTACAAAAATAGTAGAAACAGACCTAATCGTCAAACACCTTATTTTTCCCCCGATCTAGGTCCAAACCTCGTTTTTCTTGATCTACAATAGCAAATTTAACTTATATAATAATCAAATTCTTCAATTTAGCCCAAAAAATCACATTATGGAAAAATTACCTTTTTGCCCCTAACTTTTTAACATTTTACACTTTAGCCCCTAGGCTCGTAAAATGATATGTATTCAATTTCTTTAATACATGAGCCTAGCCGAACCATTTTCATACTCATACCAGCCCACATTTTTCATTTAATCGCACTTCTACTACATAATTTATAACTTTTTGTTGATAAGTCCTTTTTAGGCATTTTTATCAAAAACCACTTAGTAAAAGTTGTTTATCCAACATCAAATTCGCATAATATACCATTAAACATCAAAATACACCCATGTATAACATGGTTCAAACCCTAAACCTTGATCATTTCTTAAATTAGTGGCAGAAATAGATAGATCGGGTTACAACAACTTCAAAAATGTAAAGAGCATTAAAAACGGGGCAAGAACGGACTTATAATCGAGCTTGGAAGATGAACAAACCCTAGCTATGTCTTCCTTAGTGATATTCAACCATGGGAGAAGAAGATGGACAAGATTTTGGCTTTATTTTGCTTATAAATTCATTTAATTACAAAATGACCAAAATGCCCTTTTTTAAAACACCCAAATTTCACCTAATTCATGTTCATTTTTGTCCACCAACCTGACCAATGGTCTAATTACCATCTAAGGACCTCTAATTTAAGATCTCATAGCAATTGGACACCTTTAACATATAGAACTCAAATTTAGCACTTTTTGCAATTTATCCCTTTTACTAAATTGAGTGCCCAAACATCAAAATTTTTGAACAAAATTGTCACAAAATCATTCCATTAAATTTTATACCATAAAAATATAATAAAAATGAATTTTACTGTGTCAGATTTGTGGCCCCAAAACCACTGTTTCGACTAGACTCAAAATCGAGTTGTTACATCTCTCCCCCTTTAGGGATTTTCGTCCCCGAAAATCTTACCAGAAAAGAGGTTTGGGTACTGTTTTCTCATTACTTCCTCGGGTTCCCACGTAGCCTCAATCGACCCCATGTCTTTCCATAAAACTTTCTCTAGAGCTATACTTTTATTTCTCAACTATTTGACTTCCCGAGCTAACACTTTGATCAGTTCTTCACCGTATGTCATATCACGTCGAATCTCAACCTCTGTCGGAGAAATCACATGTGAAGGATTTGATAGATAACGTCGCAACATCGACACATGAAATACATTTGAATCCTTTCCAACTCTGTCGATAAAGCTAACCGATATGCCACTAGCCCTATTCTTTCAATAACCTCAAACGGCCCAATGAAATGTGAAATCAACTTGCCTTTGCAACCAAATCTTAGAATTTTTTTCCACGGAGATACTTTCAGAAATACTTTATCACCAACTTGAAACTCAGTCTCTTTTCTTTTCAAATCTGCATAGGATTTCTGTCGATCTGAAGCTGCTTTCAAATAATCACGAATTACTTTAACTTTCTCTTCAGTCTCTCTAACCAAATCGACCCTGTGAATCTGTTTCTCACTAAGTTCGATCTAGTACAATGGTGTCTGACATTTGTGACCATACAATGTGTACTAGCCCGGTTTAGACTCTAGTAGGAACAGTTGTTTTGAGACCACAAATCTGAGGTCAAAAAAATATTTTAATATTATTTTTGGTGTTTACAATATGTGATTGAGCATGTGTGAAAATTCTGTGTGAAAATTTATCGATTGTGTGCTTAATTTGGAAAAAGGACTTAATCACATAAAATGTAAAAGCTGTGTGCTGATTGTTAAAGTGCTTATTTCGCTTGGATTTTTAAATGAGGAGTCCTTATGTGGTAATTAGACCTTTGATAGTGGAAGTTGACATATATAGCCATTAAATGAATGAAATAATAATGTTTTAACAAATGGTAAAATGGTAAATGGCATAATAATATGTATTGAATAAAAAAAATAAGAAAAAGAAAGCCATATTCATCTTTCTTCCACCAAAATTGAAAGAAAAAGAAAGGAAATAAGCTTGTTAGGTTTCGGCTAGGACTTTGGCTAAATCAAGGTATGTTTTGAGCTCGGTTTTTTATAATTTTTACGTTTTTGTGATCGTTGCTTAGCGTACTATCAAGCCCATGCTTTAATTTTAGAATTTGATGATGATTTTGAGATGTGCCATTGATGAATATGTGAGATTTGTGTTGATAGTTGGTGAAATATGGAAGCTTGATGTTGGGTTAACATAGTTTGTATTTGAATTTTTGATGAAATTGGCTATTATGGGCTAAATTGTAAAAATGAGAAATTGGAAGACTAAAATGTGAAATAAATGAAATATGTGGGCTTGTATGATCTAGGGGAAATTTTGACTAAGCATGTGTAAATAGAAATTTTGTGTATTTTGTGATTTTATGAAATAGGGACTAAAGTGTCGAAATGTAAAAATATGAGGGTTATTTTGTAAAATGTCCTAAATATATGTGTTTGGACTAAATTGAATGATTTGGTGATTGAATGAGCTAAATTTGAATATGTATAGATCAAGAGAAGAGAGATTTGGATCGAGATCGAGGCAAAGATAAAGTGCTCGATTAATCGACTTGTTTTGTTATTTTGACGTCCGAGGTAAGTTCGTTTATAATGCGAATTATTCAACTTATGCTCATGTACTATGTAATGAAAGATTATATGATTGATGAATTAGTAATGTTAGTTGTGGTTTTGAGAGATGTGGCATTAAGTGTGTGAATTAGAATTAATACAGTAAAGAACGGCACAGTGTGTGCGAAATAAAGAAAGTATTGATTATTTTGATTTGCACTGTTTGTGCTATAGCGAGTTAAATTTGGCTTAAAGTAAAGGCACTAAGTGTGCGATGGTATGTAAGCTTCGACTATGAAATTGGCACTAAGTGTGCGATTAAATCGAATGCATAATGAAGAGTGATCAAAGTGTGGTATCGAGCATTGAATCGCAAGGATAATTGTTAACTAAGTGTTGGCAAAGGTATGTTCGGAACCTATGTGGCTGATGATATCATTTATGGATAAATGGATGGTTGTGTGAGCATATGGTTAATGATGATATTGTGAATAGTTATGAATCTATCTAAGTGATGGTTTATTTGGTATTTTAATACTGTATTATTGAGTTAAATGTATTATATAACTGACTTACTAAGCTCTTAAGCTTATTGTGTGAAGTGTTTCTCTGTTTTACAGTGTCTTTAAAGTTAGCTTGGATTCGGGGATCGTCCGCGACTAATCACACTATCGGCTATCTATTTTTGGTACTTTTGGAATATGTATATATTTGGTATATGGCATGTATAGGCTACTGATTAGGGCATGTTTTGAGTTGTATAGTCTTGCCATGTGATATGGCTTGAAAGTTGAACGATGTTGGTATATATATGTGTGGGTTATGTGAATGATGAAAACGGTATGTTTCATGCTTAAATTGGTTGATGAGAATAATGGTTTAAGTGTGAACTTGTGGTATGAATTATATGATGCTTAACTTATATGATTTGGGATGTGAAAATGGTATTTTAGATGAACTTATTTGAGTGGAAATTGAGTATGGAAATAAATGGTGTGGTTGATGATTAATTGGTGCATATATTGGTATGTTTTGGTTGTATTTGAGGCATGATTTGATATTGGTTTGGTGCTTGTAGGTGATCCCAAAGTGGGGATGGTAATTTGGCCTTGAAAATGGCCTATAATTGCCCACACGGTTGAGCACACGGGTGTGTGGCTCGACCGTGTCTTTCGAGTTTGCAAAATTGAAGCAAGTCAGGCTCACACACGGGTTAGACACACGGGCGTGTGACTGGCCATGTGGTACAAGTCAATGTCAACCACGGGTGAGGCACACGGGCATGTCTCAGGCCGTGTGGACAAGTCAGTATATATGCCCTGTTTTGCCACGGCTTGGACACACAGGCGTGTGACCTCTGTAGCTTTGAAAAATGTTTGATTTTCAAAAAAATTTGTATGTGTTCGGTTTAGTCCCGACCCCTTTCTAACACGTGTTTAAGGTCTCGTAGACCTCATTAAGGGACTATATGCATATATTTTGATATGTTTGGATGATGATATACTTTGTGTTGTAAAATGATTGTGAATGATCTCGATTGATTGGTAATGCTCTTTAACCCTAGACCGGCGACGGTTACGGGTTAGGGGTGTTACACAATGCTTCATACGATGACATCTCAATACTCGACTGAAAGCTGTTGTTATATGAAAATTCAACTAACGATAGATATTTCTCCCAACTACTTTCGAATTCTAAAACACAACATCGGAGAATATCTTCGAGAATTTGTATCGTTCTTTCAGATTGACCGTCCATTTGCGGATGAAATGCAGTACTAAAGTTCAATTTCGTACCCAAAGATTCTTCAACCTTTTCCAAAAACGCGAAGTAAACCTCGGATCTCTATCCGAAATAATAAAAATAGGCACTCTGTGTAATCTAACAATTTCAACAACATACAACTCAGCTAGTTTATCAAGTGAATAGTCCATACGTACCGGTATAAAATGAGCCGATTTCGTCAATCTATCAACCACAACCCATACAGTATTTTTCTTTTTCGGAGTCAAAGGCAAACCTGTTACAAAATCCATCGTAATTCTATCCCATTTCCACTCAGGTACCATCACTGGCTGAAGTAAACCCGAAGGTACTTGGTGTTCGACTTTTACTAGTTGACAAATCAAACATCTCGAAAAAAATTCTGAAAGATCTTGTTTCATACCTGACCACCAATACAATTTCTTCAAATCATTATACATTTTTGTACTACCCGGATAAATGGATAAACAACCATTATGTGCCTCGTAAAGAATTTTCTGAATAATCTCATCATTTTCGGTACACATACTCTATCTTGGAACTTCAAGCAATCATCAGAACTGATCCAAAAGTCTGAATCACTACCCGATTCGCACTAAACTCTTTTAGCTTGAAGTTCCTTGTCACACCTTTGACCTTCGCAAATCTACTGAAGAAATATCGGTCTAGCTTTTAACTCATCTCGAATCGAACCATCATCGGATAAAGTCAACCTCGTATTCATAGCTCTAAAAGCAAACAAGGACTTTCTGCTCAAAGCATCTGCGACTACGTTCGCCTTTCCGGGATGGTAGTCAATCACTAGCTCATAATCTTTCAGTAGCTCGAGCCATCTCTGTTGCCGCAAATTCAAATCCTTCCGAGTCATTAAATATTTTAAACTTTTATGATCCGAAAAGACATGACATTTCTCACCATACAAATGATGTCTCCAAATCTTTAAAGCAAACACTAAGGTAGTCAATTCTAGATCGTGCGTCAGATAATTCTTCTCATGCGATTTCAACTATCTCGAGGCATAGGCTCTCACTTTGCCCTCCTACATCAATACACATCCTAATCCATTCGGCAATGCATCGCTATAAATTACAAACTCTTTTCCTGGTTCAGGTTGTACTAAAATCGACACCTCAATCAATAATGCTTTCAACTTCTCAAAACTTTGCTAACATTTTTTGGACCATTGAAACTTAACATCTTTTTGCAACAGCTTAGTCATAGGAGTAGCAATCATGGAAAAACCCTTAACAAAATGTCGGTAGTAACCGGCTAAGATCGAAAAGCTTCTAACCTCTGATACTTTTCTAGGCGGCTTCCAATCAACAATTGCCAAAATCTTACTCGGATCAACCCGAATACCATCTCCTGAAACAATATGTCCCAAAAATCTGACTTCTCGGAGCCAAAACTCACTTTTACTGAATTTAGCAAATAATTTATTATCCCTCAAAGTCTGCAATTCTTAAGTGCTCGGCATGCTCAGTTTCATCTCGAGAAAAAATCAGAATGTCATCAATAAACACAACCATGAATTTATCTAAATATGGTCGGAAGATTCGGTTCATCAGGCCCATAAAAATAGCAAGAGCATTAGTTAGTCCAAAAGGCATGACAAGAAATTCATAATGCCCGTACCTTGTTCTGAAAGTGGTATTCGGTACATCCGACTCTTTAACTCTCAATTGGTAGTAGCCAGATCTCAAATCTATCTTCGAAAACACTGTTGCCCCTTTCAACTGATAAAACAAGTCATCAATTCTCGACAAAGAATATTTTTTCTTTATCGTTACTTTGTTGAGCTGTCGATAATCGGTACAAAGTCTCGTATATCCGTCTTTCTTCTTTACAAATAATACTGGTGCACCGCAGGGAGAAAAACTCGGTCTAGCAAAACCTTTATCCATCAACTCTTGCAACTGAACTTTCAATTCTTTCAATTCGGTCGGAGCCATTCTATACAGAGCTATCAATATCAGTGAAGTCCCTGGTACTAAATCAATACCAAACTCAACTTCTCTAATCAGTGGCAAACTAGGCAACTCTTCTGGAAAAACATCCAGATATTCACAAACTACCGGCACTGATTCAATTTTCAATTCAGACATTTTTGTATCAACACATAAGCAAGATAAGCTTCACAACCCTTTCTCACATATCTCTCAGCAGACATTGAAGAAATAACAATAGGTAACTCACCTGACTCATCTGAATCAATCCGAAGAATTTCACCATTTACACATTTCAATTCAATAATTTTCCATCTACAATTCACTAGAGCATCATGCAGTGTCAACCAATCCATACCCAAAATAACATCAAACTCTTCAAATGGCAACAACATTAAGTCAGCCAAAAAACAGTGACCTTGAATCATCAAGGGACAATTCTTGCAAACTCTATCACCTAATACATGTTTGCCTAAGGGGTTTGACACTTTAATCACAAACTCAATAAACTCAACAGGCAAGTTCTTACTAGCTACCAATTTCATGCAAACATAAGAATGAGTTGATCCAGGATCAATCAATGCAACTACATTAGTATTATAGAGAGAAAAAGTACCAGTGATAATATTGGGAGATGTCGCTTCTTCGCGGGCACGGATAGCATAGGCTCTACCAGGTGCTCTAGCCTCGGATCTTACAGTTGAATCTTTAGTTACACCTTTACTACTGGTCGCATTCCCCGTATTCCTCAGGGCTCTCCCTCAAATGGCAGTGTTGCCCGATCTTGTATTCTGAATCTTGTCTTTCTCAACCATCTCAGGGCAGTCTCAAATAAAGTGGTCTTGTGAGCCACACTTGAAACAATCCCGGTCATTCATTCTACATTCATCGGGATGTCGTCTGCCACAGTGCTGACAGTCAGGCCTACCAGACCTAGCGTTACCAACGCTCGCTACTAATGTAGTTTGGGCTTTAGAACCCGAGTATTGCTTCCCACGATCTCTGTTGGAATACCTAGATGAAACACTCAAACGAGCATACAAATCTCTCGATTTCTTAGACTGAGATTGAAATGACTTACTCATTGACCTTTTTCTTGCATCTCTAGCCTCATACTCAACTTTTCTCTTCTCCTTACTTAATTCTTCAGCTTTACAAGCTCGGTCGAATAGCACCACAAATTATTTCAGCTCAAGAACTCCAACTAAAAATTGGATATCCTCATTCAACCCATCTTCAAACCTTTTGCACATGATACCACACACTGCTGAGCGTACTTACTGAGCATGACAAACTCTCGTTCGTACTCGATTACAGACATTTGGCCCTATTTCATCTCTAAAAACTCCTTACGTTTCTGATCAATGAACTTTTGGCTGATATATTTCTTCCTAAATTCATCTTGGAAGAATTCCCAGTTAACCCTCTCTCTCGGTACTACTGACACAAGAGTTTTCCTCCACCGGTATGCTAAGTCTCTCAGAAGCGATACAGCACATTTCAGACATTCATCTGGTGTGCAAGACAGATCATCAAATATCCTAGTGGAGTTTCGAGCCAAAACTCGGCTCTCTCAGGATCATTATCAACATTAGCTCTGAAATCTTCAGCCCCATGCTTTCGAATCTTATCAACTGGAGGCTTATTCAATCTTACAAATTCCATACCTTATGGAGCTACGGGAACCAGCTGAGGAATAAGTGGGAATGGAGGGGGTTGAGCAGTCAGATTTATTCGAACAAACTCCGTAAACCACTTGTTCATCATGTAGAGGAAGGATTCCCTAGCCCTACTCCTCCTCCCTAACTAACCGTGGGAGGCCTATTTTCAGACAGCGCTGCCCCTTGAGCGGGAGCTGATGCATTACTTTCAACGTCATCAACTTCAGCTCGATTGGGATCCATTTACTACATAAAAACACAATTTAAAGTTGTGAGGAGTCATCACACTATCACGATTTATTTTTGGCATGTATAGCTACACTCTTACACACGCTACGTTAGTCAAAGAATTGACTAAGCCATGGCTCTGATACCACAAAATGTAACACCCCTTACTCGTACTCAATGCCGAAACAGGGTACAAGGCATTACCGGACTTACAACACAAGCATTCACACAATTTTGAGTCATGAATTTGCGTCCAAATTAAAACCATTCATATTCAATAATAAAGTCCCTAATACGAGCCTATGAGGCCGGAAACATGCTTTAGAAGTGTTCAGGACTAAACCGAGAGCTAAGGAAATTTTTATAAAACTTAGAAAATTTTTACTGGAAACAGGGTTCGCACGCCGTGTGGTTCAAAGGATACGCCCGTGTAACCCTAGGACATGCCCGTGCTACAGACAGTGTTCAATTTAGGGTGCTCTCTGACTTGTGCCACACGGCCATGCCATACGCCCGTGTGCTAGGCCGTGTGGTTAATTAATTTAATTCAAATAAGGTGTAGGTTTCACACGCCAAGACACACGCTCGTGTTCTAGGCCGTGTAGCACACACGACTGAGACACACGCTCGTGTCTCTACCCGTGTGCTCAATTCTGGACATTCTATTTCTCAAAATTTAGGTGCAGGGGACACACGGCCAACACACACGCTCATGGGGCAAGTCGTGTGTCGCATACAACCTAGGCACACGCCCTGTGTGGACAAAAATAAGGCTATTTACCAAGCCATTTGCCACCCTTCCATACACATACCTACAGAACATCGTATATCACCAATTCAAGCATATACAAGTAACCAAAACAATCACAACTAAGGTATTAACATCACATCCACATGCTAACATCTAACATGCTTTAACATCATAATTTACCAAACATAAACATACCACAAGCACATCTAATTTAACCATGATAGGCCATCTTGCAAGGCCTTGTACAAAATAAAACACTTATCAATTACAAACCAATACTCTTGGCCACATCATAATGACACATATAAACTTGCCATAACTCAAAATATTGACATTTCAATGGTACCCAAAATAATTATTGATAGTGTGAATGGATCTCCGACGATCTCCGATCCTGAGCTAGCTTAGTGACACTATAAAATAAGGGAAAGAAATGAGGTAATCTATATAGTTTAGTAAGTTCATATGCAAATAATACAAAATATTATTCATACATTTGTCATATAAATAACTTAACATATACTAACATAAATGTCATTAAAACCTCATAAGCACAACTTACTCGATCACATTCTTACCAATAGTTCATCATATACAGAGTTCATTGCCATTGAGTTTTACGTACATACCTGTACCAAGTCGTAACATATTCACATACTGTCTCATCTTTGACATACCCGTTGAACCACTTGGAATACTATCGGATACACGAAAAATTTACACATAAGTTCCACATATGTAGCCAATGCTACCACAAATCTCATAACACATATAGGCTTGCTCTCGAGCTATTCATGGGCCTGCTCACACAAGTTATCAGTCAAGACGTAGCTACACGGTGTTGCTCACACAAGTTGTCAGGTATTCGCAACACATGCCGGCATACCCAGCCATTGGTAGGACGTACAAGACCAGCACCGGGACATATAAATCACATAATTACATTTTCACATGGGTTCCTAGTGACATGTCACTTGTATCCTAATCTATTCCTAAGGTTCAACAGGGATTTTCTTACTTGTCGAAACTTCATTAATTACATCCATAGAGTCAATCATACAATTCATGCAATATCAAAACATTATAAATACAATTATAACGTTGCATTATTAACGTACGAACTTACCTCGGTACAAAAATAGTAGAAATAGACCTAATCGTCAAACACCTTGTTTTTCCCCCGATCTAGGTCCGAACCTTATTTTTCTTGATCTATAATAGCAAATTTAACTTATTTAATAATTACATTATTCAATTTATCCCAAAAATCACATTATGGAAAAATTACCTTTTTGCCCCTAACTTTTCAACATTTTACACTTTAGCCCCTAGGCTCATAAAATGATATGTTTTCAATTTCTTTAATACACAAGCCTAGCTGAACCATTTTCATACTCATACTAGCCTGTATTTTTCATTTAATCGCACTTCTACTACATAATTTATAACTTTTTGCAAATAAGTCCTTTTTAGGCATTTACATCAGAAATCACTTAGTAAAAGTTGTTTATCCAACATCAAATTTGCATAATATACCATTAAACATCAAAATACACCCATGTCTAACATGGGTCAAACCCTAAACCTTGATCATTTCTTAAATTAGTGGTAGAAATAGATAGATCGGGTTAGAATGACTTCAAAAATATAAAGAGCATTAAAACGGGGTAAGAACGGACTTACAATCGAGCTTGGAAGATAAAAAAACCCTAGCTATGTCTTCCTTAATGATATTCGGTCACGGGAGAAGAAGATGGACAAGATTTTGGCTTTATTTTGCTTATTAATTCATTTAATTACCAATGACCAAAATGCCCTTTTTTAAAAACACCCAAATTTTACCTAATTCATGTCCATTTTTGTCCACCAACCTAACCAATGGTCTAATTACCATCTAAGGACCTTTAATTTAAGATCTCATAGCAATTGGACACCTTTAACATATAGAACTCAAATTTAGCACTTTTTGCAATTTAATCCCTTTTACTAAATTGAGTGCCCAAATATCAAAGTTTTCGAACGAAATTGTCACGAAATCATTCCATAAAATTGTACACCATAAAATTATAATAAAAATGAATTTTACTACGCCGGATTTGTGGTCCTGAAATCACTATTCTGACAAGGCTCAAAATCGAGCTGTTACAAACATCCTTCATAACATAACATGCTTTCCATGTATCTCATCATTTCAATGTATTTCATGTATACTTGTATTTGCTCATATTGAACATTTACCATTTCCTTTCCAATTCATGCCCGTTGAATCAAATAGAATATCATTGGATACCCGGGATAGCTCACACAAAGTATGCTAACTCATATAACTGTAATCTGTCAATTCATGTACATATATGCTCACACAAGCTGTGAATAAGTATGCTCACACAAGCTGTGAAAATAGGCCTGCTCACACGAGCTGTAGGTCGGAAAGTAGCTACACAATGCTGCTCACACGAGCTGTGGAGTATCCACAACACATGTCTGACCTCAGCCATCGGTAGGACATTCAAGACTAGCTTCCAAATCATGTAAACCCTAATGAAATGTTATTTGTATCCTACGAATACCTAATGTTCAAACGGGGCTCGGTAATCATCATACGTCATTCAATTTCTATTGCTTCATGACATAATAAATTGCATAATAGCATATATATATATATATATATATATATCATGTATAATAGAATAGCACATTAAACTGTCAATTTAACTCACATTTAAGTGTTTATAGTTCATACGAACTTACCTGGCTAAATTACAAAAATGTCAAAGTATAGGGGCATTTTGGTACTTTTCTATTCTCCTCAATTTTTCACCCGATCTTGATCTAAATTAATAATTTCATTCAATATATTAATTTAGATAGTAAAAAAATGTATTTTATGCAATTTAGTCATTTTTTACATTTTTACAAAATTGCCCCTAAGTTTTACTTTTATTCAATTTAGTCCCTGAGCTTAAAACATGCAAATTAACCATTTTTTCCAAATTTAAGCTTAACCAAATGTTCATGGCACCCAAAACAGCCCACATTTGCATTAATTTCGCATCAAATCCTTGCATTTTTACTATTTTAACAATTTAGCCCCTAATCGATAAATTCATCAAAAATCACTTAACAAAATACTTTTAATTATCAATCAACATTTCAAATTCATCATTTAACATCAAAAATCACAAGATCCATCAATGGAAACATTCAAAATCTTTAACAATTTCAAAATCAAAGATACGGGCTAACTGGGCCTAGTTACAACGATCTCAAAAACATCAAAATTATTAAAAACGGGTAGCTTAAAGAATTGCATGCAAAGAAACATGTTGGCCAAGCTTCAAACTCTCCCATGGTGGTTCGGTGATGAACAAAACCAAAATGGGGAAGAAAACTATTTTGTTTTCGTATTTTGTTAACCTTTATTTTATTTTTATCATTTAATAATAATATAATAACATATAAAACACATAAAATTAAAAGAAAGTGAAGCTTTAACCGTCCACCAACTAAATAATGCGTAATTTACCCATTAAAGTCACCCAATTATAATTCTTTAATCAATTTAACACATTTAAACTAATAGCGATTAACTTCTTCAACTTTTATGATTTAGTCCTTTTTAATTAATTAACTATCAAAACGTTATAATTTTTCAACGAAAATTTAATACCACATTAATGACACTCTTTAAATATTTATAAAAATATTTACGGCTCGGTTTATAAAAACGAGGTCCCGATACCTCGTTTTTTAAAACCACTTTCCCTTAGGGTCATGCCACTTAAACTTAATAAATCGCTTATATAACATAAGTTATCAAATAAAAAACCTTTTTAACACTATTTTTGACTAGTAAATATTAAATAATAATATTTATGAACTTACTCGTCGGGTTTGGTGGCCCTAAAACCACTGTTTCTGACACCGCTGAAAAACGGGTTGTTACATGTAGTATGTAGCACTATTCACAATAGTGGAATTCATAGTCCGAGACATGGGTAAATGATATTCTCTCATGGGCATTACATGGTTGATAGGAAGTAAATGTGACCACGGGCCGTTCGTTTTTGTGATTGATGACTTGATCACTATTTGATAGTGATTGAATTTTAATGAAGGAAGATGTAATAATTACCATGAGATAAAATAGGATTATATTTAGAGAACAGATATTATCCCAAAGAGATTAAAGATGTTCTATGAGGGTAACACACTTATGATAAGGTCATTGGACAGGCATTGATCGATTTGCTTTCGTAATGGTATAATGTTGGGGAAAGCTCAATCACGATACTATAGTGGAATGACTTCATGACTGAATGAGTTTATAATTAATAGGTGAAAAGCTAAAATTTAAATATAAATCATTTGAGCCCTAATTGCATATGTCCAATTAGTCCCTCCACCAACTCATTGAAACCAAAAATGAATTGCATGTTGAATCAGATGAACATAAATGAATAGAAATGGTAAAATGGAGAAATAGGAAACATTTGAAAATAATTTAGGTTTTGTCCTAAATGAAAACTGAGAAATGAAATCATTTGGAAATGAATATGGTTTTCTCCAAAATGAAAATGGAAATGGAAATGAGAAATGAATTCATTTAAAAAGGAACAAGGAATTCTAAAAAATGATTGGAAGATTTAGTTTATGTTTTTGAGCTATTTTAAAGCCCGAAAATAAAAATAAAGCATATGGCCATATGAACAAGTTGAATGGCGAAATATTAAATATATTTTCTCGAAAATTTTATCAGGGTAATATCATCATCATTTTACCAGGGGTAACATTGAGATGAGAAAATTATTTAATATAAATATTGAAGTTTATTTTGGGAAATAGAAAAACGGAATAGGGTTGGATTAGATTTCAAAGTACTGGGTCAAAAAGTCTAGGAAGTACTTGTAATTAGACCTAATGTGAGAGAGACCCGAAATCCCCTCATGGAATATGAAGGGGTGGCAACTTTAGTAGGAATACTAGGGGTGTGTCGCCCACCCTAATCATACTCAAAAAGGAGAATGTTTTTCTATTTGAAATAAACTTGTCTAATTCAACAAGGGTTCTACCTTTTTTCCCTACAAATATATGGAACCAATAGGGCTATGTAGAAAATTTTCAAATATAGTTATTCTGCTCAAAAATAGAGAGACTTTTATTTTCTAAATATTGAATATATTTTCTAAAATAATGATTTTGTCATGTTCTATTTTGAAGAGAGAATTTTCGTTTTCACCCCAAAAGAAAAGAAAAATATTTCTAGTTTCTGTGTATGATTCGTTTGGTTCCAGCCTACGCTCGAAGCAATTTGTGGTACAAGAATAGCGAAGAAGATCGTTTGGTTGAAAGTTGGGAACAAAAAGGATCCGTCTATACGAAAACACAAGTATGATTTCAGTTTAGGGTTTATTGTTATAAATATCACAAACCGTGTCGGTTTTCAAAATTTTTATTTTCCACTATGCAAGATTTTCATGACTCAAGTCATAAAATGAGTATAATCGCAATAAGAAATTAATCAATACATGCTTAAATTTCAACCATTCCAATTTATGTATTTACTACTCATATGCCAATTTCATGAATATCTCAATCGGTAAGCAATATAAATAACTCATGCCATATATTCTAATAAAAATAACAGACAAACATTTCCATTTCTATATCATGTGTACATATATATGCCAATAAGGTAATCAACTAAATTTCATTACAATTCATAATAATTCAACACTTCATTCATGTAAATATGTATATGTGATTGTGCCCCAACGTGTGTGCGTCGGGGCTTAAGAAAATGCAATTGAATCTCTGAATGAAGTGTGGTATCTGCAAGTAAATAGGTCAAATTGTAATATAGATTGTACAACAAAATACCGGAAGTATTCCAAGGATCGTACCAATGAATTGCTAAGTTTGTGAAAACTATTACTAAATCAGTTATCCAAAAACAAGTATTAGTCTAGTCGAGTTACGAATTAGTAGTGCAAAATCAAGATTAAGATTCAAGACAATATTAATTGAATTAAAGCTAAACCTAGGTTAAACTATTGGAATTCCCTATTCCTAGTTTCAATGATGCCAGCTGTTAAGCCTAGAATTGATTAAATTACTAATTACCAAATAAGCCAACAACTACCCTTAATTGAGTTATTCACCACCCTTAATTAAAATTATCACCCTTAATTATCATTTAATTAGTATTAGAGTTATATATCAATTAAAAATAAAATGTATATCTATAAATAACATCTATTAGTAGCATTTAAAAAGATCATTTTATGTGACAATAACATAATATAATAATATATTTTTTTATAAATTATTTATTCCGTGTGAAATAATTACTCTTTTATATATTTTTTTACATTATTAATATTATTTTCTTTCTGTTTTTCGCTTTGCTTTGTATGGCTTTTCTTTCTCCTTTCTGATACTTTTGATATTCATGTGGTTTCAAGCCTTTATTTATGATTATTACTACAATTCAATTGGAATTTAATTTGTCAATTTGTGTTCGTGGATTGCAAAATTCTATTGTTTTGTTCTTTACTTTTCTTTTGTGTTAAAGGGTAATTTTTTAAATACTTTGCTACAAAGGCAAGAACCCTACGATTAGTTCATCAAAGGCAAGAACCCTACGATTAGTTCATTCATTTTATTTTTTATTTTAAAAAAACTACCATATAAAATTTTAATAATTATTAGAAATCTTATTACATGTATATGCGTGTAGAAATCATAAATTTTAAATATAAATATGATCAGTGTCTATCTTTTAATGGGTCTACAAAATGAGAATTAGTCATTGGACTTGCTCAAGTAGAAACTTCAACAAAAAAAATAACATACAATAAATAATGAAACGGAATGTTTAATAACTAATAATAATAACAACACATACGTAATATTTACAAAATAAAAATAAAAATTAATTTAGCTTGTGAATAAAAAATTTTGAAATATGTAAATACATCATATTAAATATATTAAATGCACTTCAATTGTTTATCATTGTATTGTTTTTTCTATAGTATACCAAAAAGTTATTTAGTTAGTGAAAAAAAATCAATAATAAAATTTAATATGTTAAAAATTAAATATTGAGTTAATTTGTGATATCAATGCAATCAGAGACATTATCTATGAGAAATCCTATCATACGCGTATGTCTATAGAAACTATAAATTTTGAATACAAATATGTGTTTAAAAATAATATTAATAAATAATGAAGTGTAATCTTTGAAGTGATAATAACAATACATATGCAATATGTACAAAATTAAAATAAAAAATAGTTTAACTTGTGAATAAAAGAAAATTGAAATAGATAAATACATTATATTAAAAATATTAATAAATATATAAATTTGATGAGAGAAAATATTTTATGTTAAAATTAAAAGTTGTTAAATTTATTCAAGAATTATTATTAATGAGTATGAAAAGATATGGGGTTTTTTACCATAATAATATAAATAAAAAATAAAAAACGAAAATAGGTTGGGACAAAGATAAATTACGGAAATGGTATAGATGAAGTGGTGGAGGGTGGTGCATAGGCGGCACCACCCTCAATTTCTGACCAAATACAATTTAAAAATAATAATAATAATAAATGGGTTGAGGGCATGTCAGAGGCGGCACCGGTGGAGGTCATGCCAGAGGCGGCACCAGTGGGGGTTTATCAGAGGTGGCACCAGTTGTGCCTATCTGATTGGCGTCACCCTCCTGTATATTTCCACACCCAACTCCCCCCATCTAGCTCGTATCAAATTAAAAAAAAATTACAGAACAAGAGAGGGAGAAAAGAAAAGAAGAAAGAAAGAAAAGAAAAGGTAATTTTTTTTTATCGTTATTTTCAAATATAATAGATTATGATAAGAAAAAAATTTGTTAGTATTATATAGTTTGTTTAGTGTTATTTTTATATTTTGTTTTAAAGTTATTTTGTTTATTGTGATTTGTTAGTAAGTTTTGTGTTTAAATTATTAAGAATGTTATCTTGTAAAAAATTTTAATATATTTGATATTGTTAGAAATGGCAATAAATTTGATATTGTTAGAAATGGACTATTATCATTCATTAAATTTTTTAAGTAAGTATTTTTATGCTGTTTGAAATTGTTTTGAGATTTTTTTGTTAATTTTTTAACAGATTGAGTATTGAAGATGGATAATCAGTTTTTCGTATACGTTTATTTCGATGGAATCATCTTGACAACAACCATTAGATATATATTTGAATGTCGGCAACAAATAGCAATGAGATTTAATAGAAATGTCTCGTTGGATGATATGAAGAGAAGGATTAATGCAAAAATTGTTAGACATTGTGGGAGAAGGGTCTAGAAACTTTTTTACAAGTTTCTAGTTTCGACAGATCCTATCAAATTCACCGAAATAGAACTTGTAGACGACGAAGACTTGGAGACAATGATCGCTCTTTACTGTGGGAATCGGAGTGACAAAAATGCACCGATTCACTTATTTGCTGAGTTAGCCGGTATGGAGTAAAATGAAGATCTCACTGCATATGGTGAAAAACATGGAGCTCAAGAACCCTGCATGGTGGCTCCAATATTGTATGTTGATAGTGAATCGACTATACACGGGATCGATATCAATCTTAATGTTACACCTGATACTGATGTGGTTGGTGATGGTGGATACGATAGTAGTGATCCTTGTGATCAAGAGGTCGATAGTGATAGTGATCCCGATGTAGACGAGGTCCCCGATGATATTGACGACAAAGGCATGAATGACGATGGAAACATTAACGCATCTTCAGTCGGGAACTAGATGCGATGTATTGCGATACACAATAATCCTAGGCCACGCATGTCAATTATAGACCCCGACGCGACGCACGTAGTCAAGTTCCCTGAGTAACCTGAAATAGTATCTGCTCACCGGCTGGCCGTAAATTCCGATCTTAAGGAGTTGTTCGTAGGCCAGAGATTCAAAAGTAAGGAAGAGTGCGTATTTGCTATTAAGCGGTATAGTATGAATATATCAGTGGACTACAAAGTTGCAGTGTCTAAATCGACATTATATATTGGGGAGTGTTGGAAGTCGACGGAAGGCTGCAATTGGCGGGTACGAGCTGCATTTATTCAAAATTTGCAGATGTGGGAGATACGAAAATTTGTTGAGCCTCACACATGCACATCAACACGTATGACAAAAGATAATCGAAAACTTGATTCCAAAACTATCTGTACGTGTATCATGCTAATGGTGAAGGACATGCCGACCATTAAAGTTTCGGTATTTATTGCCAAAATACAGGCACGATTCCAGTATCGAGTATCATACCGAAAGGCGTGGATAGCTAAACAGATGGCAATGGAGCAATTGTACGGGGATTTTGATGCGTGGTATAATGGGCTACAGGGATGGATAACCGCTATGCGAGAGTATGTACTGGGGACTGTCATTGAGTTACAGACACGAGCTTATTATGGCCCGGATGACCAACTACAACTGGGGAAAAGAATTTTCCATCGAATGTTCTAGACGTTTGATCCATGTGTGCGCGCATTTCC
The DNA here is from genome assembly GCA_005393395.2 of Gossypium australe. Lineage (NCBI taxonomy): Eukaryota > Viridiplantae > Streptophyta > Magnoliopsida > Malvales > Malvaceae > Gossypium > Gossypium australe. Next base: position 28,883,988 of record CM016620.1, on the reverse strand, counting down.
CCACTGCAAGCCGTTTGTGCAAGTAGATGGGACCTAACTATATAAAAAATATACACAAATCTTACTTCTTGCGGTTGCTCAAGACATCAACAGGAACGTGCTCCAGATAGCATTTGCCATCGTAGATAAGGAGACATGGAATCGTGGGAATTCTTCCTTACCAACCTGCGAAGGTATGTTATTAGAAACGATAATATTTACATCATCTCCGATAGAGGGAAAGGATTAATTGTCACTATTAGACGTTCCGGTGTGCCATGGAGATCCGTTTACTGCATCTGGCACATCGCGGCTAACTTCTATCAAGATTATAGAAATGCAGACTGGAAGAGACAAGTTGTGAAAATGGGTAAATGATTACCTTATCTTTTCAATATAAGTTTTAATGTTTTAGTGCAATGCAATACTGTAACTTATCTTTTCTTAATACATATACAGCGCACGAGGTAGAGCCACACATTTTCCGCCAAAGAATGATGCAACTTGATAGTGACATAGAGGGCCAAATGAACACGTCTTTTTGACAGTAGTTGGGTACCATGGAACCGTGGCAATGGGCTCAAAGTTTTGACAATGGCTTTCATTATAGTCAAATAACCACAAACCCAGTGGAGGGGATCAACGTTGTGTTGTTGAAAAAATGACATCTTCTGATTTCACATGTCTTCTCAGCTACATTCTACATGTTGGCTACCTTGATGCCAAGAATGGGTCAGCAACAAGCCAACCAGATCGAGGCAGGACACGTGTTTGTCAATAATGTTAGGGATGCAATGGTTGCAAACCTTCGGATGGAGAGGTCGATGAATGTAGAAATATATTCACAACATCTTGAAACGTTTCGAGTTACAGAGACCATTGGTCGTCGACCCGGTATACCACCTAGGTCCTATAGAGTTTATCTCCAAAACAGACGGTGCGATTGCAGGAGGTTCCAAACACTTCATTATCCATGTGCGCATGTCGTGGCAGCGTGTGCTAAAGTCTCGCTCAATGTTGAACAATTTGTTGATGATGTGTACACACTCGAGCGCACATTGCGTGTCTGGGAGAATGAGTTCCCCGTCCTACCTGACCTATCTACGTGGAAGGTGCCTCCGACAACTTTTGAGCTTGTCCTAGACAGAGGGTTGCGTAGGAATCTAAAAGGTAGTCCGCTATCATCCAAAATCCATAATGAAATGGACATTAGGGAGAAATTTGACAGTAAGTGTTGTGTATTATACAGATTAGCTGGCCATAGTCGAAGTAAATGTCCGCAACGAAACTACCATGTTGGACAATCGTCACGATCGGGTAGGAATTGAGCTTATGTAATTTATATAAAAAAAATTATATTACAAAGTTTGTTCCAATTTTTAATGTTGTAATGTATTTAATTTATATATATATATAAATTTATATTACAAAGTTTGTGTAACACCCCTAACCTGTATTCTCATATTTATATTCCAACTTTTGTTTGCCTCAGGTTATATTTTAAGTATATCTATTAATACATACTTCATCTGGCTAAATTATGCATTTGAGTGAAAATTGTGTTATTTGTAAAGTTCTTTCTCTCCTTTTTACAATGCCAATTGAGTGAAAATAATTGTTAACTACGAGACAAAAGATTCTGATTTTTCTAGCATGAAATTGCTCATATTATTTTCACTCAAATGCATAATTTTAACCAAATTACCCTTTTGCCCTTAATTCACATTATTTTCTTGTCTACTTCTTTACCCATTCCGTACAACCCAAACAACATGGGTTTAATTGCCTTTTAAATACTTACTTAATTACTATTTAAGCTATTAACTCATTTTAGCAAGTTTTGCAACTTTTACAATGAAACACCCCATACCCGGCCCACGAGCCTGGTCCGAATCTGGTATGTTCCTCAAAAAAAACCGATTCAAATTCTTTTGCTTCTTAGGAAAAACTTGTGCGATTTTTAAAAAAATATTGTTTTGGGTTGGGCTTGAGTTGAAAACGAATTCGATTTTATATTGAAAACCCTTTTTAATTTTAAGTGATAAAACATATAGAGTATATTCAAAAATTAAATTGCTTAATCTTTAACTTAATAAAAATTTGTAAACATAATTAAACAATAAGACAAAAATAAAATAGTTCACTATGGCCTTATTACATAAAACAAAACCCAAAATAAAATTGTAGAGTACTTAAATAAAATAAAATGTCCAGATTAAATAATTTGCTTGCTGTGCATGGCCACCTTTGAGCCCCTGCCGACCCGGTCCATTACTGCTCATCACCTGAAAAATATTCCCCAACGGGGTGAGTCAAATAGACTCAATGTGTAACCAACACTAAAATTTAATAGATTTAGGCATACCATACATATCATGTTCACATAATAATTCAAGATAATGATGCAAACCCGAACCCAAACCTAGATGCCATCCGCTACACATCCCCGTACCAACCTGCACACCGTGGGGACTACTAAGTCAACCCTCCTTCCGCTACACTCCATCGAAGGCAGTCGTTGCAGTCGACGTGCTCATCGCCCATATAAAATTCGTGGCATAGCCACCAGATTAAATAATTGTGTCATGAGACACCACGTTCAGATAATGTAACCGAAGTTACCACATTCAGATAATGTGACCGAAGTCACCACATTCAGATAGTGAGACCGAAGTCACCACATTCACTTCCCCTTTCTTATATAACCCGAATGCCCCATATTATTCATATCATGCATATCATACTTAAATTCACATTCATGTCACTTTTCACATGTTAAAATATAACATATTTCGTAATCCTAGTAGGAGTAGGAAACGTACCTGAGTACTTTGTACCACATTAGGGTACCTTAGCCATATTCACATTCTTATACATACTTATATTAAATATTGCCATATAACGTATTAAAGATAGTGTGGGGTACACACCTGATTTGCTTAACGAATTCCTTGAAATCCCGAAAAACTAATCTATTGCTTTAGATCTCAATTCCTACATTTGGTAACCTTAATATGTTAGCATAAAGCCTATTCGGCTATAAAACCCAATCCTAGTAGGATTTGTATTAAAACCTATTATTCAAATCCCGAAAACCTTGTTGTACTCCTTCTTGTATTCGGCCAAACATTAAATCACATCGTAGGTTAGTTTCGGCTTTTAAACAAAGTAAGAAATAGATCTAGATATCCAAAATAGGCCTTGGCCGAATATACCTATGTGCTTACCTTCCAAATCTTAAATCCCGAAATTGATCCCTTCTCTTGAAGTCGACAACTATCAAAAATCCCGTAGTTCCTCCTTTAATATTCGGCCAAGAGACAACAAGAGGATCAGTTCCTAGATCTCGATAAAAGAAATTGAGCAACAAAATCCATTGTTCTTACCTTAATACCACAGTCGACTGCACCCTTGCTTGGAGTCACAAAGATTCGGCTTTTGAGGCTTAAAAGAAATCGATTTCACTAGAGATTATTGGTATATTCGATTTGACAAAATAAAAGAGAAGAAAAGAGAGGAGAGGACTAAGAAATTCGGCAGAGAGAAGAGGAGGAAGAAAAATTGATGAGTAGCCCTATTTTTTTCCTCTTATAGCCGAAATTGCTACTCAGAATCCCTTACTTGGCCACCACTCTTCTATTTTGATAACTTAATCCTTTGAATTATCACTTTATTAAAAGAATAATCCCTTATTTATCTCTTGAAAGTAATCTAAAGTAAATCTATTATTTATCTCCTATTTAGCCGAAATTTAAAGAGAATAAAACTCCTCTTTTAAAAGCCTTGTAGCCGTCCATCTCTCTGCTCCTTGTAGCAAAATAAAACTCCTTTATTTGCTCCCCAAGTGACTCGAACCCTGGCCCAAATACACAAGCTTGTGGTGTCACTTTGCTGGGCTTTTAAGTGGTGCCTTCAAGCCACTTTGACAAGCCTGTTTGTGTGTCAAATTCCTCCTATTAATTTTCTTAAGGCCACCTTGCTTTAGTTTCCTCTTTTTAAACTCTAAAACTTGACATTTCCCTACATTTCCAAGTTTCCAAAAATTTCCGTTTGCCTCCTTTAAACTTAACATTTCCTTACATTTCCAAGTTTCCAGAAATGTTCACTTTCCTCTTTTAAACTTAACATTTCCATACATTTCCAGGTTTCCAAAAATGTTCAAAATACATTCATAACACATAAGACATGTCAGTTCGTACAATTAAACCAAAAATGCATAGGCCCTTTTTCAGGATGTTACAGTTCTACCCCCCCTTAAAATAATTTCGTCCTCGAAATTTCCTAGCTAAAATAACTAAGGGTATTACTGTCACATTGTCTCTTCTGGTTCCCACGAAGCTTCCTCTGATCCATGATTGCGCCATAACACTTTGACTAGAGGAACTGACTTCCTCCGTAACACTTTCACATCACGTTCCAATATCTGAATTGGCTCCTCCTCGTAGGATAGGTCTGGCCTTAGCTCCACTTCTTCAATTGGTACCACATGAGATGGATCCGATCGATAACGACGTAACATGGATACATGAAATACGTCGTGCATCTGCTGCAACTCTGGTGGCAACTCTAACTGGTATGCCACTGGTCCAACTCGTTTTGATACCCGATAAGGCCCTATAAACCTTGGGCTTAACTTCCCTTTGCGACCAAACCTCATCACCTTCTTCCAAGGCGAGACCTTAAGGAATACTTGATCTCCTACATCAAATTCTATCTCTTTTCGTTTGAGATCTGCGTACGACTTCTGCCTATCAGAGGCTTCCTTTAACCGTGCCTTGATTATCTTAACCTTTTCTTCAGTTTCTGACACTAATTCTGGACCCAAAACCCGACGTTCTCCTAACTCAGTCCAATAAGTAGGAGTTCGACACTTCCGACCATACAACACTTCATATGGTGCCATCCGAATGCTAGCTTGATAGCTGTTGTTGTAGGCGAACTCTGCTAAAGGCAAATAGTCTTCCCAACTTCCTCGGAAATCCATCACACAGCCTCTCAACATATCCTCCAACACTTGTATAACCCGTTCAGACTACCCGTCTGATTGTGGATGAAAAGCCGTAGTGAAGTCCAACTTAGTGCCTAAAGCTTGATGAAGTGCCCTCCAAAACCGAGACGTGAACCTTGGGTCTCTATCCGAAATAATTGACACCGGTACTCCATGTAACCTTACAATTTCCGTTACATATAATTTGGCTAACTTCTGAAGGGAATAATCTACTCTTACCGGGATGAAGTGTGCGGACTTGGTCAAACGGTCCACTATTACCCATACCGAGTCCTTCTTAGTAGGCGTAAGGGGAAGCCCACTAACGAAGTCCATGGTAATTCTCTCCCACTTCCATTGTGGAACCTTGATTGGCTGAAGTAATCCCGATGGGACTTGGTGTTTAGCCTTAACTTGCTGACACGTCAGACATTTTCCCACGAATTCAGTAACTTCCCGTTTAAGTTAGGCCACCAAAATTGTTCTCTTAGATCTCTGTACAGCTTAATACCTTCAGGATGCATAGCATAAGGGCTACTATGCGCCTCCCGAAGAATCCTTTGTCTTAACTCCACGTCCTTCGGCATACAGACCTTTCCTTTGTAGCACAATACTCCTTCGTCAATGACGCCATAATCCTCTAACTTTACGTTCTGTACTTGCTGTAACTTAGCACTTAGGTCCTTATCAGCCAACTGTCCCCTTTTCACCTCATTCAGCCATGTGGGTTTGACTTGCAACTCTGCCAACAGGCTTCCATCATCATACAAACTTAAGTGAGCGAACATAGCCCTTAAATCCGACACAACCTTCCGACTTAGGGCATCAGCTACCACATTCACCTTGCCCGGGTGGTACTCTATCGAGCAATCATAATCCTTCAATAACTCCACCCACCTTCGCTGCCTCAAGTTCAACTCTTTCTAAGTCAACAGATACTTAAGGCTCTTGTGGTCTGTGTAGATTATCGACCTTTCCCCATAAAGGTAGTGCCTCTAAACCTTAAGAGCGAAAACCACTGCTGCCAATTCCAAGTCATGAGTTGGGTAATTAACCTCATGCGGCCTTAACTGTCGAGACGCATAAGCGACTACTTTTCCTTCTTGCATTAGCACACAACCTAATCCCGTATGCGAAGCGTCAGTATATACCACAAAATCCTTCCCTGCCTCCGGCTGAATTAACACTGGAGCTTCCGTCAACACTTTCTTAAGCTTTTCAAAACTCTCCTGTTGCTTATCAGTCCATTCAAAGGGTACTTCCTTTCTTAGCAACTTTGTCAAAGGCGCGGCTATTGACGAGAACCCTTCCACGAACCTTCTGTAATAGCCTGCCAAATCTAAGAAACTTCGGATCTCAGCCACGGACCTAGGTGGTTTCCAATCCAACACTGCTTCGATCTTCCTAGGATCCACTCTTATTCCCTCTGCGGATACCACATGTCCTAAGAATGCCACCTCCTTAAGCCAAAATTCACACTTGCTGAATTTGGCATAGAGCTTCTTCTCCCTTAACACTTGTAGCACCACTCGGAGATGCTCATCATGCTCCTCTTCAGACTTGGAGTACACCAAAATATCGTCGATGAACACAACGACAAACCTGTCCAAATAGGGTTGGAAAACTCGGTTCATCATATCCATGAACGCGGCTGGAGCGTTCGTCAACCCAAACGGCATTACTACAAATTCAAAATGGCCGTATCTTGTCCTAAAAGCGGTCTTATGGATATCTGCCTCCTTCACCTTCAACTGATGATATCCTGACCTTAAGTCTATCTTCGAGAATACTGCGGCCCCTTTCAGCTGATCGAACAAGTCATCGATCCTTGGCAAAGGATACTTGTTCTTAATGGTCAGCTTATTCAACTGACGGTAATCTATACACATACGCATAGTTCCGTCCTTCTTCTTTACAAACAGGACCGGTGCCCCCCATGGAGACACACTGGGTCGAATGAACCCACGATCCAACAATTCTTGGATTTGAGCCTTGAGCTCAACCAACTCCTTTGGTGCCATTCGATACGGGGCAATTGACACAGGAGCTGTTCCCGGTAGCAAGTCTATTCCAAACTCCACCTTCCTCTCTGGGGGTATTCCTGGTAATTCCTCCGGAAACACATCTTCAAAATCCCTTACAGTTCTAACTCCACTGACACCTTCTTCCTTTCCACCCAACGTACTTACGAAGGCTAAGAACGCCTTGCACCCTTTCCTAACCATTTTCTCTGCCTTTAACGCCGAAACTACGTTAGATAGGTAGTTTCTTCTTTCTCCGATCACTACTACTACTTCATCCTCTGGGGTCCTTAGTTCCATACGTTTAGCCGCACAATCCAACACGGCTCGGTGCTCTACTAGCCAGTCCATTCCAAGTATGAGTTCAAACTCCCCAAAGGGTAGTTCCATTAAGTCAGCCCGAAAGTTCACTCCCTGAATCTCTAGGGGTACATTCCGAAAGATCTTATCCACCACTACAGTTTGGCCTAATGGGCTTACTACAGTCATCTGCCTATCAGAAAGTTCAGAGTCTAGGCCTAATGTTTCCACTACACTACATGCAACATAAGAATGGGTCACATCAATTAGAGCAAAATAGGGCTTGCCATAAATAAAGAACGTACCGGTTATAACATCCGGTGCGTCTCCATCCTCCCTCCGGCGAACCGTATAAACCAAACCCGGCTGCCTTGCCTCAGCATTAGCAGCACCTCTGCCCTGTTTTCCACGTCCTCTGCCAGTACCATTACCTCTGTTATTCGAACCACGACCTCGTTGAGGCTGCTGTCCACCTCTACCAGTCTGACTAACATTCTGAGCTGCTGGTCGACTTTCATCTGGTTTCTTAGGACAATCCTTGAGCATATGGTCCTTGGACCCACACCTAAAACATCCTCCCGTCTTTTTCCAGCACTCCCTTAAGTGCTTCTTTCCACAATGATCACAAGGACGATACTGCCATCCTGTACCAGCTTGCTGATTTCACGGCCCATCAACTCTAGGCCTCTTTTGAACCTTCCCAGACGATCCAAAACCTCTTTTTGGCCTATTCCGATCCATAGTCTGCTTTGTAGCATCCTTAATTCCCTCGGCTACCTTGGCCTTTTCTACTAAAGCAGAAAACTCCCGCTCCTGATGCGGTGCTATCAACAATCTCAGATCATCCCTTAGTCCGTCCTCAAAACGGACACAGCGCTCATGCTCAGTTGCCACTACTCCTCGAGCATATCGGCTCAACCTCAGGAATTCAGCTTCATATTCTGCAACGGACTTGTTCCCTTGAACCAGTCCCGGAAATGCTTTCCTTTGCTCATCAGTATACCTGGTTCCAACATACTTCTTTTGATACGCTTCCTTAACATACTCCCAGGTCAGATCCTCAGCCTTGGCACCATCTCGAACAGTTAACCACCATTGATACGCTTCATCCCGTAGCAGTGCCACCATTCCTTTCAACTTCTCCTCAGGGGTCAGATCGAGCTCATCCATCATTCGCTCAGTTGCCTCCAACCAATATTCAGCCGTACTGGGTGCCACACCAGATACTCCTCTAAACATTTCAGCCCCATTGGCTCGGAGTCACTCTGGTACAGATTTCTTAGTTCCCTTATTTCCTCCAGCACCAGCCACCATTTCCAAAACTCGCAGCACAGCCTGCGATACAGCATCTTCCCCCGTCCGAGCCTGCTGCTCAACACCAACAGCTGGGGTGGTGGTGGCGGTGGTATCTCATTATCAGACCCTTGACCCGATCTAATGGGTTCCGACACAGTCATTCTTCCTCTACCGCGTCCACGACGGCCACGTCCTCTAGAACTCATTTCTATCGTCGCGATCTGATTAAAAAGTTTTATGAATTAGTCCTTGTTTCACTTATTACCCGTGAAGAAGTTTTATGAAAAGAATTTTAGGAGTGGTTCTTTCGTATTCATACGTGCACACAGTCTTTTCATTCATACATCCATCAATCAATTATGAACTTTCGTTCATTCAGAGAAACGTTGTAGTTTTCATTGTTGTCGTTTTTCCACTACCCAGGGGTATTTTCGTAATTTGCCCTACAGGGGTATTTTCGTAAATTTTTTTCAAAGAAAAAGTTCCTTGGTGATTTTGTCAAAAAGTATTTTGGAATTTTTTAAATTCCCGGGGTATTTTGGAAAATTTTGAAATCCGGGAGTATTTCGGTAATTTTGAAGCTCGGGGGTATTTTGGTAATAAACCAGGGTAAATTTGTAAAGTTTAATATTTCCGGGGTATTTCCAAATTTATAAAACTTGAGGGTTATTTTTGAGAATTTTGTTTTCCAAATCAGTGATGTTGCAAAAATTTTGGAAATCAGAGTCATTTTGGTAATTTTGTAAGTTAGGGGCAATTTTGTAATTTTCCAAAATCAAGGTATTTTTGATATTTTGCAAATTAGGGTTTTTGAACCTTTATAAAGTAATGAAATTTTGATAAAACTGTTGGGTAGCTGGACATTTTATAAACTAAGGGCATTTTTGTAATTTTACCACTAGGGGTATTTTTGTAATTTCATAAATCAGAAATTTTTCGAAAATATTTTCTTTTTTTTTTCAAGACAATTTTATCAGTTCAAAAGAGTGGTTTGTTGAATTTTTAAAACTAGGGTTTCCATAAAAACACGGCTAGTTCCCTTTCGGGTTTTAGTTAGTGTGTTTAGCCTATGACCGAGTCCTCTTGGTCAGGGTGAACCAAAGCTACGCACCAGGTAGGATTTGAATGGAGAGGAGGTGAGTCACGCGGACTGCTTAAGTACCAAGCTCCCATCGAAACCATTCCTAGACATGCGCACAGAGGTTACCACACTCTCTGAGTCCTTTTGGTTAGGGTGAACCGAAGCTACGCACCAGGTAGGATTCCAGCAAAGAGGAGGTGAGTCACTAGGACTGCTTAAATACCAGGCTCTTCCGGATCCAATCCTAGACATGCGCACAGGGGTTGCCACACCCTAACTTGGTGACTTAGCCATAGGTTTGTTTAAGTAGATATTAAATCTTATGTATTTGTTAGGGTATACTAGTCCTAGGGTTCATATACTTATCATACTACTCTACGTTCCATTCCTATTTCTACCCTTCATAATATAATCACATAATCACACAGATGGTTAGGGGTACTTACCTGGTGGACTGCGGGTCGGAGACTTAGGTGCCATGCCAGAAAAAACCCTGCTTATCTTTAAAAACTCATTTGGGCTCGATTTGAAAACGTTTTGGGCCTTAAACCCCAGGCTGAGAGTTTAAAACTGGGCTCTGATACCAAATTGAAACACCCCATACCCGGCCCACGAGCCTGGTCCGGATCTGGTATGTTCCTCAAGAAAAACCGATTCAAATTCTTTTGCTTCTTAGGAAAAACTTGTGCGATTTTTAAAAAAATATTGTTTTGGGTTGGGCTTGAGTTGAAAACGAATTCGATTTTATATTGAAAACCCTTTTTAATTTTAAGTGATAAAACATATAAAGTATATTCAAAAATTAAATTGCTTAATCTTTAACTTAATAAAAATTTGTAAACATAATTAAACAATAAGACAGAAATAAAATAGTTCACTATGGCCTTATTACATAAAACAAAACCCAAAATAAAATTGTAGAGTACTTAAATAAAATAAAATGTCCAGATTAAATAATTTGCTTGCTGTGCATGGCCACCTTTGAGCCCCTGCCGACCCGGTCCATTACTGCTCATCACCTGAAAAATATTCCCCAACGGGGTGAGTCAAACAGACTCAATGTGTAACCAACACTAAAATTTAATAGATTTAGGCATACCATACATATCATGTTCACATAATAATTCAAGATAATGATGCAAACCCGAATCCAAACCTAGATGCCATCCGCTACACATCCCCGTACCAACCTACACACCGTGGGGACTACTAAGTCAACCCTCCTTCCGCTACACTCCATCGAAGGCAGTCGCTGCAGTCGACGTGCTCATCGCCCATATAAAATTTGTGGCATAGCCACCAGATTAAATAATTGTGTCATGAGACACCACGTTCAGATAATGTAACTGAAGTTACCACATTCAGATAATGTGACCGAAGTCACCACATTCAGATAGTGAGACCGAAGTCACCACATTCACTTCCCCTTTCTCATATAACCCGAATGCCCCATATTATTCATATCATGCATATCATACTTAAATTCACATTCATGTCACTTTTCACATGTTAAAATATAACATATTTCGTAATCCTAGTAGGAGTAGGAAACGTACCTGAGTACTTTGTACCACATTAGGGTACCTTAGCCATATTCACATTCTTATACATACTTATATTAAATATTGCCATATAACGTATTAAAGATAGTGTGGGGTACACACCTGATTTGCTTAACGAATTCCTTGAAATCCCGAAAAACTGATCTATTGCTTTAGATCTCAATTCCTACATTTGGTAACCTTAATATGTTAGCATAAAGCCTATTCGGCTATAAAACCCAATCCTAGTAGGATTTGTATTAAAACCTACCTTGCTGCCGATTTCCCTATTATTCAAATACCAAAAACCTTGTTGTACTCCTTCTTGTATTCGGCCAAACATTAAATCATATCGTAGGTTAGTTTCGGCTTTGAAACAAAGTAAGAAATAGATCTAGATATCCAAAATAGGCCTTAGCCGAATCTACCTATGTGCTTACCTTCCAAATCTTAAATCCCGAAATTGATCCCTTCTCTTGAAGTCGACAACTATCAAAAATCCCGGAGTTCCTCCTTTAATATTCGGCCAAGAGACAACAAGAGGATCAGTTCCTAGATCTCGATAAAAGAAATTGAACAACAAAATCCATTGTTCTTACCTTAATACCACAGTCGACTGCACCCTTTCTTGGAGTCACAAAGATTCGGCTTTTGAGGCTTAAAAGAAATCGATTTCACTAGAGATTATTGGTATATTCGGTTTGACAAAATGAAAGAGAAGAAAAGAGAGGAGAGGACTAAAAAATTCGGCAGAGAGAAGAGGAGGAAGAAAAATTGATGAGTAGCCCTATTTTTTTCCTCTTATAGCCGAAATTGCTACTCAGAATCCCTTACTTGGCCACCACTCTTCTATTTTGATAACTTAATCCTTTGAATTATCACTTTATTAAAAGAATAATCCCTTATTTATCTCTTGAAAATAATCTAAAGTAAATCTATTATTTATCTCCTATTTAGTTGAAATTTAAAGAGAATAAAACTCCTCTTTTAAAAGCCTTGTAGCCGTCCATCTCTCTGCTCCTTGTAGCAAAATAAAACTCCTTTATTTGCTCCCCAAGTGACTCGAACCCTGGCCCAAATACAAAAGCTTGTGGCGTCACTTTGCTGGGCTTTTAAGTGGTGCCTTCAAGCCACTTTGACAAGCCTGTTTGTGTGTCAAATTCCTCCTATTAATTTTCTTAAAGCCACCTTGCCTTAGTTTCCTCTTTTTAAACTCTAAAACTTGACATTTCCCTACATTTCCAAGTTTCCAAAAATTTCCGTTTGCCTCCTTTAAACTTAACATTTCCTTACATTTCCAAGTTTCCAGAAATGTTCACTTTCCTCTTTTGAATCATTTCCAAATCATTTCCTTACCTTTCTTAGTTTCCAAAAATGTTCACTTTCCTCTTTTAAACTTAACATTTCCATACATTTCCAGGTTTCCAAAAATGTTCAAATTACATTCATAACACGTAAGACATGTCAGTTCATACAATTAAACCAAAAATGCATAGGCCCTTTTCAGGATGTTACATACAATTTAGTCCTTTTCAATTAATTAACCATCAAAACGTTAAAATTTCCCAACAAAACTTTAATACTAACTCAATAACACTTCATAAATATTTCTAAAAATATATACAAAGATTGTGTTTTTCTTAATTTATATTTTTGTAGAATAAACAAGTACAAACTTTGTAATATCAAAACCGCAAGAAACCCCTAAAATTGATGGTTTGATGGTGTGGTCCTAGGGGTATATTTCTGCAGGTGTCGACGTTCACGTTGTGGGTGATTGCGACGATCACCCTTATCTTCAGTCGCAGGTGGGGGTGTTCGGAACATGGAAGAAAAATCATATGCCCCGAACACCATCGATGAACTTAAACTGGGAGGAGTGCCATACTGCGGTGGATACGACCTAAGAGGAGTAAAATACTACGGTGGATACGGGCCGGGAGGATTGCTGTACTGCCGTAGATACGAGCCTATAGGAATGTTGTACTGCGGTGGATACGACCCAAAGATATCAAACCCGAAATGATATCTATGTCTTGATGAGCTCGGGAAATAGTCATTGTAACACCCTTTAACCCCAAACCGTCGCCAGAATAGGGTTACGAGGCATTACCAGACATATCAGACAACTTACGAATAATTCACAAATAAAATAACATTCATAGTATAATTTAATAATTAAGTCCCAATAATAGACGCTCGTAGCCAAAATGTAAATTAAAAGTGAAATAGAACTTGTTCGAATTCTCCGGAAATTTTTCGTATTTTTTTTATAAAAATTTTGACAGCATTTCTACTTATTTTTACATAAAACCCCCTGCAAATTTCAAACCGAAACAATCCAATAGCAATATTTCAACCAATGATTAGGTATATTCAAATACATCCCATTTATATCAAAATAATAATTTAATACCTTAGTTTAAACAATATAACATGGTAGTATATATGTATAATTAATAACTTTTATTTCATTTCAATTATTTAATACCAAATTTACCATTTTAACTTTATATCATATTCCTCATCCAAAACATTATAATCATTTATATACAACCAAAATCATTTAACTTAAATATATATATATATATATATATATAGATAGATAATTCATATACAACTACCTAGTACATGCCACTTAACAAAAGGAAGAAATTCATCACCAAATTTTCTTGTTGGAGTCGGGTTTGTTTTGGATGCTGGACCGGATCTGAAACTCTAATGACCTGCGCACGAAAATAACCATACGCTGAGTATTTCATACTCAGTGGTATTACTATAAATCAAAACTATTTAACAACCATAAACTTTATAATCATTTAAACTAATTATATATAATTATATTACTTAATAAATCTTAAATTTATATTTTATTTTCCACATACTAACTCAATTCATAATTTAACTCATACATTCTTTCTCATACTTTTCAATAGTGCCAAAACAATTAATCTTATTTTCAAAATTTCATTCAATTTTTTACCCTATTAACAAGGCTCAGACTCTTACAGATACACGGATTCCACCCAAACACACCAAAATATCCAACCTAAACACACCAGAATAATGAAATCCTCCCAAACACGCCAGTATAATATAACCTCTCAAACACACCAGTAAGGCATTAAATGCCTCTTCGGATAAACCGAAGCATATATAACAGAATCATCTTCTCGACCGAGCTACAAATCTCCTCATCACATCACAAATCCAATGGCATGCCATTTGTATCAAATCTAGTCCGACAAGTTAATAGGGTATTCAAATCATTTCTCAATTCAATTCAAAACACACCTTTCAATTTAATCACAATTTAATACATTTTCCACTTTCTAATCAATAAACAATTTAAATACTCAAACATATTCATACTTCATCTCAATTTCATTCATGTCAATAGTAATACTTACCTTATAATTTACTTACCATACATGAGAATTTAAATATAACATTAACTAAATAGTAGTTTGAATTATAGTAATACAAACCCGGAATACGAGTTTACTCCTCAACGATATTTTCTTTTCCTTTGGATGCCAGTGCCTCGTTTTCCTTGTTAGCTACGAAAATAATAATAATTTACATTATTAATTACAGCATTAATTTAAATAATTAATTGAATTTCTACTCAATTTATGCCTAATTCCAATTTAATCCTAATTGACTCTTTTATTTGTTTCACTTATTTCATACTTCAATTTTATTCATTTTTCTTCCATATTCATCCTAACTATCAAGTATTCATAATATAACCCTAATTTAAATTTTCTTTTAATTTAATCCCTCTAATACAAAACTTATAACTTACTTTACAATTTAATCATTTTACTAATTCTAACTTAAAATCTATTTAATTCAATCCCTAATTCATCTTTTTCTTCAACAGGAACTTTGTTTAAAAGCTTATAAACTTTCAAACTATCAAATTAATTTCATCAAAACCTTGTTTTAAGACTTCTAAAACATCAAATTTAAGAGGAAAGAACTTGATTGACTTACCTTTTAAAGCTTAAAGCTTCAAATCCCTAATTTCTCCTTTTATTTTCTTTCTTTCTTTCTTTTCTTTCCCCTGTTTCGAAATGCTCTCTGTTTCTTTTTCTGTTTCTTTGTTTTGTTTCTTTTCTTTTTTTCTTATTCTATTTACTTTATTTACTTAATATATATTAATTAATTAATAATTATAAAATATCTATTTAATAACAAATGTATATATTACAATTGTATCCCATATCCACCTTACATTTGTGTTGATCTAATCTATTTCATAATATAATAATTAATAATTAATAATTATTTAATAAATATCTATTTAATAACAATATAATTAATACATTTGTATACATGTATCTTTGTACATTTGTACACTATCATTACCATCCATTTGTCTTTCTTTTATTTATTTAACAAATAAAACTCTTATAATATCAATATTTAATTTATAAATATCTTTAACTTAATATTTAAGTGAATAAATAATTATCATACAAATGTATATACATATATTATTACATTTGTATTTAATCAACTCCTTACACTTGTCAATTATCTAATTGTCTATCAAATAAAAATCTTAAAGATAATTATTTAATTAACAATTATTTATTATTTATTTCTTTTTCTTTTTCTTTTTCTTTTTCTTTTTCTTTTTCTTTTTCTTTTACTAATTATTTAAGAAAATATACTAATATATTACAAATGTATTTTCATATATTTTACACATGTATATTTTTATTATTCTACATTTGGCTTTTATTTAATTTATTTCCTAATATAATGACATAATTAATAATTTAATTTATAATTTAATTTAAAACCTAAATAAAATCTTAGTTTTTAATCTAAGTTTGCCGCCTCATCCATAGCAAATTGGCTTAATTTCTATTTTAGCCCTTTTTACTTTCTATTGTTCTATAATTCAACTTTTATCCTTAATTCAATTTAGTCTCTTTTACTAAGTACTCTAAATTAAACTAGTTTCACCTAATTAAAACCTAATTAGACATATAACTAGACTCATAATTATTCCTAATAATTATTTAAAGATTTAATTTACTAAGACAGAGGCCCGATAACACACTTTTCTGGTGCCCACGAATTTTGGGTCGTTATAGTCATTGATCGGCTAATTCGGATGATAAGAACTATCATCCGAATGTGTATGTGATGGGCTCGAAAACTAACTAATATTTCAAAAAAGGCAAGCACACCTATCGAACAGTAGTATAGCTATGGTGAGTCCGGAATATCATATCCACAAGAACTAAAAGTACTAGAATAACTATCTTTCTATTATTAGCCTAATAATTAAGGGGATTTGTTTTAATCTAAATTTTAACTAACTAATTTACTATGAACGCGACAGAGAGTGAAGAAAGTAATCGAATAAACCAATGAATAAAGACAATAACCAAGAAAGAATCCACCTATACTTCTCTTATTATTCTGACTCTGAATTAAATGATTTATTCACTTGCCTTGATCCGTAGAAATCCCTAAATTATGTTAATATCTCTTTCGAGACTAAAAACAATTGACTCTAGGTTGATTGATTGAAATCTCTTTCTAATTAAAACCCCTATTGTCGCATTAACTCGATCTATGGATTCCCTACTCTAATCTGGCAGATTTATGTCATCCTATTTCTAGGGTTGCAATCAACTCCGCTTAATTATGCTAGATCTTCTCTTAAACAGGAACTTTTGTTGCACTAATAAGCACATTAAACTTGAATTAATATCTTGAAAATATTAAAGAAAGGGTTAAGAACGCATAATTAAGAAAAGAACAAGTATTTATCATGTAATTCAGTTTTATTAAATAATAAAATTCATCTAGGTTTCATCCTCCCTAGGTATTTAGGGAGTTTAGTTCATAATGTATGAGGAAATCATCTTAGAATTAAGAAAACAACAAGACATAAAGAACCCAAAAACTTCTAAAGAACTTGATGGAGATCTTCAATCTTGGAGTGAATCCGCTTCTGAGATGCTTCTGACGGCTTCCTGTGAGTAATTTCTTTGATCTACTCTACGTGCTCCTTTAGATCTTCCTTTGGTTTGTATTTATAGACTTTAAGAGGCCCAGAAACCCTAAAAATTGGCTTTTTTCACGTGAAAACAAAGCAGGGTGCGATAGGGACATGGGCGTGTGCTCAGCCCGTATGAGAGTGTCCAGGCCGTGTGAAAATTGGCATGGCTCACGATTGACACGAGCTGGCACACGAGCGTGTGTCCAGCCCGTGTGGTTCACACGGGCATGTGCCCTTCTCGTGTGGACCTGAAAACTCCGATTTTGGCCAATTTTTCGCTTCTTTTGCTCCCAAATGCTCTCCTAAGTATAGCAACATGAATTTAAGGGATTAGGAGTATCAAATTCACTATCATAAATCATCCAAAAATATGCCAATAATGGAATTAAAATATGTTACATTTATGGTTTATCAAATATCCCTACACTTAAGCATTTGCTTGTCCTCAAGCAAAATCCTCAACTCACAATTAAAATAAGCTTTCTCAATTCATAATTCTCATCAATAATGTTTTATCATAATTCATAAATAATCACACATTGATAATTTAACTAATAGAGCATTAAAGATTCAAACAATCCAAGTCACATATTTTTAAAGCATGAAAACATAGGTATTTCCCCTTATCTAAATAATTACCTTTAATTCAAAACTGACAAGATTCGACATCCTCACTAAATATTCACTCAAATCACTCAAAGTGTTTAAGGATAAAAAAATAAGCACTCAAAATTCAAACATGGAAAGTCATTACCATAGGCTTGCATGAAAATCAAATCACCACCATTATAAAATGAGATGATACACAAATGAAAAAGGTCTTTAAAAGGTTGTAATGGGGTTTGAGTTAAAGGTGTGGATAAAGGCTGAAATAGAGGGTCAGAATCGAGATCGAATTGACAATTTACCTAACTAGAAAAATAAACTAATACTGAATAATTACATCAATTGGAAACTTATAAATAATAACACGAGCTTCTTCTTAAAATGTGAAATTAACCTTTTAAGCTCAAATAACATAGAACTAGTAATAATTAAAATAAATATATATTTTTTTCACTTTTTTTTTGAGTTGTGGATAAAAAGAGATAATTTAACAACTGAAACAAAAGAACATAGTTAGGCAACTGACCAAATCAAATCTCGACAAAAAACGAGTTAATACAATAGGAAAAATTCTCAATGAATCAAAAAGAATGAGTTATGGGTTAATATTAAGGGTAGATCAAGAAATGGTTTATTAGGCTCAAAGGGGTTCACTAAGGGTTAATTATGATGGTAGGCTTTTAATGGGATAAGTGGGTTAAAACCTAAGTGCCTTTATCATCTCAGTATATCAAATCAAAAATGTGGTCTCGACATGCATAATCGAAGAAAGTTCTAGAATAACAAATCAATATTGACACAATCATAACCCATAATAAAGTGAGCAAGAAAGTGTATGCTCTTAAAGGCTCAAAATCTCACAAAAATTATGGTTTTTGATGTCAATCTTGCAAATTTCAAACTTCAAGGTAATATTTAAATTTAGGGAAACAACCTAGCAATTTTTTTTATTCTGAAAATAGACTTATCATGCTTGATTCTCTAATATCTTAAAGTTTAAACAATCAATGCACAATTACCTGTGATTTAATCCAAAACATATCAATAAAAATCACAAATCGATAAAAATTCATTCTAATAGTAATATGAGAAAATTACTTAAGAACAAGATATAATTTAGGGATTTTCTAATAATCATATAAATAACCTCCCCACACTTAAGATATACATTGTCCTCAATGTATGAATATATATAATGATAGTATAAGTAGAATATCATAAGAAAGGGAGAGAAGTGGAACTGCCCTGAATTTGGATGAAGTCCTCAAATTAGTGACTAGCGGAATTGTAGAGATAGCTAAGTGAAGTGCATGATTCTGAGAAACTATTAAGAAAATACACACAACTGTGAAAGAAGATTGAAGGATTACTCAATTAAGAACAATCATAAAAATTAAAATAGAGTTCAAAATATATTAGACAAGTCTTTTAAAGATAATAAGAAACATAAAAGAAAAATAAAATAGAAATAGAAATAGAAATAGAAATAAGATAAAACAAGAAGACAAAATAAGAAAAGAGAAAAGGGGTTAGGGTTTTTATGGGGTGACACGGTTGTGTGAGGGTCCTTGTTGGGCCATACGCCCGTGTGGCTTGTTTTCAACCCGTGTTCGTCGAGGGAAAAAAATAGCCCAGTCTTCACACGGCCTCGGACACGCCCGTGTGGCTAGGCCGTGTTTCTTACACGGTCGTGTCGTAGTCCATGTATATCATCCTTCGCTTCTCCCACGCCCGTGTGGAATTCCACACGCCCGTGTGATCTCATACATGGCAGTGTGTATTGCCCGTGGAGCCCCCTGACTTGTTTTAAATTTTGAAATTTGAAAAATTAAGCTCCAGTTTTCACACGGCCTAAGACACGCCCGTGTGTCTAGACCGTGTGGTCCACGCGGCAGCGTCGCACGCCCGTGTGGAACATATTTAGGCCATGTCTCTATTGATTTTTGGGATTTTAAAGCTCCAGGATCCACACGACCAAGGACACGCCTGTGTGTCCAGGCCGTGTGGGTGACGCAGCCATGTCGCCAAGCCGTGTAGCCCTCTGTCAATTTGTTTAAAATTTAAAAACTAAGTCTTAAGATCCACACGGCCAGGGACACGCCCGTGTGTCCAGGCCGTGTGGGTTTAAATTTTTTTTTTAAGATTAATTAATTTTTTTAAAATTTTGAAAATATCATAAATTAGAATTAGTAAATTAGGCATGTTAATGCTCGGATTGCCTCCCGAGAAGCGCTTATTTAGAGTCTAAGCTTGGCTTACCTCATTTTTGCTCGGTTACTATGGTTCACGGAGTCGAAACTCCTTTTTCTCGCTATCAATTCTACTATCAACATACGGTTTGAGTCGAGTAGTATTTACTTTAAAAGTGCCGAAATTAGAATGAGTTACCTCGACTGTCCCGTATGGAAAGACATTGAGTACTACAAAAGGAGTCGCTCCGTTTGCATTAAGCTCTGTAGTGGTTAATCGAGGGTTAGTTTTTTCTAACAATACTTAGTCCCCAACCTTAAAGTGGTTCGTTCCACCTTTTAGCTTGTCATGGAGTTGCTTCGGTTTTGCTTCGTGTATTCTTGGGTTCTCCTTACCAAGTGTCCTCCATTCATCTAGTTCATCGATATGAAGCCTTCGCTCCTCATGAGTTGTTCTGTATTTGTCACATAGGATAGAATGTGGCTCCATCACTTTCTTCCTAGGGATTTCCTGCAAAGAAGTTTGAGCCACAACGTTACTCACATCAATAGAACTCGTAATATCATCTCGATCACTAGATATTCTAACAGAATCACGAGCTTGGAGTTTTACTGTGTCATCACCTACACGAAGTAACAATTCACTTGTGCCAACATCAATTATCATTCTAGCAGTTGCTAAAAAGGGGTCGTCATATAATCAAAGGTGCGTCACTGTCCTCATCCATGTCTAGAACAACAAAGTCAATTGGGAATTTAAATTTATCAATTTTTACAAACACATCCTCAATAATTCCCCTAGGAAATCTAATAGTTTTATCTGCTAGTTGAATGCTCATCTTGGTTTGTTTAGGTTTCCCAAGACTTAGTTGCTTAAACATTTTATAGGGCATGACATTAGTACTTGTCCCTAAATCAGCCAAGGCATTGTTAACATCTAAACTACCAATTAAACAAAGAATAGTAAAACTCACTGGATCCTTTAATTTGTTGGGTAGTTTATTCTGTAAAATGGCTGAGCAGACTGCGTTTAGCTCCACATGCGACGCATCATCTAACTTCTGTTTGTTTGCTAAAAGCTCCTTTAAAAATTTAACTGCGTTGGGCATCTGCGAAAGAGCTTCGATAAATGGTAAGTTAATATGTAACTTTTTTAAGAGTTTAAGAAATTTACCAAATTGCTCATTGGTATGGTCTTTCTTCGTCGCGTTAGGATACGGCACACGAGGTATATATTCCTTACCAACCGAATCTTGCTTATTTCGGCTTATATCAACCTTCCATTGCTTACCACAGGGTCTTGCCTTAGTTCTGGTTTAGGTTCTATCAACCCTTCTTCGTCATGCACAGTGATGGCATGGAGTTGCTCCATTGGGTTAGGTTCGGTGTTACTCAGCAAACTACTTTGTGGTCGTTCTCAGATCAGCTTGGCAAGCTGACCTATTTGGTTCTCGAGCCCTTGAATCAATGCTTGCTGATTTTTAAGTGCTGTTTCGGTGTTTTGAAAACGGGTTTCTAACACCGAAATGAATTTTGTTAGCATCTCCTCAAGATTCGGCTTCTTCTCCTATCGGTAGGGTTGTTATTGAAAGCCTGGAAGAGGTTGTGGTAGCTGATTTCCTTGACCACCCCATGAGAAGTTGGGATGGTTCCTCCAACTTGCATTGTAAGTGTTACTATAAGGATTATTCTGATGTCTAAAATTGTTACCCATATAGTGGACTTGCTCATTCTCTATGTTCGGGTTGTAAGATGGATATTCTGTGGTGTTCATCCATCTTCCATTTGTATGGCATTGGATCACCGGATGTACCTGCGTAGAAACACATAAACCATCAATCTTTTTATTTAAGAGCTCTACCTGGTTTGATAACATGGTGACCGCGTCGAGGTTGAAAACACCGGCGGTTTTTGTCGGCTTTGTTCTCATGACTTGCCACTGATAGTTATTTAGTGACATCTCCTCTATAAACTCATAATCCACTTCAGGTGTTTTGTTATTTAGAGTTCCATCGGTGGTTGCATCGATTAGTTGCCTAGTTGAGGGGTTCAAACCGTTGTAGAATGTTTGAACCTGTAGCCATAGAGGTAACCCATGGTGAGGGCACCTTCTCAATAAGTCCTTATATCTCCCCCATGTATCGTAAAGAGTTTCTAAATCCATCTACACAAAAGAAGAGATATCATTCCTCAACTTTGCTGTTTTAGCCGGTGGAAAGTATTTTAATAAAAATTTCTCGGTCATCTATTCCCAAGTAGTGATGGAACTTCGTGGTAATGAGTTCAACCACTATTTAGCTTTATTTCTCAAGGAAAAAGGAAACAACCGAAGGCGAATGGCATCATCAGAAACGCCATTAATCTTAAAAGTGTCACAGAACTCTAGAAAGTTGGCTAAATGAGTATTTGGGTTCTCATCCTACAAACCATCAAACTGAACAAACTGTTGAATCATTTGAATAGTGTTAGGTTTCAGTTCAAAATTATTTGCAATAATAGCAAGTCTAACAATACTCGATTCAACCCCAGTTATTCGGCTTAGCATAATCGTACATAGTACGAGGAGCAGGATTTTGATTCACTGGATTTGCAGTAACCACAGGAGGTAGCGAATTATTATCAGCCATCTCCTCGGTAATATGGATATCGTCCTCTTGCTCTTCCTCTATATACTGTAGACTTCGCCTTATTTCTTTACGGTTTCTACGAGCTGTACTTCCAATCTCACTGTTAAAAAGCAATGGTCCTGACGGGTTCCTTCTAGTCATAAACTAAAAATACCTGCCAGAAGCAAATAAAATAAAAGTTAGTAAATTAAACTAAAAACAAAAATAAATTACAATAAAAATAAAAATGGCTAAAGTAATAAAAATTAAGCGTTCCTAATATTCTAGTCCTCGGCAACGGCGCCAAAAAGTTGATGGGCTCGAAAACTAACTAATATTTCGACAAAGGCAAACGCACCTATCGAACAGTAGTATAGCTATGGTGAGTCCAGAATATCGTATCCACAAGGACTAAAAGTACTAGTAATAACTGGCTTTCTATTATTTAGCCTAATAATTAAGGGGATTTGTTTTAATCTAAATTTTAACTAACTAATTTACTATGAACGCGACAGAGAGTGAAGAAAGTAATCGAATAAACTAATGAATAAAGACAATACCCAAGGAAGAATCCACCTAGACTTCACTTATTATTCTGACTCTGAATTAAACGATTTATTCACTTGTCTTGATCCGTAGAAATCCTTAAATTATGTTAATATCTCTTTCGAGACTAAAAACAACTGACTCTAGATTGATTAATTGAAATCTCTTTCTAATTAAAACCCCTATCGTCGCATTAGCTCAATCTATGGATTCCCTTATTAGATTTGACTCTAATCCGGCAGATTTATGTTATCCTATTTCTATTTTTGCAATCAACTCCACTTAATTATGCTAGATCTTCTATTAAACAAGGACTTTTTGCTCCACTGAATAAGCATATTAAACTTGAATTAATATCCTGAAAATATTAAAGCAAGGATTAAGAACACATAATTAAGAACAAGAACAAGTATTTATCATGTAATTCAGATTTATTAAATAATAAGATTCATCTAGGTTTCATCCTCCCTAGGTATTCAGAGAGTTTAGTTCATAACGTATGAGGAAAACATCTTAAAATTAAGAAAACAACAAGACATAAATAACCCAAAAACTTCTAAAGAACTTGATAGAGATCTTCAATTTTGGAGTGAATCCGCTTCCGAGATGCTTCGGACGGCTTCCTTTGAGTAATTTCTTTGATCTACTCTGCGTGCTCCCTTAGATCTTCCTCTGGTGTGTATTTATAGACTTTAGGAGGCTCAGAAACCCTAAAAATTGGCTTTTTTCGCGTGAAAACAAAGCAGGGTGCGACAGGGACATAGGCTTGTGCTCAGTCCGTGTAAGAGTGTCCAGGCCGTGTGAAAATTGGCATGGCTCGCGATTGACACGGGCTGGCACACGGGCATGTGCCCTTCCCGTGTGGATCCTGAAAACTCCGGTTTTGGCCCATTTTTCACTCCTTTTGCTCCCAAATGCTCTCCTAAGTATAGAAACATGAATTTAAGGGATTAGGAGCATCAAATTCACTAATTTTCATCACAAACCATCCACAAATATGCCAAGCATGGAATTAAAATATGTTACATTTATGGTTTATCAGTATACGATCGCTCGGACTCGGGCTGTGGCTTGGGGTTGGGCTCAGGCTCGTGATTTGGCTCTGGCTCTGGCCCTGGCTCTAGCTTGACCTCTATATCTGCCACTGGCTCATATGCCCAAGGTCGATACATGTGGGAGGACTACAGTCGACTGCCTACCAAGTAAATATGGCTTTTTCGTACTAGAGTACCATTTTATGTACTCTAACGATGGCTGCAAATCAGAAGAAACATCCATCTGAGCTCTCCGCACCATCCGATTATCCCATATTGCAATAAATTTCTAGTGCACAACCCCTTAATTATTTCCATGTTTTCCTCTCTTGTTGATTAAGTGAACATCCCCCACCTGTATTGGCAAATCCAGGATATACTGGATGCAACCAAACTGCCGGAGTACTTGATCCCCGTTATACCACTCGACTGTCTGGAAATTGATAATTGGTGCGTTAATTCACTACAGGTGAGAATGAATGTGGGCAGATGAGGGTATAACAGTCGCAATTTCTAGTCTCCGATACGACATCCAGATAAACTGCAAGATTAATAACATCGTTGAAATTTAACACGGTTTGAGTAAGATATACAAATTAATTACATGTCACGAATATTAGAATAGCTTACCCCTTCCTCGACATGTTGTTGAATCATCAGATGATATATCGAGATAGTGTACGACCTCTCGATACCCAGATAATAACTCCATCTACGAAAACAAATTACATGCTAGAATAGTATTGTTAGAATAGTATCATTAGAAATAAAAAGGTCAATTAATAACAAGTTAAATTTTATCACCTGTTTACTAGTGGAAATACGTATGGTTGGTGCGTAATCGATGCCAAGAATGGGATCTGTTAAAGAGCCCATGACTACAACAATAAAAGGCATCCGCCTATGTCTACTGCATTAGGCTTTGTCGTCCGACAAAACTCATGATACAACATAGCCAGAATTGCGGAACCCCAACTATATGAGCGAACATTCTACAAATCAGCTAATAGGGGTAAATACATTAAATGAACCTTGTTGTTGTTCGCATCGGGCATCAGTACACTCCCTATAATATGCATAATGTACGCTCGACTGCACGCATCACCTCATGCTCAGTGGCATTAACTGATAAATGTTCAAAATTTGCTTTCAACCATGAAAATTTCAAACCCGTAATATTGGACTCATCATCGGCGGGTGAGACTCCTAGTAGGCTATGACAAAGGGCAGTCAGCTTAGCTATCGCACTTACGCCTGTTATGGCACTCCCGTCGATTGGGAGCCCAAGTTGCAATGCAACATCCTCCAAAGTGACAATGCACTCCCTACACGGCAAATGGAAAGTGTGGGTCTCCGAGCACCAACGCTCGACCAATACGGATATTAAATTGTACTGCAAATCAAACGTCCGGATTAATGCTACTGACCCGAATCCAGCTAACTCCAAGTATGGCATTAGTCGTGCATTCGGATAATATCCTAAACCATTCACCCGACCCCTTAATGCGCGGTACGATCCATAAATTACAGAAAATAGTTATAATAACATAATTTATTTCCGTAAATTACGTAGATCTTTTTTTAAGGGAACCCTTGATTAACAAATAACAATATATTACAATATTATTAACTGTGTCTGATATGTGACCACCTTTTTTAATCAATGGAGTCATTGCCATACCTGCAATTTCTAAAGAACAAAAAATAAATAAATAAATGTTTTTCACATTAAATTCAGTAGCACTCTATTTATAGTATCAATTAATTGCAAATGTTTATATTCTTTTCAAACAACAAAATGTCTTAACATACTATTACAATAAATTTCACATTATACAAAAATTTAATATATAATATTATAATATAAATAATAAAAATTCAATAAAAATAACATGTTTTAAAAATTAAAAAAATATGGGACTTAGCTTATATATTTATCTATTTTAAATATATGAATTAGTCTAGAACGATTTTGAAGTTCGTATCTAAAATCAAGTGAATATAAGTTTCTATATATAATATTCGATGTCATATATAAATTCCGATTCAATCTTGACCATTGTCGTAACCATTTTTTGACAAAAACGGGAATCGAACTTGGGTTTTGAAAAATGAATAAAACGGGAGTCGCCACCGACCTTTTATTAGGTGTGATCGGATCACCTTTGTTTTAATAAAGCATTTCGGTTTACTAAAACAGGGTTTATGGTCTACGGATATTCGAGAAAACAGATTCGGGAGTCGGTTACGTGCGAGGAAGGATTAGCACCCTCGCAACGCCCGGAAATCGGTACCAAATTGATTGATTGATGTCCCAATGTCGAAAGTTAAAAAAAAAATTAGAAACGAATTCAGGAATTTGGGCCTTTTTTTGGAGATGTTTGAGTCTTCTTAAAATATTAAGATTTCCTTGTTTCGAAGGGACCAAATATCACATCCAATACATAGGACACGATAATTTAAATCCTCAAATCCAAGGTCGTCTCTTAATCCCTAAGACTCATTTATTAAAATAACAAAAGGTTATTCGATTGTTTGGTCAAGCAAGAGAATCGAGACCCAACACATAGGGCACGGTCCCTCGAATTTCCAAACACGGAATATTGCCTCGTTTTGAAAAATTTTTTGTTTTTAGGGTAAAAATATGTTTTAAAGAAACGTGATTTAAAAATGGGAATAGGGTCATGCAGTGAATAATGATGATGCAATATAAATTATGTACAAAACAATAACATAAGTATAATAGTAGTAATAATAATAATGGTAATAATAAAAAAAATATATGCAATATGATAATATGGTAATAATGTTAATAGTAGTAATAATGACAAAATAATATGAAATATATACAGCATACTAATATATAGTACTAAAAATGACAATAATGTTAAGAAATAGATAAAATAATAGTAATAATAATAATAATAGTGATAAATATAGTAAAATAATAATAATAGTAATATAATAATAGTATAATAAAAGACTAAGAAAATTAAAAATAACTAAAAGGGACCGAATTGCGTTTTAAAGTGGGATTTGGGGGTAAATTCGAACTAAAGTGAAAGAAAAAGGGGTTATTTGTGACGCGCGTAAAGTCTTGGAGGTCCAAAATAGCAATAAATCCCTTTGTTGAAACGGGGCGCTGAGGAAAGGACTTAATTGCACAGACACATGAAAACGGAGGGACCAATAGGGCAATTAGCCCCTGGACCAAAAATGCGCGGACCCTTAGCCCGTGTGAATCGGGTCTCACGGATCCCCCCGAAACGGCACCGTTTTGGTGCCTGGTGGGGAACCCATGAAACGGTGTCGTTTCTATGGGTATTTATACCCTGTTTTTGCTGAAAAAAAAAACTTTAAACCCTAAAATCTAAGAAAGAAACAGCAGCCACTCTTTCTTCTCTCTGCCTTTCGTCTCTTACCTGCAGGCGCGCGAGGGGAGGGGCACTCCGTCTGGCGCCGTTTCGTCGGCCACCGCGCAGAAAGGTTCGTTTCTTTCTCTCTCTCTTTTTTATTTATTATTTTTAATCTTTATGTATTTATCTATATATATTTACGGATATATAAAAAATAAAAAAAAATGAAAATGAGAGTACCTTTGATCTGATATGAGACTCGTATTTTTTTGATTTTTTGTTATGTTTCTCTGTTTTTTTTTTAATTGATTCCGAAAAAAAAGGTCCCCCAGTACAAATTTGTTCTCGGTTTTTATAACCGATCTAAAGATCAATAATAATAAAATACACTTGTTTTCTCCTTTCGTTGTGCTTGTCTTCTTGCAGATCGTGGGAAGCAAAGAGGAGTGGAGCGATGGTGCTGCGGAAGTGGAGGCCAACGACGCGCACTTGGTGACGGGGCCGACGCGCGAAGGTGGCGCGCGGCGCTAGGGTTAGGGGAAGCTAGGGTTTCCTGGTTTAGTTTTGGTTTCTGTATTGGGCCATTGGGCCTTCGTTATTTTGGGCTGGGTTTGTAACTGGTTTAATTTGGGTTTGGTTTTTGGTTTTGTAACTGGACTGTTGATAATTGGACTGCTAATTGTTTTTATTTTTATCTGTTAATTTTGTCTATTTTTTTGTTTTTTTTTGGCTTTTTATATGGGTATTGGGCCCTGGGTTAAAGACCCGGGCCAAAATTGGTGCTTACAGCTGCCCCTCTTTGCTCATTGTCGTGAAACGACAATAGGGCAAAGATAATAGAAGAACCAATTTTGCCCGGTCTAGGCCAGGCCTTGACTTGTTGGTTCTCGTCTTCTTTAAACAGCTTCAACCTCCGCTGTAACTCGTTGCTTCGATCCGCTTCATTGTCTCGTTATGTCTTCAAGGAGATATATTTCCTATTCCATTGCTTCTTCAAGGGCACAGTAACTAGTACCTCAATCGCCTTCGATGTGATTTTAGGGAGAAGAGATTTGTGGCTTTGACCTTCTCCACCGGGACTTTAAGGAAATAAATCTGCACTTTCCAAACTGCTTTCTTGCTATCTTTGGGGAAACTTCGATTTCATTCTACTCCACTGCTACTTTAGAAAGATGTAGCCTGTAGCTTTATTTTGCTCTTGCTCAATCTTTTTTGTCAAATTTGCTCAATGCGACTTCAGTCTTTCTTCTGTAAGTACCTCCGCGTGTGCCCCGAGGCTCAACCACACTCTCATGAGTTTTTTTTTTTTTTTTACCAACAAAAATTTGAAGAACTGAAATTGAAAATACTTCGGACTCTTGTAATATGAACTAATTTTTGCAAGCAGAAAATAAAAACAGAAATTGAAAAGCAAAAATTGAGAATAACTCAGCGTGTGACTCCAGGCTCAACTCACTTCTCTCTGATATGAGTTGATATTTTGAAAAGAAATTAAAAGACACCTCAGGGAGTGACCCGAGGCTCAACCCACTTCTCTTTGATATGAGTTGATATTTTGAAAAGAAATTAAAAGACACCTCAGGGTGTGACCCGAGGCTCAACTCACTTCTCTCTGATATGAGTTGATATTTTGAACAGAAATTAAAAGACACCTCAGGGTGTGACCCGAGGCTCAACCCACTTCTCTCTGATATGAGTTGATATTTTGAAAAGAAATTAAAAGACACTTCAGGGTGTAACCCAAGGCTCAGCCCACTTCTCTCTGACACGAGTTGATATTTTGAAAGGAAATTAAAAGACACCTCAGGGGGTGACCCGAGGCTCAACTCACTTCTCTCTGATATGAGTTGATATTTTGAAAGGAAATTAAAAGACACCTCAGGGTGTGACCCGAGGCTCAACTCACTTCTCTCTGATATGAGCTGATATTCTGAAAAGAAATTGAAAGACACCTCAGGGTGTGACCTGAGGCTCAACTCACTTCTCTCTGATATGAGTTGATATTTTGGAAAGAAATTAAAAGACACCTCAGGGTGTGACCCGAGGCTCAACTCACTTCTCTTTGATATGAGTTGATATTTGCAACTGGAATCTCGAAATATATCATCTGGTGAAACTCGGATGTTTTCTTTCTCTTTGGTTTGGCGCAACCACCGTCAAGACTTCTTGTTTTACTGGCGTACCTGCATGGGACATGCGTGATGATGTCATGATATGCATGTGTTTGTCCTAAATGCCTGCGTGATTATGCCATGTGTTTTGGGCTTGTTCGTCATGTATCTTTTTCATTGCGACTTTCATGGTAGCCCGCATTCCTTGCTTCGACTCTTGACTTTCCTCGGGCTTGATAACCGCCCTCAGGTTCTACGAGTAATTCGTATTTCCCTTTTTTTTTTTTTTTGGTTCCCTGTTGAAATTTATCCTTGCTTTGAAGCTCTCGTATTTACCCAATCCTCATCCAGGTAACGCTTCATATTCTTTTCGTTTAGAGTGTGTAGTTTTACTATTTATCTCCAAAATGAAACATAAGGAAAATGCATGAAAATTGCAAAGTAGGCATGGAAGATGTTCCTCATATTTATTTCAAAAGCAACAAGAAAATTGACAGGGAATGACTCGATTAAGAAAGCATTATAAAAGGAAAACAAGTTTAGTTGTAATAAATGCTCTAGATATCCGACGTATGAATTTTTCCATGTTTCTTCGTCCCGAATCTTTTCGAGCAAGATTCTTCGTGTAAAAGATTCTTAAGCTTCAGAGTCCGCTTTAATACTATGATCTTGCTGTTTGACTCTTTGTTCAACCCATTTCTGCCTTCTCGGACCAGATTGCTTCCGTTTATCAGGATGCCTTTTCGGTTTTTTTTTTTAGGCGTAATATTTCTTCACGGCATCTGAGTTCACCGGATTTGGTAACTCCTTCCCATCCATTTCAGTGAGGATCAAAGCTCCACCTGAGAAAGCTCTCTTGACGACGTATGGTCCTTCCCAATTCGGTGCCCATTTTCCTCGAAAGTCCTTTTGTATAGGGAGAATCTTCCTCAGCACGAGTTCTCCTTCACGAAATTCCCTTGGCCGCACTTTCTTGTCATGGGCCGCGATCATTCTCCTTTGGTACATCTGTCCGTGACAAATTGCTTTCAAGCGTTTTTCTTCAATCAGATTCAGTTGGTCATATCGAGCCTGAACCCATTCAGATTCTTCTAGTTTTGACTCCATCAAGATTCGCAGGGAGGGGATTTCCACCTCAATGGGCAGCACAGCTTCCATTCCATAGACTAGAGAGAAAGGAGTTGCCCCCGTAGAGGTACGCACACACGTGCGATACGCGTATAGAGCGAATGGTAGTTTCTCGTGCCAATCTTTATACGTCTCAGTCATCTTCCCAATGATCTTCTTGATATTCTTGTTAGCGGCTTCTACTGCTCCGTTCATCTTTGGACGATAGGGTGAGGAATTATGATGCTTTATTTGAAATTGCTCGCACACTTCCTTCATCATTTTGTTGTTCAGATTCAAAGCATTATCTGAAATGATTCTTTCTGGCAAGCCATATCGGCATATGATCTCCTTTTTTAAGAATCTGCACACTGCTGTCCTTGTCACATTAGCAAACGAAGCGGCCTCTATCCATTTTGTGAAGTAGTCTATGACCACAAAAATGAATCGATGTCCATTAGAAGCTTTCGGGGAGATTGGTCCTATAACATCCATGCCCCACATAGAAAAGGGCCACGGGGAAGTCATGACATGAAGGGGTGAAGGTGCTGCATGAATTTTATCGCCATAAACTTGACATTTGTGACACTTTCGTGCGTAACTAATGCAATCGCCTTCCATTGTCAACCAGTAATAACCGAGCCTCATAATTTGCCTGGCCATAGTGAAGCCATTGGCGTGCGTTCCACAAACTCCTTCATGGACCTCTTCGAGTATCTTTCTGGCTTCAACAGTATCCACACATCTCAGGAGGACTTGATCCTTCCCTTTTTTGTACAGGATGTCCCTATCGAGAACGAATCCCGCTGCCAATCTCTTGATCGTTCTTTTGTCGTTCTCATTTACTCGCTCGGGATATCTTTGATTCTTGACATATTCTAAGATATCATGGAACCATGGTTGCCCGTCTGCCTCGTTGTCAATGCTAAAGCAATGCGCAGGGGCCTCGTATATGCTCATCTGGAGAGGCATTATTTCTGTTTCCCGGTTTGCTTTGAACATTGAAGCTAAGGTGGCCAGGGCGTCAGCCAACTGGTTTTCCTCTCGTGGGAAATAATTAAAGGTCACTTCTTCGAATTCTTCAACCAATTTCGCGACAAGTTCACGATATTTAATCAATTTTGAGTCTCTTACTTCCCAATCTCCACGGATTTGGTAAATCACCAATGCCGAGTCCCCGGAGACTACCAAGACTTTAACGTTCTGCTCGATAGCTGCACGAAGTCCCATGATGCAAGCCTCATATTCTGCTATGTTGTTGGTACAGAAGAAATTTAATCGGGCAGTAAAGGGGTAATGATACCCTTCGGGTGACACTAAGATTGCTCCAACTCCGTGCCCCAATGCATTTGATGCGCCATCAAAACTCATCTTCCATGATTTCTCTTTCGACGATTCACATTCTTCTTCTGTAATGCATATCAAGTCTTCGTCTGGGAAGTCAAATCTCAACGGCTCGTACTCCTCTGTTGTCCGAGTTGCTAAGAAATCAGCTATTGCGCTCCCTTTAATCGATTTCTGGCTTACGTATACGATGTCATACTCTGATAGTAGGATCTGCCATCGTGCCATTCTTTCTGAGAGTGCAGGCGACTCCATCATGTACTTTATTGGGTCTAGCTTCGAAATCAGCCACGTCGTATAATACAGCACATATTGCCTAAGCCTCCGAGTTGCCCAGACCAGAGCACAACAGAACTTTTCGATTGTCAGATATCTTGTCTCACACTCCGTGAATTTCTTACTGAGATAATAGATTGCCTGTTCTCTTTTTCCAGACTCATCATGTTGCCCCAAGACGCAACCCATTGAGTTTTCGGACACAGTCAGATATAGTATTAGTGGCCTTCCGGGGGTTGGCGGTACTAGCACCGGAGGACTAGATAAATACTGCTTTATCTTGTCAAAAGCCTCTTGGCATCCCTTGTCCCATTCTCCAGAATTGTGTTTTCGAAGGAGTCGAAAAATTGGATCACACTGCTTGGTGAGTTGAGCAATGAACCGAGCAATGTAATTCAGTCTCCCTAGAAATCCTCTGACTTCCTTTTGTGTGCGCGGCGGCGGTAGTTCTTGTATGGCCTTTATTTTATCCGGATCAACCTCGATACCTTTCTCGCTGACGATGAATCCCAATAATTTTCCCGAGGTAGCCCCAAAGGTACATTTGGCAGGGTTAAGCTTTAGTTGGAATTTCCTCAGTCTTTCGAACAGCTTCCGGAGGTTCTCAACATGCTCTCTTTCTCCTTGAGATTTGGCGATCATATCGTCGACATAGACTTCTATTTCTTTATGCATCATGTCGTGGAACAATGTCACCATGGCTCTTTGATATGTTGCCCCGACATTCTTTAAACCGAACTGCATCACTTTGTAGCAGAATGTCCCCCACATCGTCGTGAACGTAGTTTTCTCCATATCCTCGGGAGCCATCTTGATTTGGTTGTAGCCCGAAAATCCATCCATGAAGGAGAACAACGAATTCTTCGCCGTGTTATCTACCAATGTATCAATGTGTGGCAGCGGGAAATTATCTTTAGGGCTGGCTCGATTCAAATCACGGTAATCCACACACATTCGTACTTTGCCATCTTTCTTCGGTACTGGGACTATATTAGCTACCCATTCTGGATATCTAGAGACTTGCAGGAATCCAGCATCAAATTGTTTCTTTACTTCTTCCTTTATCTTTAAGAGCATTTCTAGCCTCATCCGCCTTAACTTCTGTTGGATAGGCTTGCATTCAGGTTTCAGTGGGAGTCTATGGACCGCTATATCTTCGTTCAAACCTGGCATATCTTGATACGACCATGCGAACACGTCTTTGTATTCATGAAGCAAGGTGATTAGATCATGTTTGGTGTCTTCAGATATGGAGGTCCCGACTTTTACCTCTTGCTTCTTTTCTTCACTTCCTAAATTCACTGTCTCGACCGATTCTTGATAGGGCAAAATCTGTTTATCCTCTTGTTCTACCATTTTCAATAGGTCTGGGGAAGAGGCATAATCTTCGGCGTCTTCTTCAGCCTCGAATTCTCCTACACAAATAGCCTTCTCGAATTTGATTTTAGGACTCATAACAGGATTGTTCATGTCGTTGATATCCGAGCACCTGAAAAGTAAAAAAGAAAAGACTATAGAGGGACATCGTGACATGATGATATGGGATATATAGGGACAGGTAAAGAAAGAAATGAATGTGGAACCAATGAGAATAAAAGAACGCGACAAAATGCATCTTTATTCATGTTTCATTTTAAAAGCTAGATAGACAAAATAAACTCTCACAACATATTCCCCTACAGCTTAGGGGTATACAAAAAGTTAATACTGAGCATTACTCCGGAGGGGATTTGGAAACTACAAGGAGATCCACAGCAGTCCAATTGTTCAAAGTGAATCCTGGAGGACAATGGCGTATCATCGAAGAGTTTCCAATCGCATTATTCCCTTTGCCAATGACATTTATGCTGAAGTCCTGTAGACCCTTTTCTACCCATGACACCATACTCCGCGGGTCCTCTTCTCTCGGGAATATAATTCCGGTTGAGGTAAATGTTTTCGACAAAGGCGGATATGTTATGGGTTCCCACTCTAATTCTCGACCTGTGACTCTTGCGATCCTTCTTTCTTGCTCCCTTTGCAATTGTTTCCTTCTTTGTTGCATGTCGGGCTTAAATCCTAAGCCGTATCGAGCCTTGTGGGGTACCGGTTTTAGCGCTCTAGCCATCCCTTGCTGGTATTTCCCCAAGCCTTTCCTTGCTCGGGCTCCTTTTCCAACCGTTAGTTTGATTCCCATTCTGGTATTCTTTGACAACTTGGGTGTGGGGGCTTTGCTTCCTTCAGCAATGAAAGTAGCATTGATGAATTCAAAGGAACGGAAGGAACACTCTACTGCGTCTTTGTTCACCTCGATGTAGGGTGCATCGGTAGAGATGGCCGCAATGATGTCTTCCTCACCAGCAACGGTGATCAAGCGATTATCCATGACAAACTTTACTTTCTGGTGGAGAGATGAAGGGACTGCCCCAGCTGAATGGATCCAAGGTCTCCCTAAGAGGCAATTGTATGAAGGTGCAATGTCCATGACCTGGAATTCAATATTGTATGTGCATGGGCCCACTTCTAGAGGGATCTCTATCTTTCTCATGACCTCCCGTCGCGTCCCATCAAACGCTCTTACCGTGGAATGACAAGGTCTCAAATAAGACATATCCACCGGCATTCTGGACAGTGTCGCTAAAGGCATGACGTTAAGCGCAGACCCGTTATCAATGAGTACACTTGGTACTATGTATCCTTTGCAATAGGCCGTGATATGTAGTGCCTTGACGGAGCCCCTTCCATTTGGTGGTATTTCATCATCGCTGAAGGAGATGAAATTATCTGCGTTTAGGTTATTTGCCCACCTATCAAGTTTTTCCACGGGTACATTACTCGGTACATATGCTTGGTTTAACACACTTAATAGAGCGTTTCGGTGTGGTTCTGAGTTTAACAGTAGAGATAACACTGAGATCTTTGCTGGTTGCTTGTTCAATTGCTCCACAATGTTATACTCGCTGTGCTTGATAAACTTCAAAAATTCGTGTGCTTCGTCCTCACTCACGGGCCTTTTAGATTCTTGTCCAGATTGTACTTCAACCTCAGCCTCGGTTTCATGCATCGGCGCTTTCCCCTTTTGACTCGTGCTTACGACTTTCTTTTCCGGTTCGACCATCTTGGGAGAATAACACCTTTCGCTACGGGTGAAATGCCCTACTTCGCTAACGCTTCCCTTCGTAGCTTCTGGCAGGGTAATGTTGACATCATAT
This sequence comes from Gossypium australe, assembly GCA_005393395.2. Classification (NCBI taxonomy): domain Eukaryota; kingdom Viridiplantae; phylum Streptophyta; class Magnoliopsida; order Malvales; family Malvaceae; genus Gossypium; species Gossypium australe. The sequence continues at coordinate 28,848,389 of CM016620.1, read as the reverse complement.
TCCCAAGGCACTGCTTTGTCCTCCTTGTAAGGGAACGGAGTTGGCATCTTAATTATCATCTTTGGTTTCGGCTCCTCCCTTTTTGCCTCGTAGTAGATTATCAAAGGTCGGTCGGCACTAAAAGGGGGTCCTGATGATCGATCTTCGGATGCACATACATCTTTTTCGATGATCTCTTCCTTTTTATCATAGACCTCAAACTCCTTATTGTTCATCATATCTTGGAGCAATTCTTTAAATTTCTCACAAGATTGGATGCGGTGCCCTTCTATGCCATGAAAGACACAAAAACTTTGACCTTCTGTATCTTCCTCCTTGGAACTTTTGTCAAGCGGACCAAGCAAACCCTTTTTCATCATTATTTCCCATATTTTCCCCAATGGCGTCTTTATTTCAGAGACACGACTTTTAGCTCGCCGGCCATCTTCATTTGTCACCACGTTCACGTTCCCTTCAGTATGGTTAGGGAGGATTTCTGGCCACCGTACTGATCCCATCAAAACGTAGAATGCCCGCATCAATTAGACTCTGAACCTTTCTTTTAAAGGCTATGCAATTATCCGTGGAATGCCCCCGGTTTCCAGCATGGTACATGCAGCTAGCATTAGGATCGTACCATTTAGGATAGGGAGGTTTCAAAGGTGCTATGTAATGCGGTGTTATTAGTTGTTTCTCTAGCAACTTTGGGCACAGTTCCCCGTATGTCATGGGAATAGGGGCAAACTGAGGTTTTCGGGGTTGGGTCTCGTTGGCCTCGGTTCATTTCTGGGTTGGCTCGGAGCGGTTGTGGTATTTGGTGAGAAGATGGTGAGTGGTCTTTGGGCATCAGCGGTATAGACGGGATAAGGGGAGGGGTTTGATAATAGAGGTTCTGAGGAGGAAAGTAGAGGTTTGGAGTTGGGCGGAATTGAGGTCGAGGTTGGATAGGGTATGGATTAGGAGTGTAGTGATTCTCGGTCCCTACCATATGGGTTTCTGGCTCCTTCTTCTTAAATGGCCTTTTAGAGCTTTCAGACCCTTCCATTCTCCCGTTCCTGATGCCGTTTTCGATAAGCTCTCCAGATATTACGACATCTGCGAAATCCTTTGTGGCATTCCCCACCAGTTTGTCATAGAATGGCGCTCTTAAAGTGTTAATAAAAAGGACTGTGATCTCCGTCTTGGTTAGTGGAGGTTCCACTTGAACCGAGACGTCTCTCCACCTTTGAGCATATTGCCTAAAGGTCTCAGATGGCTTCTTTTCCATCATCTGCAATGTTAGGCGATCAGGCGCTATGTCGGAGACGTGTTTATATTGTTCACAGAATGCTGCAGCTAAGTCATCCCATGATTGGATCTTTTCTCTTCCTAGTTGATTGTACCATCGGAGAGCTGACCCTATCAAGCTTTCTTGAAAGCAGTGTATCAGCAACTTGTCTTCGTCCTCATAACCGGCCATTTTCCGACAAAACATGATGAGATGCGCCTTTGGGCACCTTGTTCCATCGTATTTCTCAAAGTCTGGTGCTTTAAATTTTGGGGGCAAGACCAGACCAGGAACCAAACTGAGCTTTTTGACGCTCATTGCGGAAGAGGCTCTAGTTCCCTCTACTGCCCTGAGTCTTTCTTCCAGATCTTTAAACTTGTCTTGAGCGCCCTGATCCTTCATTCTTAACTTAGCTAGTTCCACAGGATCATCCAAATCTGGGACAATAGGGTCAGCTGGGTTAGTTCCGTGACTTGATGCAATACTCCTTGTCCTAGATGGGCAGGTGGAAATACAGGTGGGTGTTCCAGGCCTGTAAATTCCTTTTGAGGCCAGACCCCATGGGGTGGAGTAAATCCTGGAGGATGGCCTTCGCTTTCTTTCCCGGTACTAGTTGTAGGGTCTTTTCCTTTGTTTGTTATCCCACTCATTAATTGGGTCATTTGGGCCACCATATCCTTTTGAGCCTTTTCCATCTGGTCTTTCAATTCTTTCTGAAACTTCTTCATTTGGTCTTCCATGTCCTTCTGGAACTGTTCGTATCTTTGGTCCATTGCTTTTGCCTTACGACGAGTGTTGTAGTAATGTATGATAGGCTGATCCTCGTCGGTTTCCAGGGTAACTTCTGTCACGTTTTTAACCAATTAGGCTCCTTTTGATGCAAATGGTGTGATGTATGCGAATGGATGGAATGCAATGCATGGAATGAATGCAAGAAGAAAAAGGTGTTGATTTGATTCAATCCCATTAGATAAACTTTACTAGAAAACGAATTTCCTTTCATAGAACGGACGATTACATATACGACCTTGCCCTAATGCCTAAATCCTTAATTTTCCTAAGAAGCCAGCTAAACTTTGGCCTCGCTTCGATCCTGACTCATACATCAGACTTAACGTGTCGGCCCGAACTCCCAGGATTTGCAAATGATCGGCCGCCTCTCGGATTTGAGCCACGGCTTCGCCCATTAAGTAGTCTCTTTCTGATCTGTTCTTGGGAACGGTGGAGCTGCTCCTTCCAGTGTCATTGCCCGCTTCAAGGATCTCACATCGAATTTGCTACTTGTAATGCAGTCTCGAGCTCCTCTATCTTTCCTCTCATCTCCTCGATTTTGTTTTGACTAGCTCTTAATTCAACTACCGAGTTGCGACTACGGTGCAAAAGTAGTGACCTTTCTAATTCTACTACTTGGGCGCGTAATCTCCTTTTCGCTTTGGTTTTCTAACAGGCTCTTTTTCAAGCATCCTCTCTTACTCGAGCATCTTGGAATTTTTCTCCCACTGATCGGCTCTGACTTTTCTTCTTTAATTTCCTGTCGCCATTGTTCGACGTTTTGCCCAAACCAGCAGTTCTGATGGACATGCGTAGCTTCTTATAGTCCGTCTTTAGACTATCCAAATCCTCTTCAGCCTTGTTCTTTCCTTTTTTCAATTTTTCGGCCTCAAATTTGTGGAGGTCAACATCTAACCCTAACCGCATCTTTTCCTCTTCTAGCTGCTCTATCTTTTTACCCAATTCTCGGCTCCTTCTCTCGAAATCTTGCTTGATAATCTCCAATTCAGACGGGATTACTTGCAGCTGTTCTTCTACTGGTCGAGCATTCCCTTGGGTAGGCCTTGGGATGTTGTCATTGACTCTTTTGGCCCACCATCGATCGTATTCAGGCGTAATCATCGGCCTTATGGCGAGTCTCTTCATTTTTCGAGTTTGAGTCCATGCATCTGATATCTCACGAACTTTCTTCTTATAATTATCGTCCTTGTACGAAAACTCACACTGGGCTAATCCATATGTCGCCGGTATAAATTGCCTCGATTGATACTGTCTCATTACTACAATGGGGCGTACCCAACAGCTCCCCATATTCCGAGTAAAGGGACCCAGTCGAACTCTCCGCATCGATACAAAATTTCGTCAGGGATCATCCACGGAGTCTTCCATTCTACATCTTCCACTTGCAAATTTTGGAGGATCGCTATCCATTTCTCTCCTGATAGGTCGTCCGCCTTGGCGTATCCGCTAATTCCTTCAGAGGGGAGTAGTTTTCAAAAATTTTGCATGAGCCTTTTCCATCTTCCAGAAGCGGCAATGAAACCATGAAAGCAACAGTTGTGCACATCCTACGAACCTTCCTTCGCCCGCTCTTCGGCAGGCGTTCAATGATCTAAAGGTTTCGGCCAAAATTGCGGGGATAGGTGTGACTCCCTTGTCGAGTTTATCAAATAGGTCCGAAACCGCCTCCTCTATGTGCCCTAATGCTTTGGGGAAGATGACCAAACCATAGATGCTTAGAGCGAAGACGTCGACCCTCTTTTTCTTATCAGGATGTGCCATGATCAAGTCCTTCAAGTGTTTCCACGGAATGCACTTACAATCCCCCTTTTGTTTGATCCGGCCGTAATCCATTGCTCACTCATTCCTGTGATGTTCATTAGCCTTTTTGAGAATGCCGACACATTAGCAAACCTTGAATATGCCTTATCAGTTTGAATTCTCGGCATCGAAACAAAGCTGTGTACTCTTCTATAGTTGGAGTCTACATTTCCAAAAGTGAAGCAACTGTAGGCGGGGTTCCAAAACTGGGTAAGCTCGAAGTAGGTACTCGTCTACCTTGATATCCAGTATAGTGCAGATCACCGTAATTATGGTAGAACAGTTGTTGTCCTCATTGCCCCAGGAATCCCATATCTCCTTTAGTTCTCGCAGGTCATTTTGAGCCACACTGACGCGGGTGAAATCCCACAACTCTGACTCACACCCCACTGTCAAGCTATCTCCTTTTTCTTGCTGTATTCTTTCGGACCACACCTGAACGGCCGCATTATCCTCCACTCTATTAAGAAACCCTTTTCCATGTCAAGCTTTTCTATCTAGCAATCGAATGTGGATCAACACCCTTTCTATAATGAAATCATGCAATGAAAATGAAACACCACAAGTTAGTACCAGTACAAAAGGAACTTAAAACAAACAGGAGGTAATCAAACTCGTATTTGGGGTAAACAAACAGGAGGTAATCAAACTCGTATTTGGGGTAACAACTAGTTTGCACGGCTCTATCTACGACGGCTCTTAGGTTCTCTACATGTGGTTCGGTTCTAGAGTAAAGGTACCTGAACCAGCAGATTCCTCATCCTCACCCATTATAGGCTCATATGGACCGAGTTCAGTTCAGGGAATACATTTCCCTATGGCTGCACGGAGATAAAAATCTCACGAGACATAGGTACGGATGTATCCCGAAAGCGATCCACTATCTTGCACGGAGGTAAAAACCTCACGAAAGAGTAGTTCTCACTCCCACTTAAGGGTGTGACCGCAGTCATGCAATGCAATGCCAAAGTATTTCACGAGACTCGACACTATAGCACAACAATGCATCAAAGAGAA